>JAWNND010000985.1:0-19107 GCA_035043265.1 Drosophila testacea | reverse complement strand
AACGTAGTATTATGAAGTTATTTTAATTCTTATTAATACAAATTTTTTTTTTGTTTATAATTATTTTTACTTCTTATAAATATATATATATATATTTTTTTTTTTTTGGTTATTTTAATTCGTATAAATATATATATATATCCTTTTTTTTATAATTATTTTAATTCTTATTAATAATTTTTATTTAATAATTATTTAAATTCTAAGTAAAATTTTTTTTTAAATTATATTAAAGATAATGATTTATATTTATGTATCGATTGGCGATTTTATTCTATGTATGGCCATACTTAAAATATTTATAAGAGAAATAAAATCATTATGAAATAAAAATTTTTAATCTATCTTTATGTACTGTTTGTTTCTTATTTTTATACCCTTGCAGAGGGTATTATATTTTTTTCACGAAATGTGTAACGTATTGAAGGAAGCCTCATAGACCCCATAAAGTATATATATTCTTGATCAGGGCGACGAGCTGAGTCGATATAGCCATGTCCGTCTGTCTGTCCGTCTGTCTGTCTGTCCGTCTGTTTCTATGCAAACTAGTCTCTCAGTTTTGAAGCTATCTTGATGAAATTTGGTACAGATCCGTCTTTTTGCTGCACGCAGCACATATGACGGAGCCGGCCGGATCGGATTAGCTATATCATATAGCTGCCATAGGAACGATCGGTTGGAAATAAACATTTAGTATGAAAAACTTTTTTGTTTCTCAAGATATCAAGATACCAAATATACACATTGTGTGATTGATTAATTTTTAAACAGGCTGACCAAATTTGGTGTAAATCGGACTACTATATCATATAGCTGCCATAGGAACGATCGGATCGAAAACAACATTTAGTATGAAAAACTTTTTTGTTTCTCAAAATATCTCAACCAAATATACACATTGTGTGTTTGATTAAGTTTTAACAGGGCTGACCAAATTTGGTGTAAGTCCGAATACTATATCATATAGCTGCCATAGGAACGATCGGATCGAAAACAACATTTAGTATGAAAAACTTTTATACCCTGGGGGGTATATTAAGTTTGTTCAAAAATAAAAGTATGTAACAGGCAGAAGGAGGCGTGGCAGACCCCATAAAGTATATATATTCTTGATCAGGGCGACGAGCTTAGTTGATATAGCCATGTCCGTCTGTCCGTATGTCTGTCCGTATGAACAACGAGATCTCAGAGACGGTAAGACCTAAGAGCACCAAATTTGGTATGAAGACTTCTTATATTTGCACGCAGATCAAGTTTATTTCAAATTTTTGATACCACCCCCCCCTTCGCCACAAATTAAGAAAAATGCATAACACTGGTAATTATGAAGCTAGATACTTGAGCTTCGGCACGAACAATACTTGGTCGAATATGGATGCATCGTGAAAAATTGATCAAGATCGGATAATAAATACGGAAGTTATTAAGATATTTATTACGCCAATAACGCCTGTTTTTTGTTGGTTTGCCAATAGGCAAAACAGACAACAACAAAATACGTTACGCCTACACGCACCTTACATATATACGAACAATCCTACATGTATTGGTATCTATTTCATAAATGTATTGGTTCATCCCTCTATTGCTATTGCTTTTGCACTGTGCGATCTTCTTCGCTCTCTGGCTCTCGCGCTCTCATTGCGATTCGCCTGACACGTGTCAAACACAAAGGCGTAGCCACCAATTTTAATTAAGAGATTTTAATATTCATAGAGGAATGAACCCTTCTGATCTTTATTGGCTGCGCCTATGCAGGTTTGTCAATGTTCCCACGCATCTTTGTGACTCTTTAGTTCGTTGCGAGAGTTTCGAATGTGCTGGCGTGTAATTCTAATTGTAACGATTTGCTACAATATAAATCAATATAAAACGTAATTTTCATTACGATCTTATACATTTTTAAAGACCCCATTTCATAGCAATGGCCTCCTCGTGGTGTTCCCTGGATACCGATTTGATTGAATATAATCGGAAGCAAATTCGAGCGGCGCCCTGAACTCCCACAGGGTATTCTGCAGTCGGGCCCTCCCGACTGAATGATAAATTTTTTTTCTCAATATATCTCAACCAAATATACACATTCTGTATTTGACTAAGTTTTAAACAGGCTGTCCAAATTTGGTGTAAATCGGACTACTATATCATATAGTTGCCATAGGATCGATCGGTTCAAAATCAACAAATTTTGTAAAATGTCTGACGGCTTACACAGGGCACTGCAAGGGTATCCAAACTTTGGCACGCCAAACTTGAAATTATTATATTATCATTTTCTTCTATGCTGTCTACCTTATAGGGTCCAGTATATTTAAAATCTAGCTTATGTCCTGTTTCATTCTTCAATAAAACCTGATCTCCTATTTCTAAGTCAAAATTTAAGGTAGTTTTGTCATAGTTAGTTTTTAATTAGTCAGTTAGTCAGTGGCTTCGCTCCACAGTACCTACAGTATGGTGATGATGTGCGGTTGAAGTTATGTTTTTATACCCTTGCAGAGGGTATTATAATTTTGTCACGAAATGTGTAACGCATTGAAGAAAGCCTCACAGACCCCATAAAGTATATATATTCTTGATCAGGGCGACGAGCTGAGTCGATATAGCCATGTCCGTCTGTCCCTCTGTCCGTCTGTCCGTCTGACCGTCTGTCCGTCTGTTCGTCTGTTTCTATGCAAACTAGTCTCTCAGTTTTGAAGCTATCTTGATGAAACTTGGTACAGGCCCGTCTTTTTGCTGCACGCAGTACATATGTCGGAACCGGCCGGATCGGATAACTATATCATATAGCTGCCATAGGAACGATCGGTTAAAAATCAACATTTAGTATGAAAAACTTTTTTGTTTCTTTAGATATCTCAGCCAAACAGATTGTGTGTTTGGTATAGTTTTATACATCCCTACCAAATTTGGTGTAAGTCGGACAACTATATCATAAGCTGCCATAGGAACGATCGGTTCGAAATCAACATTTAACAAATTTCGTACAAAATCTGACGGCTTACTCAGGGCACTGCAAGGGTATCCAAACTTTGGCGCGCCAAAGTTAGCTTGCGCTTAATTTATACCCTTGCAGAGGGTATTATAATTTTGTCACGAAATGTGTAACGCATTGAAGGAAGCCTCACAGACCCCATAAAGTATACATATTCTTGATCAGGGCGACGAGCTGAGTCGATATAGCCATGTCCGTCTATCTGTCCATCTGTCTGTCCGTCTGCCCGTGTGTCCGTCTGTTTCTATGCAAACTAGTCTCTCAGTTTTGAAGCTATCTTGATGAAACTTGGTACAGATCCGTCTTTTTGCTGCACGCAGTACATATGTCGGAGCCGGCCGGATCGGATAGCTATATCATATAGCTGCCATAGGAACGATCGGTTGGAAATAAACATTTAGTATGAAAAACTTTTTTATTTCTCAAAATATCTCAACCAAATATACACATTGTGTGTTTGATTAAGTTTTAAACACGCTGACCAAATTTGGTGTAAATCGGACTACAATATCATGTAGCTGCCATAGGAACGATCGGTTCGAAAACAACATTTAGTATGAAAAACTTTTTTGTTTCTCAAAAAAAGTCAACCAAATATACACAGTGTGTGTTTGATTAAGTTTTAAACAGGATGACCAAATTTTGAGTAAATCGGACTACTATATCATATAGCTGCCATAGGAACGATCGGTTCGAAATCAACATTTAACAAGTTTTGTAAAAAATCTGACGGCTTACACAGGGCACTGCAAGGGTATCCAAAATTTGGCGCGCCAAAGTTAGCTTGCGCTATATTTATACCCTTGCAGAGGGTATTATAATTTTGTCACGAAATGTGTAACGCATTGAAGGAAGCCTCACAGACCCCATAAAGTATATATATTCTTGATCAGGGCGACGAGCTGAGTCGATATAGCCATGTCCGTCTGTCTGTCCGTCTGTCCGTCTGTTTCTATGCAAACTAGTCTCTCAGTTTTGAAGTTATCTTGATGAAACTTGGTACAGGTCCGTCTTTTTGCTGCACGCAGTACATATGTCGGAACCGGCCGGATCGGATAACTATATCATATAGCTGCCATAGGAACGATCGGTTCGAAAACAACATTTAGTATGAAAAACTTTTTGTTTCTCAAAATATCTCAACAAAATATACACATTGTGTGTTTGATTAAGTTTTAAACACGCTGACCAAATTTGGTGTAAATCGGACTACAATATCATGTAGCTGCCATAGGAACGATCGGTTCGAAAACAACATTTAGTATGAAAAACTTTTTTGTTTCTCAAAAAAAGTCAACCAAATATACACAGTGTGTGTTTGATTAAGTTTTAAACAGGATGACCAAATTTTGAGTAAATCGGACTACTATATCATATAGCTGCCATAGAAACGATCGGTTCGAAATCAACATTTAACAAGTTTTGTAAAAAATCTGACGGCTTACACAGGGCACTGCAAGGGTATCCAAAATTTGGCGCGCCAAAGTTAGCTTGCGCTATATTTATACCCTTGCAGAGGGTATTATAATTTTGTCACGAAATGTGTAACGCATTGAAGGAAGCCTCACAGACCCCATAAAGTATATATATTCTTGATCAGGGCGACGAGCTGAGTCGATATAGCCATGTCCGTCTGTCTGTCCGTCTGTCCGTCTGTTTCTATGCAAACTAGTCTCTCAGTTTTGAAGCTATCTTGATGAAACTTGGTACAGGTCCTTTTTTTGCTGCACGCAGTACATATGTCGGAACCGGCCGGATCGGATAACTATATCATATAGCTGCCATAGGAACGATCGGTTCGAAAACAACATTTAGTATGAAAAACTTTTTTGTTTCTCAAAATATCTCAACAAAATATACACATTGTGTGTTTAATTAAGTTCTAAACACGCTGACCAAATTTGGTGTAAATCGGACTACTATATCATATAGCTGCCATAGGAACGATCGGTTCGAAAACAACATTTAGTATGAATAACGTTTTTGTTTCTCAAAATATCTCAACCAAATATACACATTGTGTGTTTGATTAAGTTTTAACAAGGCTGACCAAATTTGGTGTAAATCGGAATACTATATTATATAGCTGCCATAGGAACGATCGGCTCAAAATCAACATTTAACAAATTTTGACTGAATCAACTGAGATTGAAAATTCTCATTTTTAAAGTTTTCAGTACTTGATTCAAGAATAAAGTGTACTTAATTCAAGAATACAATCTTAAAAATCGTACTTGAAAATCTAACTTGAAATAAGTGCATCGTCCTCAAATATAGTAATTCCGTACTTGGTTCGATATCTAGTTCGAATTGTTGAGTATTAAGTCGAAATACTTGATTTTTTCTCTCTGTGTAGATCCCAGCTCGTCGGCAAACTTTACGAAGCTTGTTGATCCCAGCCGAGCGAGCAACGAACATAGCAGAGATTGCCGAGCAGAGAGAAACGATTTACGACTTGATTGCATCAGTATCGTATCGACCTTACAGCAGGAGACTCTCCTGAGGAGAGTAGTCTCTGTGTCGCTTGCTCTCTCATGTTTTTTTTTTGAGGACAGAAAAAATGTTCATGTATTTGTGGGTGGGTTTTATGAAAGCTGGCTACAGCGCGTTGCGTTGATCAGTAGTGAGCAATAATTTTCAGCAATAATGTCAGCAATAATGTAATAAGCATTAAAGTCAGCATTAATGTCAGCAATGGAAAAGTCAGCAATAATGTCAGCAATAATGCCATCAATAATATCAGCATTAACGTCAGCAATGAAAAAGTCAGCAATAATGTCAATTATTATGTCAGCATTATTGCTGAATCAGAACAAAGAGTTTTATATATAAGTTAACACCCTGCATGTCAAAATATACACATTGTGTGTTTGATTAAGTTCTAAACACGCTGACCAAATTTGGTGTAAATCGGACTACTATATCATATAGCTGCCATAGGAACGATCGGTTCGAAAACAACATTTAGTATGAAAAACTTTTTTGTTTCTCAAAATATCTCAACCAAATATACACATTGTGTGTTTGATTAAGTTTTAACAGGGCTGACCAAATTTGGTGTAAGTCCGAATACTATATCATATAGCTGCCATAGGAACGATCGGATCGAAGACAACATTTAGTATGAAAAACTTTTTTGTTTCTCAAAATATCTCAACCAAATATACACCTTGTGTGTTTGATTGAGTTTTAACAAGGCTGACCATTGATTTGGTTTCGATTAGTACTAAACCTAAGGCTGCGCGGTCCTCAGTGGCAGCGCTGCCTTTTGTATGCAATTCGTTTTAAACATAAACATATAAAACATATATAAACATATGAAACGAATTTAGCGCAAGCTAACTTTTGCGCGCCAAAGTTTGGATACCCTTGCAGAGCCCTGCAAAAGCCGTCCGATTTTATACAAAACTAGGGGGTTTGCCCCCTGCTCGCTATAGAGAATTAACATTTTCGCTCCACTGTTCCTATGGCAGCTATACGATATAGTGATCCGATCTTGACCAAATTTTCACATAATGTTACAATGAGTACGAAATCCATAATCTGTGAGTTTAGTTAAGATAGCTCAAAAAACAACAAAGATCTTCATACAAAGTTTTAATTTGCATCTGATTGTGCTAATGGCAGCTATATGATATAGGGGTCCTATATTGACCAAATTTTCTCAGGATGTAGCAGTGAGTAAGAAATACATAATCTGTGAGTTTGGTTAAGATAGCTCAAAAAACAAAAAAAAATTTCATACCAATCAGTTTTGACCTTTGAACCCCCATTTTAGCCCCTTCCAGTGGGGATATCAAAAAATCCCGTCTTATTGCACGATAATAATGTCTCAGCTATGTTGTGTAAAATTTCATCTCAACCGTTTGGCCTACAGCGTGATGCCTCAGTCAGTCAGTAAATCAGTGAATCTGGACAAAGAGTTTTATTAAATAAAATTTGCTAGATGTTGATTTCGAACCGTTCGTTCGTATGGCAGCTATATGATGGAGTTGTCCGATTTGAACGAAATTTGGTAGAATGTATGGAAATGTCAAACACACAATATGTGAATTTGGATGAGATATCTTGAGAAACAAAAAAAGAAGTTATAAATTAGGCAACCAGATGATTTTTGCCTGCTTGACATTACCTGAGATCGATGTCTAAAATTTCTTTGCTTGAAAAAAAAACCCAAACAGGTGTTGTTTTATACAACCCCTTACAGCCCACACGAACCCTAAAACATAGCATACCATAAAAAAGGTGACTTCTCGCACCCACACACAACAGGCGACAACAGAAAGAAGGTTATCTTATTGATGACAGGTAATTAAATAGTTTGACAAAGGAAACACGAGGACGCCCTTGTGCATGGGAAAATGTTGTAACGTTCAAATACTCAAAAGAGTAAAGGGACTGCCCATTAACAGCGTTGATTGAATTGATAAACAAGTTGGGTTGGACAGATTCAAACATGTCAATGAATGGGAAAATTTGAAGTTACGGATGTCTTCCTAATCAACTTGGGTTGTCTGTGGGTTAAACCATGTCCCAATGCTTTACAGGATGAAAAAGGTCAAAGAAGTAATTAGTTTTTGTATCTATATTTTATCTTTATGACCTGTCTGATCCCATGGTATCCTATGTCAGTTATTTTATTGCCCCCTGATATTTTTAGGATCTTGGGTTGTTCTCTTCCCTTTAACAGGTTAACGTTAGAATAGAATGATATAAAAACGCATAGAATCGTTGGAAAGGACTCAGTTGATTCTCGACTTAGAACCAATAACCGTGCGTTCCTGCCTACAATTTCTACAAATTTCTTTCATATCGTCGTGTGTTCCTGAATTAAGTCAAATTGGTGCGTGTGTGTGTCTATTAATTGGATTTCCCTTCAACATCAAGGGTAGCACCCAGCTAAAAGCGACCTTGTTTGCCTAATGACAGACCATCTAAAACGGCTAAATATACTGATATGCACTGTAAGGTATGTGATTTGGTTTTAAAATCTAATACAAAGTCTTAAGGATCCTGCATATTATAGTATAAATAACATTGCCTCATCATACATTAAATATAAAGGATATACACTAAATTTTGATGGAATAAAATTTTCTGTTAAAGCTGTATTTACACTCGCCTCAAAACGCCGTGGAAATGAAAAACTCCATATAAAAAAAGAGCGAAAATTTTTTCCCCGTTTTTCATTTCAAAGTTGGTTCACACTTCTCGTTACGTTTCATAACGTAAGGGCCTGCCGTTCTGTTAAGCTAAAAATGGCACTGTTAGACTTAACATAGCACAGTTTACGGGCCATTTCATTTTGACGTAATGAAATAAGCCTCCACCCCTTATTTCATCAGAGAATGATGAAATTATGACCTTTTGATTAGTAAAATTTGGGGCAAATGTGGTGTGAGGGAATTAACGACGTTTAATTGGAGGTCACTGCTTAAATACCGCAGATTTTCAACGGTCATAAGGACCAAACAAGTTAATTAGACTTTATTTATTTAACTAAAATGATATGCCTAACAAAATAAATGTATTATATAATTATAATGTATCATCAGGCCAGAAAGCGGCTAAATTATTATTTCATATAAAAGTGGCAGCATTAAATTTGTTTTACTTATGAGCAGCAACAACAGCTGATTTATATAAAGCGGCCACAATAACAGCGTAGAGAACACGTGTATCGATATCGAACACGTATATCGATAACAAAATACTAATATTCTGTTAGCGGAGTGAAAAAACCAGATTTTTGACGATTTCATTTCCATGGCGTTTTGAGGCGAGTGTAAATACTGCTTAACTCTAAAGGCATTAAACTATTTGAGAAATTAAACTGGTTGTGCGCCAAGCTGCCTTATGGATGTGCACGCACCAATACAAACATAAGTCGCACGCACACATGTAACGAACAGTTATTTTTATTTCAATGTGTACACTGAAAAAAATAGTAAAATGTTTCTTAAAAAAAAAATGGAAAATGTTTTTTAATGTTGATTCAGAAATTCATCAATATTTATTTTAATTTTGGTTATTGATAATTTAAGTAGCGCTTCGAGGTTATTATTTGTCAATCGATTTCTGTGACAATTTTTAATTAATTTTAATGTTGAAAAGGCGCTTTCACAAATGTATGTACTTCCAAACATTGCGTACATTTTTAAAATATTATTTCTAAGTAAAGGGTATTTTCTTGTTCTTTCTGTTTTCCAAAAATTAATTCCATTCAAATTATATGACTTTTATTCTAAGTCGCATTGCAAAACGCATAGTTCTTGTTGATACTCAGGATTTTGGTCAAGTATATTACAAGTCAATGGGTTATAAAATATGTCCGAACTGTTTTTAATTATTTCAAAATCTTGAAATCTTTTTCAAAATTTTATTTCAATAAATGTATATGGTTTTAAAATTCTGTAAAATCATATTTTGTTATTTGAAATTCATCTAAGACTAATTTTAAACAAGGAAAAGTAAATAATTTTTTCATATGTAAGTCAAACAAAAATAATTCTTTTTATACCCTTGCAAAGGGTATTATAATTTTGTCACGAAATGTGTAACGCATTGAAGGAAGCCTCACAGACCCCATAAAGTATATATATTCTTGATCAGGGCGACGAGCTGAGTCGATATAGCCATGTCCGTCTGTCCGTCTGTCTGTCCGTCTGTCCGTCTGTTTCTATGCAAACTAGTCTCTCAGTTTTGAAGCTATCTTGATGAAACTTGGTACAGGTCCGTCTTTTTGCTGCACGCAGTACATATGTCGGAACCGGCCGGATCGGATAACTATATCATATAGCTGCCATAGGAACGATCGGTTCGAAAACAACATTTAGTATGAAAAACTTTTTGTTTCTCAAAATATCTCAACCAAATATACACATTGTGTGTTTGATTAAGTTTTAACAAGGCTAACCAAATTTGGTGTAAATCGGACTACTATATCATATAGCTGCCATAGGAACGATCGGCTCAAAATCAACATTTAACAAATTTTGACTGAATCAACTGAGATCGAAAATTCTCATTTTTAAAGTTTTCAGTACTTGATTCAAGAATAAAGTGTACTTAATTCAAGAATACAATCTTAAAAATCGTACTTGAAAATCTAACTTGAAATAAGTGCGTCGTCCTCAAATATAGTAATTCCGTACTTGGTTCGATATCTAGTTCGAATTGTTGAGTATTAAGTCGAAATACTTGATTTTTTCTCTCTGTGTAGATCCCAGCTCGTCGGCAAACTTTACGAAGCTTGTTGATCCCAGCCGAGAGAGCAACGAACATAGCAGAGATTGCCGAGCAGAGAGAAACGATTTACGACTTGATTGCATCAGTATCGTATCGACCTTACAGCAGGAGACTCTCCTGAGGAGAGTAGTCTCTGTGTCGCTTGCTCTCTCATGTTTTTTTTTGAGGACAGAAAAAATGTTCATGTATTTGTGGGTGGGTTTTATGAAAGCTGGCTACAGCGCGTTGCGTTGATCAGTAGTGAGCAATAATTTTCAGCAATAATGTCAGCAATAATGTAATAAGCATTAAAGTCAGCATTAATGTCAGCAATGGAAAAGTCAGCAATAATGTCAGCAATAATGCCATCAATAATATCAGCATTAACGTCAGCAATGAAAAAGTCAGCAATAATGTCAATTATTATGTCAGCATTATTGCTGAATCAGAACAAAGAGTTTTATATATAAGTTAACACCCTGCATGTCAAAATATACACATTGTGTGTTTGATTAAGTTCTAAACACGCTGACCAAATTTGGTGTAAATCGGACTACTATATCATATAGCTGCCATAGGAACGATCGGTTCGAAAACAACATTTAGTATGAAAAACTTTTTGTTTCTCAAAATATCTCAAACAAATATACACATTGTGTGTTTGATTAAGTTTTAACAAGGCTGACAAAATTTGGTGTAAATCGGAATACTATATCATATAGCTGCCATAGGAACGATCGGATCGAAAACAACATTTAGTATGAAAAACTTTTTTGTTTCTCAAAATATCTCAACCAAATATACACCTTGTGTGTTTGATTGAGTTCTAACAAGGCTGACCAAATTTGGTGTAAATCGGACTACTATATCATATAGCTGCCATAGGATCGATCGGTTCAAAATCAACATTTAACAAATTTTGTAAAACATCTGACGGCTTACACAGGGCACTGCAAGGGTATCCAAACTTTGGCGCGCCAAAGTTAGCTTGCGCTATATTTTTTTTATAAAGCGAGCGATGAAACTGATTAAATCAAAAATATGTTTATTTCGGCCTTGAAGAAAACTATTCAGATGATTAAGGTGTTTTGTGATCTCAGTCAAAATGCAAGACTGATGTTGAACTTTTGGGACTTTATTTCATTCAACAAATCAAATTTTGGCACTTGAAACTCCATAAATTCCACAATTTCTTTTCTCAGCTCAAAGAAACGCTCAGCTCAGCTCAGCTCAGCTCAAAGAAACGCTCAAGGCATTTTCCTCGACTTAACCATCTCACTTCCGTGTACATAAGCAAGTCCTTGCATTGATTTTCACATTCCTCAAGAAAAAGTTTAAGCTTGCGATGTGTTAATGAGTTATGTCCTCCTCTGATTTTGCTTACGTTTTTGACAACAACATTCATTGTGTGAATATTATTCGTCCATTTGGAGCACAAAGACTCTTGATGAATCGCACAGTGAAATGATGGTACCTGAATGCCATTTCTTCTTAACTGTCCAATAAAGCCATTCGTTTTTCCTAAAATCGCTGGTGCACCATCCGTGCATACGGCGGCTAGTTTTTTGATTCTTGTTTTAATTTTAAACTATCTGTCACCGCATTAAAAATATCGACTCCCTTTGTGTTTTCAAGAAGTGGAATTAGTGCAAAAGTCTACTCATTTATATTAAACTCGTGGTCAATCTTTCGAATTGCTAATATTAATTGACTAATGTCAGTATTATCGCAAGATTTATTTAATGCAATAGAAAAATATAGCGCAAGCTAACTTTGGCACGCCAAAGTTTGGATACCCTTGCAGTGCCCTGTGTAAGCCGTCAGATTTTTTACAAAATTTGTTAAATGTTGATTTTGAACCGATCGATCCTATGGCAGCTATATGATATAGTAGTCCGATTTACACCAAATTTGGTCAGCGTTTTAAGAACATAATCAAACACACAATGTGTATATTTTGTTGAGATATTTTGAGAAACAAAAAAGTTTTTCATACTAAATGTTGTTTTCGAACCGATCGTTCCTATGGCAGCTATATGATATAGTAATCCGATTTACACCAAATTTATTCAGCCTGTTTAAAACTTAATCAAACACACAATGTGTATATTTGGTTGAGATATTTTGAGAAACAAAAAAGTTTTTCATACTAAATGTTGTTTTCGAACCGATCCACACTGGTTCCTGTTGTATGGGGAGAGCGGCCAAAAATACTTCTAGTTGAGGTAGAGGCTTGAAACTTACCTCAAAATTTTTATAAATTTGCAGTAGTGTGATGTATAAAAATCAGGCGGATCGGAGCACTATATCATATAGCTGCCATAGGAACGATCGGTTCAGTGGTTTCGCTTATATGGGAGTGCGGTTATAAATACTTCTAGTGGGCATATCGGGCTAAAATTTCTATTGTAAGTTCTTTGCACACTTAGAAGTATACAAAATATTGAAGTGCTTGAACACCCCCACGTCCACCCTAAATCCCCCACACCGAAAAAAACAACAAAAGGTTGTGATTAAAAAAAAATAAAGTGGTAGTTTTTCGGTTTGAAACTTTTTCATTTTATAATTATAAGATTAAAATTAAATTTGTTTGAAAATGGGCGTGGTTTTTCTCAGTACGCTAACATGAAGTAAATAATTTGGTGTAATTATATTATTTAACTCTGTAATTTTTCTGCATTGGTACCTATTTCTGTGCACCAACGATTGAAAATGTATAATCGTGTAAAGACACAGTGATAAAAGTCGCCTTTTTAAACCAAATTAAAAAAAAAAGCATTAATAATTATAATTTGAACCCAATAAGAACATAAAACTCGAAAGACGAAGACAAAGACAAAGCACAAAAAGGCAAAGCAACCGCTTTGCAAGGAAAATTTAACCTTGAAAAAAAAATAGACGCCGTTAGTATATTGTAGATTATGCACACATCTGCAAATTTCTGCAGCTAATTTTAACTCTCTTATTACCTTAAGACACACACAAATTCACTGCAAAAGAACAGAATGGAGGAATCAAAGGGGAACACAACTAAAACTTTAAGTAAACATATTAAAGACGCACACAAAATGTACAAAAATAGGTTAAACTAAAACAATAATTTTAAAACAACTACAACACAAATTAGTTTTTTTCCATTTAAGAATATAAAATAAATACCTTCAACTTTGAAATCCATTCAAAATAACTCAAATTGATAAACTTGTTTAAGTGACTGATCTGATTGAAGTGCGCTTTTGTTGTGAGCTTTTTGCACTGCGTGCATCTGCGCTCTAAAAATGAACACGTGCTCGCATGTTCAATGCTATTTTTAGAAAGTCCCGTTAGATTTCCAGAAAAACCGGTTTGCCATTACAAAGTTTGGACATTTTAGGGACAGTTTGTTTACTTCTAGTAATTTTTTTTTTGCATGAATTTTTGAATTTTGGCCTATGGAGGGAACCACTGTGCGATCGTTCCTATGGCAGCTATATGATATAGTATTCCGATTTACACCAAATTTGGTCAGCCTTGTTAAAACTTAATCAAACACACAATGTGTATATTTGGTTGCGATATTTTGAGAAACAAAAACGTTTTTCATACTAAATGTTGTTTTCGAACCGATCGTTCCTATGGCAGCTATATGATATAGTAGTCCGATTTACACCAAATTTGGTCAGCGTGTTTAGAACTTAATCAAACACACAATGTGTATATTTTGACATGCAGGGTGTTAACTTATATATAAAACTCTTTGTTCTGATTCAGCAATAATGCTTACATAATAATTGACATTATTGCTGACTTTTTCATTGCTGACGTTAATGCTGATAGTATTGATGACATTATTGCTGACATTATTGCTGACTTTTCCATTGCTGACATTAATGCTCACTACTGATCAACGCAACGCGCTGTAGCCAGCTTTCATAAAACCCACCCACAAATACATGAACATTTTGTCTGTCCTCAAAAAAAACATGAGAGAGCAAGCGACACAGAGACTACTCTCCTCAGGAGAGTCTCCTGCTGTAAGGTCGATACGATACTGATGCAATCAAGTCGTAAATCGTTTCTCTCTGCTCGGCAATCTCTGCTATGTTCGTTGCTCGCTCGGCTGGGATCAACAAGCTTCGTAAAGTTTGCCAACGAGCTGGGATCTACACAGAGAGAAAAAATCAAGTATTTCGACTTAATACTCAACAATTCGAACTAGATATCGAACCAAGTACGGAATTACTATATTTGAGGACGACGCACTTATTTCAAGTTCGATTTTCAAGTACGATTTTTAAGATTGTATTCTTGAATTAAGTACACTTTATTCTTGAATCAAGTACTCAAAACTTTAAAAATGAGAATTTTCGATCTCAGTTGATTCAGTCAAAATTTGTTAAATGTTGATTTTGAACCGATCGATCCTATGGCAGCTATATGATATAGTATTCCGATTAACACCAAATTTGGTCAGCGTGTTTAGAACATAATCAAACACACAATGTGTATATTTGGTTGAGATATTTTGAGAAACAAAAAAGTTTTTCATACTAAATGTTGTTTTCGAACCGATCGTTCCTATGACAGCTATATGATATAGTATTCCGATTTACACCAAATTTGGTCAGCCTTGTTAAAACTTAATCAGACACACAATGTGTATATTTGGTTGAGATATTTTGAGAAACAAAAACGTTTTTCATACTAAATGTTGTTTTTGAACCGATCGTTCCTATGGCAGCTATATGATATAGTATTCCGATTTACACCAAATTTGGTCAGCCTTGTTAAAACTTAATCAAACACACAATGTGTATATTTGGTTGCGATATTTTGAGAAACAAAAACGTTTTTCATACTAAATGTTGTTTTCGAACCGATCGTTCCTATGGCAGCTATATGATATAGTTATCCGATCCGGCCGGTTCCGACATATGTACTGTGTGCAGCAAAAAGACGGACCTGTACCAAATTTCATCAAGATAGCTTCAAAACTGAGAGACTAGATTGCATAGAAACAGACGGACAGACAGACGGACAGACAGACGGACAGACAGACGGACATGGCTATATCGACTCAGCTCGTCGCCCTGATCAAGAATAAATGTACTTTATGGGGTCTGTGAAGCTTCCTTCAAAGCGTTACACATTTCGTGACAAAATTATAATACCCTCTGCAAGGGTATAAAAATCTGTCAGATTACTTGAAACTAACATATACATATTTAGAAAGTGATGTTCTTATACTGGCAGAAGTATTTGAAAACTTTCGATCAATATGTTTAGATATTTATAAACTTGATTCCATCAACTATGTCACTGCTCCAGCAATTTCATGGGATGCCATGCTCAAATTCACCAAAGTTAGGCTAGAACTAATAAGTAATTGCGATATTTATAATTTATTTAAATTAGCTGTTCGAGGGGGTTAACACAATGTAGCCAACGTATTTCAGAGGCTAAAACACCTACATGAAAGACTTTAACCCTAAAAATCCTGAAAATTATCTGTCGCACATTGATGCGAGCAATTTATACGGTTGGGCTATGTCTCAAACATTGCCCATATCAAATTTTAAACTTTTATCCCTAGATGAGATGGCAATGACTTCCATTCCACAGGTTTTCATTGACAGTAATGTTGGCTATATTTTTAAAGCAGATTTAGATTATCTGTCTGATATTCACAATAATCATAATTGTATGCCATTTTGCCGTGAAAATAAACTTCCGCCTGGGGGTAAACAAATGAAAATAATTGCCGACTCAAATCCCAAAGCTAATTATATAATTCATAAAAGGCAATTAAAATTGTGTTTATAACAGGGTTTAAAAATTATGAAAATTCATCGAGCTTTATCGTTTGCACAGAGACGGTGGCTCGAACCCTATATTCAATTGAATAATAAACATAATAAAACGGACAAAAATAAATTTGAATATAGCGCAAGCTAACTTTGGCGCGCCAAAGTTTGGATACCCTTGCAGTGCCCTGTAAGCCGTCAGATTTTTTACAAAATTTGTTGATTTTGAACCGATCGATCCTATGGCAGCTATATGATATAGTAGTCCGACTTACACCAAATTTGGTCAGCCTGTTTAAAACTTAGTCAAACACAGAATGTGTATATTTGGTTGAGATATTTTGAGAAACAAAAAAGTTTTTCATACTAAATGTTGTTTTCGATCCGATCGTTCCTATGGCAGCTATATGATATGGTTATCCGATCCGGCCGGCTCCGACACATGTGCTGCGTGCAGCAAAGACGGATCTGTACCAAGTTTCATCAAGATAGCTTCAAAACTGAGAGACTAGTTTGCATAGAAACAGACGGACAGACAGATGGACATGGCTATATCGACTCAGCTCGTCGCCCTGATCAAGAATATATATACTTTATGGAGTCTGTGAGGCTTCCTTCAATGCGTTACACATTTCGTGACAAAATTATAATACCCTCTGCAAGGGTATAAAAATAAAATTATTAAATAAATGAATAACGCAATATTTGGCAAAACGATGGAAAATGTTGAAAAGCGGAGAACAATTAAATTAGTTTCAGACTATCAGTCTAAACAGAATTCCCCAGGTTTCAGACAGCTGATTGTAATGAATAATTTCCATAACTTAAACTTATTTGGAAATGATTTCGCTACAATAAAGCATACCACACCGCTTGTTTCTTATGATAAACCAATTTAAGTCGGAGTAACTGTTGCATAATTATCCAAATGGGTTATGTATGACTTTTATTAAAAAATTTTGTCTGTGAAGAGCCCATCGACTAGGATTGTTTATATGGATACTGACTCATTCATTACATCTTCAACTGATGATGATTATGAGCTAATAAAACAAATCCAGAACGGTTTGATACTACTAATTATGTCCCTTCATTTAATATAATAATATAAAAATAATGACTTCAATCGATGGTCTTAAGGCTTAAGCCTATTAGTATAAAATTAAGAATGGGAGCTCTAATATCATTAGAAAATTCATTTAATATAATAATATAAAAATAATGACTTCAATCGATGGTCTTAAGGCTTAAGCCTATTAGTATAAAATTAAGAATGGGAGCTCTAATATCATTGAAGTTAAGAAAGTGAAAGGCGTCAAGGGTAGCGTAATTAAAAAACTTAACCATTCTGATTATACTAGGTTGGCTGATAAGTCCCCGGTCTGACACATAGATGGCGTCGCTAGTATTGAATGCATATTATTTTTATATAGTACTAACCTTCAAATGATTCGTGTCAAAATTTGACGTCTGTCAGTCAATTAGTTTGTGAGATAGAGCGTCTTTTGTGAAGCAACTTTTGTTATTGTGAAAAAAATGGAAAAAAAGGAATTTCGTGTTTTGATAAAATACTGTTTTCTGAAGGGAAAAAATACAGTGGAAGCGAAAACTTGGCTTGATAATGAGTTTCCGGAGTCTGCCCCAGGGAAATCAACAATAATTGATTGGTATGCGAAATTCAAGCGTGGTGAAATGAGCACGGAGGACGGTGAACGCAGTGGACGCCCGAAAGAGGTGGTTACCGTCGAAAACATCAAAAAAATCCACAAAATGATTTTGAATGACCGTAAAATAAAGTTGATCGATATAGCAGAGGCCTTAAAGATATCAAAGGAACGTGTTGGTCATATCATTCATCAACATTTGGATATGCGGAAGCTCTGTGCAAAATGGGTGCCGCGCGAGCTCACATTTGACCAAAAACAACAACGTGTTGATGATTCTGAGCGGTGTTTGCAGCTGTTAACTCGTAATACACCCGAGTTTTTGCGTCGATATGTGACAATGGATGAAACATTTCTCCATCACTACACTCCTGAGTCCAATCGACAGTCGGCTGAGTGGACAGCGACCGGTGAACCGACTCCGAAGCGTGGAAAGACTCAAAAGTCCGCTGGCAAAGTAATGGCCTCTGTTTTTTGGGATGCGCGTGGAATAATTTTTATCGATTATCTTGAGAAAGGAAAAACCATCAACAGTGACTATAATATGGCGTTATTGGAGCGTTTGAAGGTCGAAATCGCGGCAAAACGGCCCCATATGAAGAAGGAAAAAGTGTTGTTCCACCAAGACAACGCACCGTGCCACAAGTCATTGAGAACGATGGCAAAAATTCATGAATTGGGCTTCGAATTGCTTCCCCACCCACCGTATTCTCCAGATATGGCCCCCAGCGACTTTTTCTTGTTCTCAGAACTCTAAAGGATGCTCTCAGGGAAAAAATTTGGCTGCAATGAAGAGGTGATCGCCGAAACTGAGGCCTATTTTGAGCCAAAACCGAAGGAGTACTACCAAAATGGTTTCAAAAAATTGGAAGGTCGTTATAATCGTTGTATCGCTCTTGAAGGGAACTATGTTGAATAATAAAAACGAATTTTGACAAAAAATATAGCGCAAGCTAACTTTGGCGCGCCAAAGTTTGGATACCCTTGCAGTGCACTGTGTAAGCCGTCAGATTTTTTACAAAATTTGTTAAATATTGATTTTGAACCGATCGATCCTATGGCAGCTATATGATATAGTAGTCCGATTTACACCAAATTTGGTCAACGTGTTTAGAACATAATCAAACACACAATGTGTATATTTTGTTGAGATATTTTGAGAAACAAAAAAGTTTTTCATACTAAATGTTGTTTTCGAACCGATCGTTCCTATGGCAGCTATATGATATAGTATTCCGATTTACACCAAATTTGGTCAACCTTGTTAGAACTCAATCAAACACACAATGTGTATATTTGGTTGAGATATTTTGAGAAACAAAAAGTTTTTCATACTAAATGTTGTTTTCGAACCGATCGTTCCTATGGCAGCTATTTAATATAGTATTCCGATTTACACCAAATTTGGTCAGCCTTGTTAAAACTCAATCAAACACACAAT
>JAWNND010000983.1:0-17680 GCA_035043265.1 Drosophila testacea | reverse complement strand
TGTGTTTGATTAAGTTTTAACAAGGCTGACCAAATTTGGTGTAAATCGGAATACTATATTATATAGCTGCCATAGGAACGATCGGCTCAAAATCAACATTTAACAAATTTTGACTGAATCAACTGAGATCGAAAATTCTCATTTTTAAAGTTTTCAGTACTTGATTCAAGAATAAAGTGTACTTAATTCAAGAATACAATCTTAAAAATCGTACTTTAAAATCGAACTTGAAATAAGTGCGTCGTCCTCAAATATAGTAATTCCGTACTTGGTTCGATATCTAGTTCGAATTGTTGAGTATTAAGTCGAAATACTTGATTTTTTCTCTCTGTGTAGATCCCAGCTCGTCGGCAAACTTTACGAAGCTTGTTGATCCCAGCCGAGCGAGCAACGAACATAGCAGAGATTGCCGAGCAGAGAGAAACGATTTACGACTTGATTGCATCAGTATCGTATCGACCTTACAGCAGGAGACTCTCCTGAGGAGAGTAGTCTCTGTGTCGCTTGCTCTCTCATGTTTTTTTGAGGACAGAAAAAATGTTCATGTATTTGTGGGTGGGTTTTATGAAAGCTGGCTACAGCGCGTTGCGTTGATCAGTAGTGAGCAATAATTTTCAGCAATAATGTCAGCAATAATGTAATAAGCATTAAAGTCAGCATTAATGTCAGCAATGGAAAAGTCAGCAATAATGTCAGCAATAATGCCATCAATAATATCAGCATTAACGTCAGCAATGAAAAAGTCAGCAATAATGTCAATTATTATGTCAGCATTATTGCTGAATCAGAACAAAGAGTTTTATATATAAGTTAACACCCTGCATGTCAAAATATACACATTGTGTGTTTGATTAAGTTCTAAACACGCTGACCAAATTTGGTGTAAATCGGACTACTATATCATAGCTGCCATAGGAACGATCGGTTCGAAAACAACATTTAGTATGAAAAACTTTTTTGTTTCTCAAAATATCTCAACCAAATATACACATTTTGTGTTTGATTAAGTTTTAACAAGGCTGACCAAATTTGGTGTAAATCGGACTACTATATCATATAGCTGCCATAGGAACGATCGGATCGAAAACAACATTTAGTATGAAAAACTTTTTTGTTTCTCAAAATATCTCAACCAAATATACACCTTGTGTGTTTGATTATGTTCTAAAAACGCTGACCAAATTTGGGTAAATCGGACTACTATATCATATAGCTGCCATAGGATCGATCGGTTCAAAATCAACATTTAACAAATTTTGTAAAACATCTGACGGCTTACACAGGGCACTGCAAGGGTATCCAAACTTTGGCGCGCCAGTTAGCTTGCGCTATATTTTTTTTATAAAGCGATCGATGAAACTGATTAAATCAAAAATATGTTTATTTCGGCCTTGAAGAAAACTATTCAGATGATTAAGGTGTTTTGTGATCTCAGTCAAAATGCAAGACTGATGTTGAACTTTTGGGACTTTATTTTATTCAACAAATCAAATTTTGGCACTTGAAACTCCATAAATTCCACAATTTCTTTTCTCAGCTCAAAGAAACGCTCAGCTCAGCTCAGCTCAGCTCAAAGAAACGCTCAAGGCATTTTCCTCGACTTAACCATCTCACTTTTGTACATAAGCAAGTCCTTGCATTAATTTTCACATTCCTCAAGAAAAAGTTTAAGCTTGCGATGTGTTAATGAGTTATGTCCTCCTTTGATTTTGTTTACGTTTTTGACAACAACATTCATTGTGTGAATATTATTCGTCCATTTGGAGCACAAAGACTCTTGATGAATCGCACAGTGAAATGATGGTACCTGAATGCCATTTCTTCTTAACTGTCCAATAAAGCCATTCGTTTTTCCTAAAATCGCTGGTGCACCATCCGTGCATACGGCGGCTAGTTTTTTGATTCTTGTTTTAATTTTAAACTATCTGTCACCGCATTAAAAATATCGACTCCCTTTGTGTTTTCAAGAAGTGGAATTAGTGCAAAAGTCTACTCATTTATATTAAGCTCGTGGTCAATCTTTCGAATTGCTAATATTAATTGACTAATGTCAGTATTATCGCAAGATTTATTTAATGCAATAGAAAAATATAGCGCAAGCTAACTTTGGCACGCCAAAGTTTGGATACCCTTGCAGTGCCCTGTGTAAGCCGTCAGATTTTTTACAAAATTTGTTAAATGTTGATTTTGAACCGATCGATCCTATGGCAGCTATATGATATAGTAGTCCGATTTACACCAAATTTGGTCAGCCTTGTTAAAACTTAATCAAACACACAATGTGTATATTTGGTTGAGATATTTTGAGAAACAAAAAAGTTTTTCATACTAAATGTTGTTTTCGAACCGATCGTTCCTATGGCAGCTATATGATATAGTATTCCGATTTACACCAAATTTGGTCAGCCTTGTTAAAACTTAATCAAACACACAATGTGTATATTTGGTTGAGATATTTTGAGAAACAAAAAGTTTTTCATACTAAATGTTGTTTTCGAACCGATCGTTCCTATGGCAGCTATATGATATAGTATTCCGATTTACACCAAATTTAGTCAGCCTTGTTAAAACTCAATCAAACACACAATGTGTATATTTTGTTGAGATATTTTGAGAAACAAAAAGTTTTTCATACTAAATGTTGTTTTCGAACCGATCGTTCCTATGGCAGCTATATGATATAGTAGTCCGATTTACACCAAATTTAGTCAACCTTGTTAAAACTCAATCAAACACACAATGTGTATATTTGGTTGAGATATTTTGAGAAACAAAAAGTTTTTCATACTAAATGTTGATTTCGAACCGATCGTTACTATGGCAGCTATATGATATAGTATTCCGATTTACACCAAAATTAGTCAGCCTTGTTAAAACTTAATCAAACACACAATGTGTATATTTGGTTGAGATATTTTGAGAAACAAAAAAGTTTTTCATACTTAATGTTGTTTTCGAACCGATCGTTCCTATGGCAGCTATATGATATAGTAGTCCGATTTACACCAAATTTGGTCAGCGTGTTTAGAACCTAATCAAACACACAATGTGTATATTTTGACATGCAGGGTGTTAACTTATATATAAAACTCTTTGTTCTGATTCAGCAATAATGCTGACATAATAATTGACATTATTGCTGACTTTTTCATTGCTGACGTTAATGCTGATAGTATTGATGACATTATTGCTGACATTATTGCTGACTTTTCCATTGCTGACATTAATGCTGACTTTAATGCTTTTTACATTATTGTTGACATTATTGCTGAAAATTATTGCTCACTACTGATCAACGCAACGCGCTGTAGCCAGCTTTCATAAAACCCACCCACAAATACATGAACATTTTGTCTGTCCTCAAAAAAAACATGAGAGAGCAAGCGACACAGAGACTACTCTCCTCAGGAGAGTCTCCTGCTGTAAGGTCGATACGATACTGATGCAATCAAGTCGTAAATCGTTTCTCTCTGCTCGGCAATCTCTGCTATGTTCGTTGCTCGCTCGGCTGGGATCAACAAGCTTCGTAAAGTTTGCCGACGAGCTGGGATCTACACAGAGAGAAAAATCAAGTATTTCGACTTAATACTCAACAATTCGAACTAGATATCGAACCAAGTACGGAATTACTATATTTGAGGACGACGCACTTATTTCAAGTTCGATTTTCAAGTACGATTTTTAAGATTGTATTCTTGAATTAAGTACACTTTATTCTTGAATCAAGTACTGAAAACTTTAAAAATGAGAATTTTCGATCTCAGTTGATTCAGTCAAAATTTGTTAAATGTTGATTTTGAACCGATCGATCCTGGCAGCTATATGATATAGTAGTCCGATTTACACCAAATTTGGTCAGCGTGTTTAGAACATAATCAAACACACAATGTGTATATTTTGTTGAGATATTTTGAGAAACAAAAAAGTTTTTCATACTAAATGTTGTTTTCGAACCGATCGATCCTATGGCAGCTATATGATATAGTAGTCCGATTTACACCAAATTTGGTCAGCCTTGTTAAAACTTAATCAAACACACAATGTGTATATTTGGTTGAGATATTTTGAGAAACAAAAAAGTTTTTCATACTAAATGTTGTTTTCGAACCGATCGTTCCTATGGCAGATATATGATATAGTATTCCGATTTACACCAAATTTGGTCAGCCTTGTTAAAACTTAATCAAACACACAATGTGTATATTTGGTTGAGATATTTTGAGAAACAAAAAAGTTTTTCATACTAAATGTTGTTTTCGAACCGATCGTTCCTATGGCAGCTATATGATATAGTATTCCGATTTACACCAAATTTAGTCAGCCTTGTTAAAACTCAATCAAACACACAATGTGTATATTTTGTTGAGATATTTTGAGAAACAAAAAAGTTTTTCATACTAAATGTTGTTTTCGAACCGATCGTTCCTATGGCAGCTATATGATATAGCAGTCCGATTTACACCAAATTTAGTCAACCTTGTTAAAACTCAATCAAACACACAATGTGTATATTTGGTTGAGATATTTTGAGAAACAAAAAAGTTTTTCATACTAAATGTTGATTTCGAACCGATCGTTCCTATGGCAGCTATATGATATAGTATTCCGATTTACACCAAAATTAGTCAGCCTTGTTAAAACTTAATCAAACACACAATGTGTATATTTGGTTGAGATATTTTGAGAAACAAAAAAGTTTTTCATACTTAATGTTGTTTTCGAACCGATCGTTCCTATGGCAGCTATATGATATAGTAGTCCGATTTACACCAAATTTGGTCAGCGTGTTTAGAACCTAATCAAACACACAATGTGTATATTTTGACATGCAGGGTGTTAACTTATATATAAAACTCTTTGTTCTGATTCAGCAATAATGCTGACATAATAATTGACATTATTGCTGACTTTTTCATTGCTGACGTTAATGCTGATAGTATTGATGACATTATTGCTGACATTATTGCTGACTTTTCCATTGCTGACATTAATGCTGACTTTAATGCTTTTTACATTATTGTTGACATTATTGCTGAAAATTATTGCTCACTACTGATCAACGCAACGCGCTGTAGCCAGCTTTCATAAAACCCACCCACAAATACATGAACATTTTGTCTGTCCTCAAAAAAAACATGAGAGAGCAAGCGACACAGAGACTACTCTCCTCAGGAGAGTCTCCTGCTGTAAGGTCGATACGATACTGATGCAATCAAGTCGTAAATCGTTTCTCTCTGCTCGGCAATCTCTGCTATGTTCGTTGCTCGCTCGGCTGGGATCAACAAGCTTCGTAAAGTTTGCCGACGAGCTGGGATCTACACAGAGAGAAAAAATCAAGTATTTCGACTTAATACTCAACAATTCGAACTAGATATCGAACCAAGTACGGAATTACTATATTTGAGGACGACGCACTTATTTCAAGTTCGATTTTCAAGTACGATTTTTAAGATTGTATTCTTGAATTAAGAACACTTTATTCTTGAATCAAGTACTGAAAACTTTAAAAATGAGAATTTTCGATCTCAGTTGATTCAGTCAAAATTTGTTAAATGTTGATTTTGAACCGATCGATCCTGGCAGCTATATGATATAGTAGTCCGATTTACACCAAATTTGGTCAGCGTGTTTAGAACATAATCAAACACACAATGTGTATATTTTGTTGAGATATTTTGAGAAACAAAAAAGTTTTTCATACTAAATGTTGTTTTCGAACCGATCGTTCCTATGGCAGCTATATGATATAGCAGTCCGATTTACACCAAATTTGGTCAGCCTTGTTAAAACTCAATCAAACACACAATGTGTATATTTGGTTGAGATATTTTGAGAAACAAAAAGTTTTTCATACTAAATGTTGTTTTCGATCCGATCGTTCCTATGGCAGCTATATGATATAGTATTCCGATTTACACCAAATTTGGTCAGTCTTGTTAAAACTTAATCAGACACACAATGTGTATATTTGGTTGAGATATTTTGAGAAACAAAAACGTTTTTCATACTAAATGTTGTTTTCGAACCGATCGTTCCTATGGCAGCTATATGATATAGTATTCCGATTTACACCAAATTTGGTCAGCCTTGTTAAAACTCAATCAAACACACAATGTGTGTTTTTTGTTGAGATATTTTGAGAAACAAAAAAGTTTTTCATACTAAATGTTGTTTTCGAACCGATCGTTCCTATGGCAGCTATATGATATAGTTATCCGATCCGGCCGGTTCCGACATATGTGCTGCGTGCAGCAAAAAGACGGACCTGTTCCAAATTTCATCAAGATAGCTTCAAAACTGAGAGACTAGTTTGCATAGAAACAGACGGACAGACAGACGGACAGACGGACAGACAGACGGACAGACAGACGGACAGACAGACGGACATGGCTATATCGACTCAGCTCGTCGCCCTGATCAAGAATAAATGTACTTTATGGGGTCTGTGAAGCTTCCTTCAAAGCGTTACACATTTCGTGACAAAATTATAATACCCTCTGCAAGGGTTTAAAAATCTGTCAGATTACTTGAAACTAACATATACATATTTAGAAAGTGATGTTCTTATACTGGCAGAAGTATTTGAAAACTTTCGATCAATATGTTTAGATATTTATAAACTTGATTGATCAACTATGTCACTGCTCCAGCAATTTCATGGGATGCCATGCTCAAATTCACCAAAGTTAGGCTAGAACTAATAAGTAATTGCGATATTTATAATTTATTTAAATTAGCTGTTCGAGGGGGTTAACACAATGTAGCCAACGTATTTCAGAGGCTAAAACACCTACATGAAAGACTTTAACCCTAAAAATCCTGAAAATTATCTGTCGCACATTGATGCGAGCAATTTATACGGTTGGGCTATGTCTCAAACATTGCCCATATCAAATTTTAAACTTTTATCCCTAGATGAGATGGCAATGACTTCCATTCCACAGGTTTTCATTGACAGTAATGTTGGCTATATTTTTAAAGCAGATTTAGATTATCTGTCTGATATTCACAATAATCATAATTGTATGCCATTTTGCCGTGAAAATAAACTTCCGCCTGGGGGTAAACAAATGAAAATAATTGCCGACTCAAATCCCAAAGCTAATTATATAATTCATAAAAGGCAATTAAAATTGTGTTTATAACAGGGTTTAAAAATTATGAAAATTCATCGAGCTTTATCGTTTGCACAGAGACGGTGGCTCGAACCCTATATTCAATTAAATAATAAACATAATAAAACGGACAAAAATAAATTTGAATATAGCGCAAGCTAACTTTGGCGCGCCAAAGTTTGGATACCCTTGCAGTGCCCTGTGTAAGCCGTCAGATTTTTTAAAAATTTGTTGATTTTGAACCGATCGATCCTATGGCAGCTATATGATATAGTAGTCCGACTTACACCAAATTTGGTCAGCCTGTTTAAAACTTAGTCAAACACAGAATGTGTATATTTGGTTGAGATATTTTGAGAAACAAAAAAGTTTTTCATACTAAATGTTGTTTTCGATCCGATCGTTCCTATGGCAGCTATATGATATGGTTATCCGATCCGGCCGGCTCCGACACATGTGCTGCGTGCAGCAAAAAGACGGATCTGTACCAAGTTTCATCAAGATAGCTTCAAAACTGAGAGACTAGTTTGCATAGAAACAGACGGACAGACAGACGGACAGACGGACAGACGGACAGACAGATGGACATGGCTATATCGACTCAGCTCGTCGCCCTGATCAAGAATATATATACTTTATGGAGTCTGTGAGGCTTCCTTCAATGCGTTACACATTTCGTGACAAAATTATAATACCCTCTGCAAGGGTATAAAAATAAAATTATTAAATAAATGAATAACGCAATATTTGGCAAAACGATGGAAAATGTTGAAAAGCGGAGAACAATTAAATTAGTTTCAGACTATCAGTCTAAACAGAATTCAACAGGTTTCAGACAGCTGATTGTAATGAATAATTTCCATAACTTAAACTTATTTGGAAATGATTTCGCTACAATAAAGCATACCACACCGCTTGTTTCTTATGATAAACCAATTTAAGTCGGAGTAACTGTTGCATAATTATCCAAATGGGTTATGTATGACTTTTATTAAAAAATTTTGACTGTGAAGAGCCCATCGACTAGGATTGTTTATATGGATACTGACTCATTCATTACATCTTCAACTGATGATGATTATGAGCTAATAAAACAAATCCAGAAAGGTTTGATACTACAAATTATGTCCCTGGAAATTCATTTAATATAATAATATAAAAATAATGACTTCAATCGATGGTCTTAAGGCTTAAGCCTATTAGTATAAAATTAAGAATGGGAGCTCTAATATCATTAGAAAATTCATTTAATATAATAATATAAAAATAATGACTTCAATCGATGGTCTTAAGGCTTAAGCCTATTAGTATAAAATTAAGAATGGGAGCTCTAATATCATTGAAGTTAAGAAAGTGAAAGGCGTCAAGGGTAGCGTAATTAAAAAACTTAACCATTCTGATTATACTAGGTTGGCTGATAAGTCCCCGGTCTGACACATAGATGGCGTCGCTAGTATTGAATGCATATTATTTTTATATAGTACTAACCTTCAAATGATTCGTGTCAAAATTTGACGTCTGTCAGTCAATTAGTTTGTGAGATAGAGCGTCTTTTGTGAAGCAACTTTTGTTATTGTGAAAAAAATGGAAAAAAGGAATTTCGTGTTTTGATAAAATACTGTTTTCTGAAGGGAAAAAATACAGTGGAAGCGAAAACTTGGCTTGATAATGAGTTTCCGGAGTCTGCCCCAGGGAAATCAACAATAATTGATTGGTATGCGAAATTCAAGCGTGGTGAAATGAGCACGGAGGACGGTGAACGCAGTGGACGCCCGAAAGAGGTGGTTACCGTCGAAAACATCAAAAAAATCCACAAAATGATTTTGAATGACCGTAAAATAAAGTTGATCGAGATAGCAGAGGCCTTAAAGATATCAAAGGAACGTGTTGGTCATATCATTCATCAACATTTGGATATGCGGAAGCTCTGTGCAAAATGGGTGCCGCGCGAGCTCACATTTGACCAAAAACAACAACGTGTTGATGATTCTGAGCGGTGTTTGCAGCTGTTAACTCGTAATACACCCGAGTTTTTGCGTCGATATGTGACAATGGATGAAACATTTCTCCATCACTACACTCCTGAGTCCAATCGACAGTCGGCTGAGTGGACAGCGACCGGTGAACCGACTCCGAAGCGTGGAAAGACTCAAAAGTCCGCTGGCAAAGTAATGGCCTCTGTTTTTTGGGATGCGCGTGGAATAATTTTTATCGATTATCTTGAGAAAGGAAAAACCATCAACAGTGACTATAATATGGCGTTATTGGAGCGTTTGAAGGTCGAAATCGCGGCAAAACGGCCCCATATGAAGAAGGAAAAAGTGTTGTTCCACCAAGACAACGCACCGTGCCACAAGTCATTGAGAACGATGGCAAAAATTCATGAATTGGGCTTCGAATTGCTTCCCCACCCACCGTATTCTCCAGATATGGCCCCCAGCGACTTTTTCTTGTTCTCAGACCTCAAAAGGATGCTCGCAGGGAAAAAATTTGGCTGCAATGAAGAGGTGATCGCCGAAACTGAGGCCTATTTTGAGCCAAAACCGAAGGAGTACTACCAAAATGGTTTCAAAAAATTGGAAGGTCGTTATAATCGTTGTATCGCTCTTGAAGGGAACTATGTTGAATAATAAAAACGAATTTTGACAAAAAATATAGCGCAAGCTAACTTTGGCGCGCCAAAGTTTGGATACCCTTGCAGTGCACTGTGTAAGCCGTCAGATTTTTTACAAAATTTGTTAAATATTGATTTTGAACCGATCGATCCTATGGCAGCTATATGATATAGTAGTCCGATTTACACCAAATTTGGTCAGCGTGTTTAGAACATAATCAAACACACAATGTGTATATTTTGTTGAGATATTTTGAGAAACAAAAAAGTTTTTCATACTAAATGTCGTTTTCGAACCGATCGTTCCTATGGCATGGTCTGTGAAGCTTCCTTCATGGTCTGTGAAGCTTCCTTCAAAGCGTTACACATTTCGTGACAAAATTATAATACCCTCTGCAAGGGTATAAAAATCTGTCAGATTACTTGAAACTAACATATACATATTTAGAAAGTGATGTTCTTATACTGGCAGAAGTATTTGAAAACTTTCGATCAATATGTTTAGATATTTATAAACTTGATTCCATCAACTATGTCACTGCTCCAGCAATTTCATGGGATGCCATGCTCAAATTCACCAAAGTTAGGCTAGAACTAATAAGTAATTGCGATATTTATAATTTATTTAAATTAGCTGTTCGAGGGGGTTAACACAATGTAGCCAACGTATTTCAGAGGCTAAAACACCTACATGAAAGACTTTAACCTTAAAAATCCTGAAAATTATCTGTCGCACATTGATGCGAGCAATTTATACGGTTGGGCTATGTCTCAAACATTGCCCATATCAAATTTTAAACTTTTATCCCTAGATGAGATGGCAATGACTTCCATTCCACAGGTTTTCATTGACAGTAATGTTGGCTATATTTTTAAAGCAGATTTAGATTATCTGTCTGATATTCACAATAATCATAATTGTATGCCATTTTGCCGTGAAAATAAACTTCCGCCTGGGGGTAAACAAATGAAAATAATTGCCGACTCAAATCCCAAAGCTAATTATATAATTCATAAAAGGCAATTAAAATTGTGTTTATAACAGGGTTTAAAAATTATGAAAATTCATCGAGCTTTATCGTTTGCACAGAGACGGTGGCTCGAACCCTATATATTGAATATAGCGCAAGCTAACTTTGGCGCGCCAAAGTTTGGATACCCTTCAGTGCCCTGTGTAAGCCGTCAGATTTTTTACAAAATTTGTTGATTTTGAACCGATCGATCCTATGGCAGCTATATGATATAGTAGTCCGACTTACACCAAATTTGGTCAGCCTGTTTAAAACTTAGTCAAACACAGAATGTGTATATTTGGTTGAGATATTTTGAGAAACAAAAAAGTTTTTCATACTAAATGTTGTTTTCGATCCGATCGTTCCTATGGCAGCTATATGATATGGTTATCCGATCCGGCCGGCTCCGACACATGTGCTGCGTGCAGCAAAAGACGGATCTGTACCAAGTTTCATCAAGATAGCTTCAAAACTGAGAGACTAGTTTGCATAGAAACAGACGGACAGACAGACGGACAGACGGACAGACGGACAGACAGATGGACATGGCTATATCGACTCAGCTCGTCGCCCTGATCAAGAATATATATACTTTATGGAGTCTGTGAGGCTTCCTTCAATGCGTTACACATTTCGTGACAAAATTATAATACCCTCTGCAAGGGTATAAAAATAAAATTATTAAATAAATGAATAACGCAATATTTGGCAAAACGATGGAAAATGTTGAAAAGCGGAGAACAATTAAATTAGTTTCAGACTATCAGTCTTAACAGAATTCAACAGGTTTCAGACAGCTGATTGTAATGAATAATTTCCATAACTTAAACTTATTTGGAAATGATTTCGCTACAATAAAGCATACCACACCGCTTGTTTCTTATGATAAACCAATTTAAGTCGGAGTAACTGTTGCATAATTATCCAAATGGGTTATGTATGACTTTTATTAAAAAATTTTGTCTGTGAAGAGCCCATCGACTAGGATTGTTTATATGGATACTGACTCATTCATTACATCTTCAACTGATGATGATTATGAGCTAATAAAACAAATCCAGAAAGGTTTGATACTACAAATTATGTCCCTGGAAATTCATTTAATATAATAATATAAAAATAATGACTTCAATCGATGGTCTTAAGGCTTAAGCCTATTAGTATAAAATTAAGAATGGGAGCTCTAATATCATTAGAAAATTCATTTAATATAATAATATAAAAATAATGACTTCAATCGATGGTCTTAAGGCTTAAGCCTATTAGTATAAAATTAAGAATGGGAGCTCTAATATCATTGAAGTTAAGAAAGTGAAAGGCGTCAAGGGTAGCGTAATTAAAAAACTTAACCATTCTGATTATACTAGGTTGGCTGATAAGTCCCCGGTCTGACACATAGATGGCGTCGCTAGTATTGAATGCATATTATTTTTATATAGTACTAACCTTCAAATGATTCGTGTCAAAATTTGACGTCTGTCAGTCAATTAGTTTGTGAGATAGAGCGTCTTTTGTGAAGCAACTTTTGTTATTGTGAAAAAAATGGAAAAAAAGGAATTTCGTGTTTTGATAAAATACTGTTTTCTGAAGGGAAAAAATACAGTGGAAGCGAAAACTTGGCTTGATAATGAGTTTCCGGAGTCTGCCCCAGGGAAATCAACAATAATTGATTGGTATGCGAAATTCAAGCGTGGTGAAATGAGCACGGAGGACGGTGAACGCAGTGGACGCCCGAAAGAGGTGGTTACCGTCGAAAACATCAAAAAAATCCACAAAATGATTTTGAATGACCGTAAAATAAAGTTGATCGAGATAGCAGAGGCCTTAAAGATATCAAAGGAACGTGTTGGTCATATCATTCATCAACATTTGGATATGCGGAAGCTCTGTGCAAAATGGGTGCCGCGCGAGCTCACATTTGACCAAAAACAACAACGTGTTGATGATTCTGAGCGGTGTTTGCAGCTGTTAACTCGTAATACACCCGAGTTTTTGCGTCGATATGTGACAATGGATGAAACATTTCTCCATCACTACACTCCTGAGTCCAATCGACAGTCGGCTGAGTGGACAGCGACCGGTGAACCGACTCCGAAGCGTGGAAAGACTCAAAAGTCCGCTGGCAAAGTAATGGCCTCTGTTTTTTGGGATGCGCGTGGAATAATTTTTATCGATTATCTTGAGAAAGGAAAAACCATCAACAGTGACTATAATATGGCGTTATTGGAGCGTTTGAAGGTCGAAATCGCGGCAAAACGGCCCCATATGAAGAAGGAAAAAGTGTTGTTCCACCAAGACAACGCACCGTGCCACAAGTCATTGAGAACGATGGCAAAAATTCATGAATTGGGCTTCGAATTGCTTCCCCACCCACCGTATTCTCCAGATATGGCCCCCAGCGACTTTTTCTTGTTCTCAGACCTCAAAAGGATGCTCGCAGGGAAAAAATTTGGCTGCAATGAAGAGGTGATCGCCGAAACTGAGGCCTATTTTGAGCCAAAACCGAAGGAGTACTACCAAAATGGTTTCAAAAAATTGGAAGGTCGTTATAATCGTTGTATCGCTCTTGAAGGGAACTATGTTGAATAATAAAAACGAATTTTGACAAAAAATATAGCGCAAGCTAACTTTGGCGCGCCAAAGTTTGGATACCCTTGCAGTGCACTGTGTAAGCCGTCAGATTTTTTACAAAATTTGTTAAATATTGATTTTGAACCGATCGATCCTATGGCAGCTATATGATATAGTAGTCCGATTTACACCAAATTTGGTCAGCATGTTTAGAACATAATCAAACACACAATGTGTATATTTTGTTGAGATATTTTGAGAAACAAAAAAGTTTTTCATACTAAATGTCGTTTTCGAACCGATCGTTCCTATGGCAGCTATATGATATAGTATTCCGATTTACACCAAATTTGGTCAGCCTTGTTAAAACTTAATCAAACACACAATGTGTATATTTTGACATGCAGGGTGTTAACTTATATATAAAACTCTTTGTTCTGATTCAGCAATAACGCTGACATAATAATTGACATTATTGCTGACTTTTTCATTGCTGACGTAAATGCTGATATTATTGATGGCATTATTGCTGACATTATTGCTGACTTTTCCATTGCTGACGTTAATGCTGACTTTAATGCTTATTACATTATTGCTGACATTATTGCTGAAAATTATTGCTCACTACTGATCAACGCAAAGCGCTGTAGCCAGCTTTCATAAAACCCACCCACAAATACATGAACATTTTGTCTGTCTCAAAAAAAAACATGAGAGAGCAAGCGACACAGAGACTACTCTCCTCAGGAGAGTCTCCTGCTGTAAGGTCGATACGATACTGATGCAATCAAGTCGTAAATCGTTTCTCTCTGCTCGGCAATCTCTGCTATGTTCGTTGCTCGCTCGGCTGGGATCAACAAGCTTCGTAAAGTTTGCCGACGAGCTGGGATCTACACAGAGAGAAAAAATCAAGTATTTCGACTTAATACTCAACAATTCGAACTAGATATCGAACCAAGTACGGAATTACTATATTTGAGGACGACGCACTTATTTCAAGTTCGATTTTCAAGTACGATTTTTAAGATTGTATTCTTGAATTAAGTACACTTTATTCTTGAATCAAGTACTGAAAACTTTAAAAATGAGAATTTTCGATCTCAGTTGATTCAGTCAAAATTTGTTAAATGTTGATTTTGAACCGATCGATCCTGGCAGCTATATGATATAGTAGTCCGATTTACACCAAATTTGGTCAGCGTGTTTAGAACATAATCAAACACACAATGTGTATATTTTGTTGAGATATTTTGAGAAACAAAAAAGTTTTTCATACTAAATGTTGTTTTCGAACCGATCGTTCCTATGGCAGCTATATGATATAGTAGTCCGATTTACACCAAATTTGGTCAGCCTTGTTAAAACTCAATCAAACACACAATGTGTATATTTGGTTGAGATATTTTGAGAAACAAAAAAGTTTTTCATACTAAATGTTTTCGAACCGATCGTTCCTATGGCAGCTATATAATATAGTATTCCGATTTACACCAACTTTGGTCAGCCTTGTTAAAACTCAATCAAACACACAATGTGTATATTTGGTTGAGATGTTTTGAGAAACAAAAACGTTTTTCATACTAAATGTTTTTTTCGAACCGATCGTTCCTATGGCAGCTATATGATATAGTAGTCCTATTTACACCAAATTTGGTCAGCGTGTTTAGAACTTAATCAAACCCACAATGTGTATATTTGGTTGAGATATTTTGAGAAACAAAAAAGTTTTTCATACTAAATGTTGTTTTCGAACCGATCGTTCCTATGGCAGCTACATGATATAGATATCCGATCCGGCCGGTTCCGACATATGTACTGCGTGCAGCAATAAGACGGACCTGTACCAAGTTTCATCAAGATAGCTTCAAAACTGAGAGACTAGTTTGCATAGAAACAGACGGACAGACGGACAGACAGACGGACTGACGGACAGACGGACATGGCTATATCGACTCAGCTCGTCGCCCTGATCAAGAATATATATACTTTATGGGGTCTGTGAGGCTTCCTTCAATGCGTTACACATTTCGTGACAAAATTATAATACCCTCTGCAAGGGTATAAAAATGTGTTTTTCTTTGTTAGACCGGGGACTTATCAGCCAACCTGTTATTGAATGTATTCGAAAACGAAAAACTTATTATGGTGAACAGAGAGTAATAAAAAGTAAAAGTCATGAGTTGTATACAGAAATAGTAAATAAAATAAGTCTTGATTTTAAAGATGTTTACACAAAGATTTTAAAGATGTTTACACAAAGGCTTGGCGATATAATGGAATTCCCAAATATTAGCTAGTTAAATTAATACTTAAACTAGATGGCTTGCCCCCTGCTCGCTTCGCTCGCCAGCCCCTGGCTCCCAAAACTCGCTGAAATCTCATGAAGAAATGTAGAGTGCAAATAAGAAGCACTTCTCATAGCAATAACCAGAACGTTTGAATTTTTTTACAAAAAAGCGGACTTAAAATAATACTACTTTATAAATAACAATATACCTTATGTCATTTATTATAAGAAAGCGATAAATGAAAATTCAATTTTTCCCTGCAATTGAACTTAAAATAATAGTAATAGTACTTAATATAATACTAGGGGGTTTGCCCCTGCTCGCCTCGCTCGCCAACCCTTGGCTCGCTACTCTCGCTGAAGTCCCGGGGAAAAATGTGGAGTGAAAATAGGGAACACTTCTCACAGCTATAGCCAGCCCTTATGTCATTTCTAATTAGATAGCGGGAATTGTAAATTCAAATTTTCCCTGTAATTGGACTTAAAATAATAGTAATAAGTAGTACTTTATATAATACTAGGGGGTTTGCCCCGGTCGCTTCGCTCGCCAACCCCCGGCTCGCTACGCTCGCGGAAATCTCGGGGATAAATGTGGAGTGAAAATAGGGAACACTTCTCACAGTTATAGCCGGACCTTATGTCATTTTTAATAAGAAAGCGGGAAATGTAAATAAAATTTTTCCCTATATTTGGAATTAAAATAATAGTAATAAGTAGTACTTTATATAATATAGAGAATTTACAATTTCGCTGCTCGCTGTCTTAAAGTTCTCGCTGCAATTGCATTATTGCAGCAAGAGCGAGTAACAGTCCCATATAGTGAAAGTTGATTTTGAAAGTCGCAACACTAATGGATCGTAACGTAAATAACATCGTAACAGATAGGTCGCTACCGTCTCTTCTTCTTCCTTTTGCTCGTAACTTTGTTAGTTGAATAACTTTCGCGTTTATCATCCGATTGGAATGAAATTTTCTGGACAGGTTTGGACAAAAGTGTGTATTATATGTAACAAAAGGCGCTAGCTTGAAAGGTTCTCTTGTAATTCGGCTTTGAAATTTTATTTTTCAATTTCCGGGGGCGGAGAGGGGCGTGGCAAAAATCTAAAACAAACTCGTTAAATGCAAGATATAGATGAACGAACATGCCAAATTTGGTCTCTCTAGCTCCTATAGTCTCTGAGATCTAGGCGACACAAAATCGGACAGATGGACGGACGGACAGACGGCCATCGCTATATCGACTTGGCTGTTGATGCTGATCAAGAATATATACACTTTATGGGGTCTGTCAGGCCTTCCTTCTGCCTGCTACGCACATTTTTTTAGCACAAACTTAATAGACTCATTTGTACTTTTTTAAAGTACTGGGTCTAAAAACAACGAATATCTTCATACAAAATTTTAATTTGCATCTGATTGTTCCTATAACAGCTATACGATATAGTGGTCCGATCTTGACCAAATTTTTACAGAATGTTACAATGAGTACGAAATACATAATCTGGCAATTTGGTTAAATTAGCTCAAAAAACAACAAAGCTCTTGATACTAATATTTTATTTGCATCTGATTGTTCCTATGGCAGCTATATGATATAGTGATCCGATCTCGACCAAATTTTCTCAGCATGTTACAATGAGTAAGAAATACATAATCTGTGAATTTAGTTGAAATAGCTTGTTCATGCCCGAAAGTATGCATTAAACAGCAATCGAGCTCGCTCTCATACCGCTCGCCCTCATGTTCCGTGAGAGAATTAACTCACCATGGTAAGCAACATTTGCTAACATAGTTTAAGTTACATTGTATTAGAAACATATATTACATTCGAGAAACCTGTTTTGAAGAGAGCACACGCGAATAAAGTGTACAATTTAGTTCATCTAAAATCGAAAAGTTAAGTGCCTTTTATTGACTCTGATTAAGCCCTCATCTACAAAGGATATTCATCCCCCCACAATCATTTTGGTCCTTCGAGTCGGATATTTTGCCATAAGGAGTCATCCAGTTCGCCCCAGCGAGCATCGGTGGATAGCCTACAGTAAACGAAAAAGATAAGTTATATTTCTCCATTATAAAT
>JAWNND010000978.1:0-17309 GCA_035043265.1 Drosophila testacea | reverse complement strand
TTGCTTTTTTTGAGTTAAATACATGCACGTCAGTGCAGTTTGGGTTTAGAATTGAGAATGTTTTATTGTTCGATCATAAGTTGGTTCTTAGCCTAAGTACATATATTCTTATGTATAAAGCCGCATAGCTGCGCTGCCGGTTACGCCAGCAGCGGAGCGGCTGCTCATATCTTTATGTATTATTACTATGTAAAGTATATATGTAAAGTATATAAACTGGGCAGAGGATGTTATGCATGCACATATATAGTTGTACGTAGCGGTCAAGCATGGGGGCCATGCTGACTCGGCTATTAAGCGATCGCCGCTATCCAGAGCGATCATATTTCGACCGCACCTGAAATGTGCAGAGGGCACTGACTTAGGCCGCGCGTTGACAAAGTTGTTGCATAACAACAAAGTGTTGTTGCTTTAGTTATGCTTAGGCAGACAAAGTGTTGCTGCCCAAGATATATGTAATAATTATTGATATACATATGTGTACATGCTACACTGTCAACCCTTGGGACTGGCCACTTTACAAGTCATATTTTTGGTCACTCTGTCATGAAGTTTAACAAGAAAGTGAAACACCTCAGAATCAACTTTAAAGTATTTTCTTTTACTCATATGGGCAACAGGACTTGATTAAAATGAAAAATCAAAATATTAAATTTTCAAAATTTTTTCTTTAACTGGGTGTAAAAGAAGGACCCTTATCTAAAATTCCAACAAATGCGAAAAAATTGATTTTTTAAAAAGCAACTATTTTAAAATGTAGAATCAATAAATAGATCAAATCATGGCTAAAATTACATTCCGCAGAAAAATTGGGTTACATTTGAAAAGTTAATCAAGTTTAAATCTGTCGATCCTTGGGACTGGCAACTTTACAAGTACAATTTTTGGTCACTCTGTCATAAAGTTTAACAAGAAAAACACCGCAGAATCAACTTAAAAGTATTTTCTCTTACTCATAAGGAAAACATGCCTCTGAGACCAATATGCTCCTCAATCGGCTCACCATCTTATAAATTATGCAAATACATAATCAAAATACTAAGACAACTAAACGAGGAATCGACATACAACATAAAGAACTCTGTAGCCTTTAAAAAAAGAGTTAATGACACACACATAGCTGAAGATGAAATTATGATTTCTTTTGACGTAGTCTCATTATTTCCGAGCATACCGACAGATCTAGCCCTGGAAATCATAAGTAAAAAATGGACAGATATCAACAAATTGACAAAAATTCCAAAACAAATTTTTATGGACATCATCAAGTTTTGTGTTATAGAAAATAGATATGTCCAGTTCGAGCAGAACATTTATACCCAACTAAAAGGAATGCCGATGGGTTCACCAGCCTCCCCAGTAATTGCAGACCTAGTGATGGAAGAACTTCTGGACAACACATACAAAAAATTAGAACACACACCAAGACTAATGACAAAATATGTAGACGATCTGTTCTACATAGTCAAAAAAACTGAGATACAAAACACACTAGACGCTTTAAACTCTTTTCACAAACAAATAAAGTTCACATACGAACCGGAAGAAGACAATAAAATACCGAACTTAGACACAATCATACATATAATAGGAGATCAACTAAAACTTAAATGGTACAAGAAACCAACAGCGTCAGGAAGGATCATCAACTACCACTCCAAGCATCCCAAGACGATGATTATGAACACGGCAATAAGCTGTATAAAAAGAATGCTGACACTTAGTGACAAAATTTTCCAAAAGGACATAAAAAACAGATAATGGACATACTACAGAAGAATGATTTCCCAAAACACATAATAAAAACACTTATTAATGAAATCAAAACTTAGAACAAGACTATCACAACATAAATCAGACAGCAAACTTAGACTACAAACACACATACAAAAGACCGCGTTAGCCACACATTGCATAGAAAACAGACACACAGCGGATTTTGAACAAACAAAAATACTGCAACAAGAACAACATTACAAGAAACGTTACACATTGGAAATGCTTCACATTATCAATACACCAATACACCAAAGACTTAACTAAAAACGGACACTGATAACTGCGCACATATATACAGACACCTAATTAAAACATATTCAGTTACCAACTCCAAGCCGCACAGTAACAACGCGTCTTGTAAATCAAATAGTAGGTTAAAAATAATTTAAGAATTTTAATGTTATTTATAAGTTTCGTAATGTTTTTCTTTTACATGTTAATTGTAGTCGCCCTGAAGACGACAGCCGACGGCTTGTCGAAATATATTGGCAACAATTATTCTTATTAAACACAGACCTCGAGCCAGCAAAAACTACAAATTATAAAGTAAAAAGGTCGCTAAAATCAAAATTTAAATATTCAAAATTTTTTCTTAAAGTAAGTGTATAAGAAGGACCCTTATCTAAAATTCCAACAAATGCGATAAAATCGATTTCTTAAGAACAACTTTTTAAAATGTGGTATCAATAAATAGATCAAATCATGGCTAAATTTACATTGCGCAGGAAAATTGGGTTAGATTTGACAAAGATATGCAAGTTTGAAATCTGTCGACCCTTGGGACTGGCAACTTTATAAGTCAAATTTTTGCTCACTCTGTCATGATGTTTTACAAGAAAGTGAAACACCTCAGAATCAACATTAAAATACTTTCTTATACTTATATGAGCACCAGGACGAGACTAAAAATAAAAAATCTAAATTTTAAATTTTTAAAAATTTTCTTTAAGTGAGTGTAAAAAAAGGACCATTGTCTAAAATTCCAACAAATGCGACAATATCGATTTTTTAAAAACAAGTATTTTAAAATGTAGAATCAATAAATAGATCAAATCATGGCTAAAATGACAATCCACAGGCAAATTGGGTTAGATTTGATAAAGTTATGCAAGTTTGAAATCTGTCGACCCTTGGGACTGGCAACTTTACAAGTCAAATTTTGGTCACTTTGTCATGAAGTTTAACAAGAAAGGGAAACACCTCAGAACCAACTTTAAAGTACTTTCTTATACTTATATGAGCACCAAGACTTGACTAAAAATATAAAATACAAATTTTAAATTTTTAAAATTTTTTCTTTAACAGAGTGTAAAAAAGGACCATTATCTAAAATTCCAACAAATGCGGCAAAAACGATTTTATAAGAACAACTATTTTAAAATATAGCATCACTAAATAGATCAAATCATGGCTAAAATAACATTCCGCATGAAAATTGGATTAGATTTGACAAAGTTATGCAAGTTAGAAATCTGTCAACCCTTGGGACTTTCAACTTTACAAGTACAATTTTTGGTCACTCTGTCATGAAGCTTAACAAGAAAGTGAAACACCTCAGAATCAACTTTAAATTACTTTCTCATACTCATATGGGCAACAGGACTTGATTAAAATGAAAAAGCAAATTTTACATTTTCAAATTATTTTCTTTAAGAGAGTGTAAAAGAAGTACCCTTATCTAATATTCCAACAAATGCGACAAAATCGATTTTTTAAAAACAACTATTTTAAGTTGTAGAATCAATATATAGATTAAAAATGGCTAAAATGACATGCCACACGAAAATTGGGTTAGATTTGACAAAGTTGAGCAAGTTTGAAATCTGTCGACCCTTGGGACTGGCAACTTTACAAGTCAAATTTTGGTCACTTTGTCATGAAATTTAACAAGAAAGGGAAATACCTCACAATCAACTTTAAAGTACTTTCTTATACTTATTTGAGCACCAGGACTTGATTGAAAATGAAGAATCAAAATGTTAAATTCTCAAAATTTTTTCTTCTAGAGAGTGTAAAAGAAATACCCTTATCTAAAATCCCAACAAATGCGACAAAATCGATTTTTTAAAAACAACTATTTTAAGTTGTAGAATCAATATACAGATCAAAACAAGGCTAAAATGACATGCCACACGAAAATTGGGTTAGATTTGACAAAGTTAAGCAAGTTTGAAATCTGTCGACCCTTGGGACTGGCAACTTTACAAGTACAATTTTTGGTCACTCTGTCATGAAGCTTAACAAGAAAGTGAAACACCTCAGAATCAACTTTAAAGTACTTTCTCATACTCATATGGGCAACAGGACTTGATTAAAATGAAAAATCAAAATTTTACATTTTCAAATTTTTTTCTTTAAGAGAGTGTAAAAGAAGTACCCGTATCTAATATTCCAACAAATGCGACAATATCGATTTTTTAAAAACAACTTTTTTAAAATGTAGAATCAATAAATATATCAAATCATGGCTAAAATGTCATTCCGAAGGCAAATTGGGTTAGATTTGACAAAGTTATGCAAGTTTAAATCTGTCGATCCTTGGGACTGGCAACTTTACAAGTACAATTTTTGGTCACTCTGTCATGAAGTTTAACAAGTAAGTGAAACACCTCAGAATAAACTTTAAAGTACTTTCTTATACTTATTTGAGCACCAGGACTTTACTAAAAATGAAAAATCAAAATTTTCAATTTTCAAAATTTTTCTTAAACAGAGTGTAAGTTAAGGACCATTATCTAAAATTCCAACAAATGCGACAATATCGACTTTTTAAAAACAAGTATTTTAAAATGTAGAATCAATAAATAGATCAAATCATGGCAAAATTGACAATGCGCAGGCAAATTGGGTTAGATTTGATAAAGTTATGCAAGTTTGAAATCTGTCGACCCTTGGGACTGGAAACTTTACAAGTCAAATTTTGGTCACTTTGTCATGAAATTTAACAAGTAAGGAAATCACCTCACAATCAACTTTAAAGTACTTTCTTATACTTATATGAGCACCAGGACTTGATTGAAATTAAAAATCAAAATTGTACATTTTCAAATTTTTTCTTTAAGAGAGTGTAAAAGAAGTACCCTTATCTAATATTCCAACAAATGCGACAAAATCGATTTTTTTAAAACAACAATTTTTTAATGTAGAATCAATATATAGATCAAAACATGGCTAAAATGACATTCCACACGAAAATTGGCTGAGATTTGACAAAGCTATGCAAGTTTGAAATCTGTCGACCCTTGGGACTGGCAACTTTACAAGTACAATTTTTGGTCACTCTGTCATGAAGTTTAACAAGAAAGTGAAACACCTCAGAATCATCTATAAAGTACTATAAAGTAAAGTACTATAAAGTAAAAAAGTTGTTGTTCAAAATTCGATATTGTCGCATTTGTTGGAATTTTAGATAATGGAACCAACTATAAAGTACTTTCTAATACCAGGACTTTACTAAAAATAAAATATCAAAATTTTAAATTTTCAAAATTTTTTCTTTAACAGAATGTAAAAAAAGGACCATTATCTAAAATTCCAACAAATGCGACAGTATCGATTTTTTTAAAACAACTTTTTTAAAATGTAGAATCAATAAATAGATCAAATCATGGCTAAAATGACATTCCACACGAAAATTGGGTTAGATTTGACAAAGTTTTGCACGTTTGAAATCTGTCGACCCTTGGGACTGGCAACTATACAAGTCAAATTTTTGGTCACTCTGTCATGAAGTTTAACAAGAAAGTGAAACACCTCAGAATCAACTTTAAAGTACTTTTTTATACTTATATGAGCACCAGGACTTAACTTAAAATGAAAAATCAAAATTTTACATTTTCAAAATTTTTTCTTTAAGAGAGTGTAAAAGAAGTACCTTTATCTAAAATTCCAACAAATGCGACAATATCGATTTTTTAAAAACAACTTTTTTAAAATGTAGAATCAATAAATATTTCAAATCATGGCTAAATTGTCATTCCGCAGGCAAATTGGGTTAGATTTGACAAAGTTATGCAAGTTTAAATCTGTCGATCCTTGGGACTGGCAACTTTACAAGTACAATTTTTGGTCACTCTGTCATGAAGTTTAACAAGAAAGTGAAACACCTCAGAATCATCTATAAAGTACTATAAAGTAAAGTACTATAAAGTAAAAAAGTTGTTGTTCAAAATTCGATATTGTCGCATTTGTTGGAATTTTAGATAATGGAAACAACTATAAAGTACTTTCTAATACCAGGACTTTACTAAAAATAAAATATCAAAATTTTAAATTTTCAAAATTTTTTCTTTAACAGAATGTAAAAAAAGGACCATTATCTAAAATTCCAACAAATGCGACAGTATCGATTTTTTTAAAACAACTATTTTAAAATGTAGAATCAATATATAGATCAAATCATGGCTAAAATGACATTCCACACGAAAATTGGGTTAGATTTGACAAAGTTTTGCACGTTTGAAATCTGTCGACCCTTGGGACTGGCAACTATACAAGTCAAATTTTTGGTCACTCTGTCATGAAGTTTAACAAGAAAGTGAAACACCTCAGAATCAACTTTAAAGTACTTTTTTATACTTATATGAGCACCAGGACTTGACTTAAAATGAAAAATCAAAATATTAAATTCTCAAAATTTTTCTTTAAGAGAGTGTAAAAGAAGTACCTTTATCTAAAATTCCAACAAATGCGACAATATCGATTTTTTAAAAACAACTTTTTTAAAATGTAGAATCAATAAATATTTCAAATCATGGCTAAATTGTCATTCCGCAGGCAAATTGGGTTAGATTTGACAAAGTTATGCAAGTTTAAATCTGTCGATCCTTGGGACTGGCAACTTTACAAGTACAATTTTTGGTCACTCTGTCATGAAGTTTAACAAGAAAGTGAAACACCTCAGAATCATCTATAAAGTACTATAAAGTAAAGTACTATAAAGTAAAAAAGTTGTTGTTCAAAATTCGATATTGTCGCATTTGTTGGAATTTTAGATAATGGAACCAACTATAAAGTACTTTCTAATACCAGGACTTTACTAAAAATAAAATATCAAAATTTTAAATTTTCAAAATTTTTTCTTTAACAGAATGTAAAAAAAGGACCATTATCTAAAATTCCAACAAATGCGACAGTATCGATTTTTTTAAAACAACTATTTTAAAATGTAGAATCAATTTATAGATCAAATCATGGCTAAAATGACATTCCACAGGCAAATTGGGTTAGATTTGACAAAGTTATGCAAGTTTGAAATCTGTCGACCCTTGGGACTGGCAACTATACAAGTCAAATTTTTGGTCACTCTGTCATGAAGTTTAACAAGAAAGGGAAACACCTCACAATCAACTTTAAAGTACTTTCTTATACTTATATGAGCACCAGGACTTGATTGAAAATGAAGAATCAAAATATTAAATTCTCAAAATTTTTTCTTTAAGAGAGTGTAAAAGAAGTACCTTTATCTAAAATTCCAACAAATGCGACAATATCGATTTTTTAAAAACAACTTTTTTAAAATGTAGAATCAATAAATATTTCAAATCATGGCTAAATTGTCATTCCGCAGGCAAATTGGGTTAGATTTGACAAAGTTATGCAAGTTTAAATCTGTCGATCCTTGGGACTGGCAACTTTACAAGTACAAATTTTTGGTCACTCTGTCATGAAGTTTAACAAGAAAGTGAAACACCTCAGAATCATCTATAAAGTACTATAAAGTAAAGTACTATAAAGTAAAAAAGTTGTTGTTCAAAATTCGATATTGTCGCATTTGTTGGAATTTTAGATAATGGAAACAACTATAAAGTACTTTCTAATACCAGGACTTTACTAAAAATAAAATATCAAAATTTTAAATTTTCAAAATTTTTTCTTTAACAGAGTGTAAAAAAAGGACCATTATCTAAAATTCCAACAAATGCGACAAAATCGATTTCTTAAGAACAACTATTTTAAAATGTAGAATCAATAAATAGATCAAATCATGGCTAAAATGACATTCCACACGAAAATTGGGTTAGATTTGACAAAGTTATGCAAGTTTGAAATCTGTCGACCCTTGGGACTGGCAACTTTACAAGTCAAATTATTTGGTCACTCTGTCATGACGTTTTGCTAGAAAGTGAAACACCTCAGAATCAACTTTAAAGTACTTTCTTATACTTATATGAGCACCAGGACTTGACTAAAAATGAAAAACCAATATATTAAGTTCTCAAAATCTTTTTTTTTAGAAAGCAAAAAAAAAGAAGGACTTTAATCTAAAATGCTAACAAATGTGACAAAGTCGATTTTTTAACAACAACTATTTTAAAATGTAGAATCAATAAATAGATCAAATCATGGCTAAAATAACATTCCGCAGGAAAATTGGGTTTGATTTGACAAAGTTATGCAAGTTTGAAATCTGTCGACCCTTGGGACCGGCAACTTTACAAGTCAAATTTTTTGTCACTCTGTCATGAAGTTTACCACGAAAGTGAAACACCTCAGAATCAACTTTAAAATATTTTCTTATACTTATATGGGCAAGAGGACTTGATTAAAATGAAAAATCAATATATTAAATTTTCAAATTTCTTTCTTTAATGCGACAAAATCGATTTCTTAAGAACAACTATTTTAAAATGTAGAATCAATAAATAGATCAAATCATGGCCACAATATTTTAAAATGTAGAATCAATAAATAGATCAAATCATGGCCACAATAACATTCCGCAGGAAAATTGGGTTTGATTTGACAAAGTTATGCAAGTTTGAAATCTGTCGACCCTTGGGACCGGCAACTTTACAAGTCAAATTTTTTGTCACTCTGTCATGAAGTTTACCACGAAAGTGAAACACCTCAGAATCAACTTTAAAATATTTTCTTATACTTATATGGGCAAGAGGACTTGATTAAAATGAAAAATCAATATATTAAATTTTCAAATTTCTTTCTTTAATGCGACAAAATCGATTTCTTAAGAACAACTATTTTAAAATGTAGAATCAATAAATAGATCAAATCATGGCCACAATATTTTAAAATGTAGAATCAATAAATAGATCAAATCATGGCCACAATAACATTCCGCAGGAAAATTGGGTTTGATTTGACAAAGTTATGCAAGTTTGAAATCTGTCGACCCTTGGGACCGGCAACTTTACAAGTCAAATTTTTTGTCACTCTGTCATAAAGTTTTGCAAGAAAGTGAAACACCTCAGAATCAACATTAAAGTACTTTCTTATACTTATATGAGCACCAGGACTTGATTAAAAAATAAAAATCAAGATATTCAATTTTCAAAATTTTTTCTTTTAGAAAAAAAGGAAGGACCCTAATCTAAAATGCTAACAAATGCGACAAAGTCGATTTTTGAACAACAACTATTTTTAAATGTTGAATCAATAAATAGATCAACTCATGGCTAAAATTACATTGCGCAGGAAAATTGGGTTAGATTTGACAAAGTTATGCAAATTTAAATCTGTCGACCCTTGGGACTGGCAACTTTACAAGTCAAATTTTGGTCACCCTGTCATGAAGTTTAACAAGAAAGTGAAACACCTCATAATCAACTTTAAAGTACTTTCTTATACTTATATGAACACCAGGACTTGACTAAAAATGAAAAATCAACTTTATAAATATTCAAAATTTTTTTCTTTAAGTGAGTGTAAAAAAAGGACCATTATCTAAAATTCCAACATATGCGATAAGTTCTTATTCTTAAGAACAACTATTTTTAAATGTAGAATCAATAAATAGATCAAATCATGGCTAAAATGACATTCCACACGAAAATTGGGTTAGATTTGACAAAGTAATGCAAGTTTGAAATCTGTCGACCCTTGGGACTGGCAACTTTACAAGTACAATTTCTGGTCACTCTGTCATGAAATTTAACAAGAAAGGAAACACCTCACAATCAACTTTAAAGTACTTTCTTATACTTATATGAGCACTAGGACTTGATTAAAAAATAAAAATCAAGATATTCAATTTTCAAAATTTTTTCTTTTAGAAAAAAAGGAAGGACCCTAATCTAAAATGCTAACAAATGCGACAAAGTCGATTTTTGAACAACAACTATTTTAAAATGTTGAATCAATTTATAGATCAAATCATGGCTAAAATGACATTCCGCAGGAAAATTGGGTTAGATTTCACAAAGTTATGCAAGCTTAAATCTGTCGACCCTTGGTACTGGCAACTTTACAAGTACAATTTTTGGTTAGTCTGTCATGAAGCTTTGCAAGTAAGTGAAACAAGTGACCCTTATCTAAAATTCCAACAAATGCGACAAAATCGATTTTTTAAAAACAACTATTTTAAAATGTAGATTCAATAAATAGATCAAATCATGGCTAAAATGACATTCCGCAGGAAAATTGGGTTAGATTTCACAAAGTTATGCAAGCTTAAATCTGTCGACCCTTGGTACTGGCAACTTTACAAGTACAATTTTTGGTCACTCTGTCATGAAGTTTAACAAGAAAGTGAAACACTTCAGAATCAACTTTAAAGTACTTTCTTATACTTATATGAGCACCAGGACTTGACGAAAAATGAAAAAAACAAAATATTAAAATCTCAAAATATTTTTCTTTTAGAAAGTGTAAAAGAAGGACCCTTATCTAAAATGCTAACAAATGCGACAAAATCGATTTCTTAAGAACAACTTTTTTAAAATGTAGAATCAATAAATAGATCAAATCATGGCTAAAATAACATTCCGCACGAAAATTGGGTTAGATTTCACAAAGTTATGCAAGTTTGAAATTGTCGACCCTTGGGACTGGCAACTTTACAAGTACAATTTTTGGTCACTCTGTCATGAAGTTTAACAAGAAAGTGAAACACTTCAGAATCAACTTTAAGGTACTTTCTTATACTTATATGAGCACCAGGACTTGACGAAAAATGAAAAAAACAAAATATTAAAATCTCAAAATATTTTTCTTTTAGAAAGTGTAAAAGAAGGACCCTTATCTAAAATGCTAACAAATGCGACAAAATCGATTTCTTAAGAACAACTTTACAAGTACAATTTTGGGTTAGTCTGTCATGAAGCTTTGCAAGTAAGTGAAACAAGTGACCCTTATCTAAAATTCCAACAAATGCGACAAAATCGATTTTTTAAAAACAACTATTTTAAAATGTAGATTCAATAAAAGAAGGACCCTTATCTAAAATGCTAACAAATGCGACAAAATCGATTTCTTAAGAACAACTATTTTTAAATGTAGAATCAATAAATAGATCAAATCATGGCTAAAATTACATTCCGCAGGAAATTGGGTTAGATTTGACAAAGTTATGTAAGTTTAAAATCTGTCGACCCTTGGGACCGGCAACTTTACAAATACAATTTTTGGTCACTCTGTCATGAAGTTTAACAAGAAAGTGAAACACCTCAGAATTAACTTTAAAATATTTTCTTATACTTATATGGGCAAGAGGACTTGATTAAAATGAAAAACCAAAATTTCTTTAAGTGAGTGTAAAAGAAGGACCCTTATCTAAAATTCCAACAAATGCGAAAAATCGATTTTTAACAACAACTATTTTAAGTTGTAGAATCAATTAATAGATCAAATCATGACTAAAATAACATTCCGCACGAAAATTGGGTTAGATTTGACAAAGTTATGCAAGTTTGAAATCTATCGACCCTTGGGACTGTGCAACTTTACAAGTCAAGTTTTTGGTCACTCTGTCATGAAGTTTAACAAGAAAGTAAAACACCTCAGAATCAACTTTAAAGTACTTTCTTATACTTATATGAGCACCAGGACTTGACTAAAAATGAAAAAGCTAAATTTTAAATTTTCAAAATATTTTCCTTAAGTGAGTGTAAAAGAAGAACCCTTATCTAAAATTCCAACAAATGCGACAAAATCGATTTTTAACAACAAATATTTTAAGTTGTAGAATCAATAAATAAATCAAATCATGACTAAAATAACATTCCGCACGAAAATTGGGTTAGATTTGACAAAGTTATGCAAGCTTGAAATCTGTCGACCCTTGGGACTGTGCAACTTTACAAGTCAAGTTTTTGGTCACTCTGTCATGAAGTTTAACAAGAAAGTAAAACACCTCAGAATCAACTTTAAAGTACTTTCTTATACTTATATGAGCACCAGGACTTGACTAAAAATTATAAATCAACTTTTTAAATTTTCAAAATTTTTTCTTTAAGTGAGTGTAAAAAAAGGACCCTTATCTAAAATTCCAACAAATGCGATAAGTTCGATTTCTTAGGAATAACTATTTATAAATGTAGAATCAATAAAAAGATCAAATCATGGTTAAAATTACAATGCGCAGGAAAATTGGGTTAGACTTGACAACGCTATGCAAGTTTAAATCTGTCGACCCTTGGGACTGGCAACTTTACAAGTCAAATTTTTGTCACTCTGTCATGAAGTTTAACAAGAAAGTCAAACACCTCAGAATCAACTTTAAAATATTTTCTTTTACTTATATGGGCAAGAGGACTTGATTAAAATGAAAAATCAAAATATTAAATTTTCAAATTTTTTCTTTAAGTGAGTGTAAAAGAAGGACCCTTATCTAAAATTCCAACACATGCGAAAAATCGATTTTTAACAACAACTATTTTAAAATGTAGAATTAATACATGGATCAAATCATGGCTAAAATTACATTGCGCAGGAAAATTGGGTTAGATTTGACAAAGTTATGCAAGTTTAAATCTGTCGACCCTTGGGACTGGCAACTTTACAAGTCAAATTTTGGTCACTCTGTCATTAAGTTTAACAAGAAAATGAAACACCTCAGAATCAACTTAAAAGTTTCTTTTTTTACTCATATGGGCAACAGGGCTTGATTAAAATGACAAATCAAAATTGTAAATTTTCAAAATTTTTTTCTTTAAGTGAGTGTAAAAAAAGGACCCTTATCTAAAATTCCAACAAATGCGATAAGTTCGATTTCTTAAGAATAACTATTTTTAAATGTAGAATCAATAAATAGATCAAATCATGGCTAAAATAACATTCCGCACGAAAATTGGGTAAGATTTGACAAAGTTATGCAAGTTTGAAATCTATCGACCCTTGGGACTGTGAACTTTACAAGTCAAGTTTGTGGTCACTCTGTCATGAAGTTTAACAAGAAAGTGAAACACCTCAGAATAAACTTTAATGTACTTTCTTATACTTATCTGAGAACCAGGACTTGACTAAAAATTAAAAATCAACTTCTTAAATTTTCAAAATTTATTCTTTAAGAGGGTGTAAAAAAAGGACCCTCATCCAAAATTCCAACTTATGCGATAAAATCGATTTCTTAAGAACAGTTTTTTTAAATGTTGAATCAATATTATAATTAATAGATCAAATCATGGCTAAAATTACATTCCGCAGGAAAATTGGGTTAGATTTCACAAAGTTATGCAAGTTTAAATCTGACGACCCTTGGGACTGGCAACTTTACAAGTCAAATTTTGGTCACTCTGTCACGAAGTTTAACAAGAAAATGAAACACCTCAGAATCAACTTAAAAGTTTTTTCTTAGACTCATATGGGCAACAGGGCTTGATTAAAATGACAAATCAAAATTGTAAATTTACAAAAATTTTTTCTTTAAGTTTTTTGGTATCAGAGGTTTATTATTTGTAATCTGTCCTTATTGGACAATCAACAAATTGCATTAAATACATTGACATATAAATAACATTTAGGGTATTGATATTAGGTTTGACATTTTGATTGGGGAAGGGTGGGGGGTGTGGGGGAGGGGCAGATATGTTCAGCTTCAGCGGTGAGGGAGGTCCAATGGGTGGAGCCTTTTCAGCCGACGGGTGGTGGTGCTGTTGTCCAGCAAGTTAATGGCAAGGGGGTTGATGTGCCGCTCCAGTAGTACGGTGTGGTTTTTGCTAAACCTTTTGACTTCTTCTAGTACCCATGGGACTCCGAGCTCATTGTGGATTTCAGCGTTTGACGTGAGCAGGTTAGCGTTTGATAGGACCCTCAGTGCTTTATTTTGAAATTTTTGGATCTCCCTGAGATTTGTGTAGTTAGCGGTGCCCCAGATGGAGATTCCATAGGTCCACATTGGCTTCATGATGGCTTTGTAGATTTGGAGTTTAACCCTTAGCCTGAGTGTGGATCTCTTCCCCATGAGCCATAGGAACTTCTTCAGCCTCCTGCTCATCTGCGCCCTTTTGTTTGTCAGGTGTGGCTTCCAAGTAAGCCTCCTGTCCATACTGATACCCAAGTACTTGGCGGTGTTGCTATCAGGGATTGATGAGCCGTCTAGGGTGACTGGGGGGCAGTCTCCTCTTCTCAAGGCAAAAGTGCAGTGGGAAGACTTGTCGGGGTTAACCATAATGTTCCATTTCCTTAGCCAGCCGTTGGTTAGGTCGAGCTGGTGTTGCAGTGTAGCAGAGGCTGTTTGAGGACAGGTGTCGCTAGCCAAGAAGGCCGTGTCGTCCGCGTATGTAGCAGCTAGTAGGCTCGGGTCAGGTATCAGGGGCAAGTCGGCGGTGTACAGTGTGTACAACACTGGGCCCAGTACGCTTCTTTGCGGGACTCCGGCTCGGACTTCCGTGGAAACATTTGTTCGTTATGTTTAGGAGGAGCAGGACTCCATTCGACGGGAGTGCTTTAATAGCTGGCACATCAATACCGTCATAGCCTGGGGATTTGGATGCCTTGAGTCTGCTGATTTCGCCAATTAGTTCGTCTGGCTCGACCGCGGGGATGGGTAGGGACATCTGGCAGGGAACGTCCAGGAAATCGGCTGTCTCGTTTGCCTCTCGTTGTGTGCATCTAGCGAAGGGGGAGAAGGCTTCGTGGAGATGTTCTGCGAAGGCTTTAGCTCTCTCGCTGTCGGAGCGGCACCAATCACCATTCGCGTTCCGGACAGGTTCCTTGCGTTGAGAGGGCCTTTTCAAGGATTTGGTTATCCGCCACAGATTGTGTTGAGGGTCGTCCGGTCCCACCTCGGCGAGATACTGCTCCAGGGATTGTCTGCGAAGGTTAGACAAGAGCTCCTTTAATTCTTTAGCTGCCCTATTAAAATCTGTCTTGTCCCTGGGGTTGCGAGAACTGTGCCATACTCGGCGTAGTCGCCTCTTCTCAGCAACCAAAGCAGCAACTTCTGGAGACCAGAGGTGGACATCTCTGTGGGGAGTCCTATTGTTGGTCCGGCTTGGTGGAGTTGCGTGCGAGACGGCATTGTGTATTTGCACGTTGAGTTGCTCGATCACGTCGTCCAGATCTTCCCCTGACTCGATCTCCACCGTTGCGTCAAGATTGCTCTGGAGCCAGTGTTGATACCGCTCAACGTTGGTATTTTTCTTAAACAATCTGCCCCTAGCATTGTTGGTGCTGGCTGGGATGTTGACCAAAAGCCTGACTGCGCAGTGGTCGGAGCATAGATCAATCACATTGCTTACTGAGACCCTATGCCGCTCGATCCCTTTGGAGAGGGCAATGTCCAAGACGTCAGGTACCTTGTTAGGGTCTGTGGGCCAGTTGGTGGGTTCTCCAGTGGAATGGCAATCGATTTGAGTTCTGGAGATGGCCCTGTACAGGGCAGAGCCTTTGGGGTTATTGAGGCGAGATCCCCACCAGGTGTGTTTCGCGTTGAAGTCGCCTCCAGCGATGAATCTTGGGCCAAGGCTGTCCAGCAGGTCTAAGAATTGGTCTTCTCCGATTGTGTGGCGTGGGGGGCAGTAAACGGCGGCGATGGTGGTGTCTCCGGAGGGGCTGAGGATTCTCACCTTGGCGCACTGAATCCAGTCCTCTTGGTGGAGGAAGCTCGATGTACTTGAGCCCTCTCTTGATAATGACAGCCGCTCCGCCGCGAGCGGTGCCATTGGGGTGGTTAACAGAGATGACGTCGTAGCCTGCGATGGTGAAAAATGATCTGGAGCTGAAGTGGGTTTCGGAGACTAGGAGGATGTCGACGTGGTTGGTCTTGAGGTAGTGCTCGACCTCGGGCCTGCTCTTGCACAGACCGTTCGCGTTCCATAGTATAATTTGGAGACTTATTTGCATTGCTTCGCCAATAATGACGTGAGCAAATGCGTCAGGGATGAAACTTGGTCCATCATCTTCTCCATCATGACCTCCAGTCTGTCAAGTCTGGAGTTGGTCTGGCTTGGGGGGGGGAGGGAGCTGGGTCGAACTGCTGCTGCGGTTGCTGGGCACCTCGAAGTGCACTGGCGTAGCTGAATCCGGGGGTGACTGTTGGTGCTTCTCTGCTGGTGGGCGGTGCCCTTGGCCTTGGCTTTGGTGTATGTTGCTCCTTGACCTTCTGGTACACCTTGCAGCCTTTATACGAAGCGGGATGGATCCCCTTGCACAGGGCACAGCAAGCAGGTAGTTCCTTGGACTTGGTGCACTCGTTGGAGTGATGATCATCTCCGCACTTGACGCACTTGGGTGGGAGCCGGCAGTACCTCTGGGAGTGTCCGAAACCTTGGCAGCGGTAGCACTGGAGAACATCCTTGCTCTTGAGCGGGGGCTCAATGGTGACGACCCACCGGCAGAGACGTTTTATTGCGAACACGTCCTTGTTGCTGCTAGAAGGCTCCAGGTTCACAAAGAAGAGCTACATCGGCTTCTTGTTGGTGCGGCTGATGGCGTTCTTAATCTCGCGCCCACGTACAATGTGCCCATGTGCGGCGAGTGCTTCCTTGATTTCGTCAATCTCCGTAGAGTAGTGGAGCCCCTTGACGACTATCCTGTAGGCACGCTCATCCTTCGCCTGGAATGTCTGGTAGCGAATCTCATTCACGTTGAGATATTCCTTCAGCTTGGTGAAGCTAGCCTTATCCTCCACGCGTTGACTCGGACACTTCCATCCCTGCCGGATTTGTAGTCGAACCTGAGGTTTTCGATGGCCAGAGCGACGTCAGTGATGAATCCCTTGATGTTTGAGACATCAGGGACGCAGATCGGCGGTGGCTTTATGGTCTTCACGGGAGCAGTAGGGACGGTGTCAGGATCGACGAGGGTCTCCTCCTCTGCTTCGTCAGCGTCCATGGTGTCGATGAGAGCGGCAAATCTATTGGAGCTCATGGTGGTCAGAGGGGTGGGCGTCAGCTGGTGGGGATTTCTGGTCGGGGCCTTCCGTCTGATCTCGCCCGGCTCCAAGCTGGACGAGCTGGTCTCTCCGTCGCTTCCACTGCGGTCGCGCGCTGGTGACGCCTTAAGCGTCTTAGGCGCTGATGAGCCGTCTTTGGCCTTAGGAGCTCCTCCAAGTAGGAGCTTCGCTGGCGTGAGCTGCCATTTGGGCTTGGTGGTGGCTGCGGGAGCTGCGGCATCTGCTGGAGCAGCAGATGGAAATGAGGCTGAGGTAGCCATGATGCCTGATGAGGCTGCCAAGGGCAGCGGCTGCGGCGGCAAGTGCAGTTATTTGTTTGTTTACAATTGCTTAAAGCAACGGTAAATGAACACGTGCAACGCGTGGCTGGCTCGACCAATCAGAGGGCAGCTGTAGAAAAGCAGATAACGGTACTTTCTTCGACAAAGTTCCGCTGTTTTGTAGGCACGTCTTTACT
>JAWNND010000976.1:0-23845 GCA_035043265.1 Drosophila testacea | reverse complement strand
TATAGATAAATGTAAAAAATGTTTTGAAAATAAAAGATTTTCTTAAAAGATGAAATTATTTGTAATACATTATATATAAGAAATAACAAAAATATAAATATGTATGAGTAAATTTAAGAAAATTATTTAAAAATGTTAAAAGTGGCTTTAAAAATAAATATTTCAAAACAAATATATGCCATCGGTAAAAATCAACATTTATATTGCAATTTTTTTGTTTCTTAAGATTTCTCAAATATACTTTTGTTTCAGTTTCTTACGTAGCCTAAAAATTCTGTACAAAATCTATCGACAATTACAGGGGACTGCATGGCTTTCCAAACTTTGGCTCGCCAAAGTTAGCTTGCGCTATATGTATGTTTAATATATTTTATTATGATATAATCAAAAAGCATATAATCACGTTAGCTAGCTCATCGCCGAGTTTAAGGATTTTCAGTTGAATTTAAAATAATGAAAATGTATTTGTAATCGATAATTGAATAGGTCGATACGAATGTCGATATGTTTAAGTATTTCATAAGTAAACAGAAGTTGTTTATACAGTGTCGTAGAAATGCTGGTCGTGGACAAAACACGACAATGAAGCTCGCGCTTACGTTTATTGAGAAAATACACAAACTATTATAATTTTCATTTAAACACAATTAATTAAAGTTTAAATATGGGACCTGGGTACTGAATCTTGGCGATTCCAGATGAAAATCAGACTTTTCTTCATAGCTCAATGCCAACGATTCGGGATCAGTTGATTCAAACCAGTTTATTGATGGGGACTGCTTGAGAGCAATTGGTGATAGTGGGTGTTGCTCCATTGAAGATTCCTCCTCTGAAGATATCTATTCTGCACCCTGTTGCCTTTCCAAGCGTTCTTGATATTAATTTGAGATTCCCCAATATTTCTGCACCTGGAAATTTCTGCAGGCTTGTAGGGTAGTATTATTGTGTTCCTTACAGCCTTGACTATCGTTGCATTGGTGAAACGGTCAGAACAGCCTTTTAGTCGCCCTTGCTTATCTTATTTTTTTTAAGTATTCCAGACGCAATAAAAGAGCGTCATATTTACGCAAACTTTTGTACGGAAAGAGAGCTGTCTTACATCCTCAGGATTGTATCCTCGGCCCAAATCAGCGGTGGCTATTTTCAGGAATGCTTTCGATGGCTTTTATTAAGCCGGACAGGCGACAGGAGGCTGCGAATGTCTTGAATCTATATAAAATTGACAATTTGCATATTAAAGAATAAAAATCTTAATACTCATTTACTTAGATGGAAACCGGCGTTGCTCCCGTTCATTAATTGTTCCATTCTAAATAGATTCTCGATGGATTTAACAGGCTGATGAAGCTTCGGCTGAAGTGGCTGCAATTGAATTATTTTTAGACCCAGTACTTTAAAAAAGTACAAATGGGTCTATTAAGTTTGTGCAAAAAAATGTGCGTAACAGGCAGAAGGAGGCGTGGCAGACTCCATAAAGTATATATATTCTTGATCAGCATCAACAGCCGAGTCGATATAGCCATGTCCGTCTGTCCGTCCGTCCGTCTGTCCGATTTTGTGTCGCCTAGATCTCAGAGAATATAAGAGCTAGAGAGACCAAATTTGGCATGTACGTTCATCTATATCTTGCATTGAACGAGTTTATTTTAGAATTTTTCCAACCCCCTCTCCGCCCACGAAATTGAAAAATAAAATTTGAAAGTCGAATAACGAGAGAACCTTTAAATCTAGCGCCTTAATTTTTGGTACATAAAATACACACTATTGTCCAAACCTGTACAGAAAATTTCATTCCAATCGGAAGATAAATGCGGAAGATATTCAACTAACAAAGTTACGAGCAAAAGGAAGAAGAAGAGACGCTAGCGACCTATCTGTTTGTCAACTGATATGTTCGTAGTAGCGCCATCTATTGAATGGGATTGATAGTTAACGCTTTGCACTAAAAAAGTGCTGGGTCTCCTACTGTCGAGCTTGCTCCACTGTAGCTTACTGCATTTTTATTTCGTGATTTTTATAATTAAAGTTCATAAAAAAAAATTGATGAATAATTTTTATTTAAAATATTGTTGAATAAGTTTTATTTTTGCTTTTTATAATAAGAATTTAAGAACATTATTATTTATTAATTTTATTTTAAAAATTGATAAATAACTTTTATACCCTTGCAGCAGTTTGTAACGCATTAAAGGAGGCGTGTCAAATCCCAAAAAGTATTATTGATCAGGACGACGAGCTGAGCCGATATCCGTCTGTCTGTCTGTCCGTTTCCATGCAAACTAGTCTCTCAGTTTTGAAGTTATCTTTATTAAACTTGGTACAGGTCCGTCTTTTCGCTGCGGTCGGATCGGATCTCTATATCATATAACTGCCATAGGAAATATCGGTTAGAAATCAACATTTAATATGAAAAACTTGTTTGTTTCTTAAGATATGTCAACCAAACAAACAAAAACCAAACAGATATATATATATCATGACCAAATTTAGTGCAAATCGGACTACTATATCATATAGTTGCCGTAGGAAAGATCGGCTCCTAATTAACATTTAGTATGAAAAACTCTTTTGTTTATTAAGATATCTTAGCCAAACTCACACATTGTGTGTTTGGTATAGTTTTAAACAGCTTGACCAAATTTGGTGCAAATAGGAGAACTATAACATATAGCCTATGGCAAACGATCGGGTCGAAAATTACATCTAACAAATTTTGTTAGAAATCGGACAACTAATACAGGGCTTTGAGGGGGTATCCAAACTTTGGCGCTCCAAAGTTAGCTTGCGCGATATTTGTATGTTGTATCTTCTTAAATGTAAATCACTAACTTTATGTGACTTGTAAATTTCTAAGAAGCTTTTTTTAAGAAGTTTTATTTCAGAATTTGATATCAAGAGGTACATACAAAAAAAAAAGCTTCAAACTAAAAAAAACCTACTTTTTTCTTGCTTGTAATGGAAAAGGGGACTTAAAATTTTTTACATTTAATCTTCCCAAACAATGCGTTCCTCATAGAATCGAATTACCATTTTAAGGAATTGCTTTATTGGCCATTTTCGCTGGCACAAACTCAGGCCCACCCACGGCTTTGAACTGTATAATGATCATCAGGACATGAATACCATTAAAAATCTTCTGCGCCTCCCAACCACGATCAAAGCCGGTAGCGCAGCTCTAGGAAAATGGTGGAAAATCGCTCCCTTCCTTATCAGTTGAATGGAAACGGTTAGATTTCTGGGATTTAAGTCTATCACTTTTCTTGGTCAGTCTCGTACGAACTCTCGCCGAGTAAAGACGTGCCTACAAAACAGCGGAACTTTTTCGAAGAAAGTACCGTTATCTGCTTTTTCTACAGCTGCCCTCTGATTGGTCGAGCCAGCCACGCGTTGGACTTCGACACACTAATACACTCACACACACGCGCTGACTTGCGTGTACGTGTGCCTGCACGTGTTCATTTACCGTTGCTTTAAGCAATTGTAAACAAACAAATAACTGCACTTGCCGCCGCAGTCGCTGCCCTTGGCAGCCTCAACAGGCATCATGGCTACCTCAGCCTCATTTCCATCTGCTGCTCCAGCAGATGCCGCAGCTTCCGCAGCCACCACCAAGCCCAAATGGCAGCTCACGCCAGCGAAGCTCCTACTTGGAGGAGCTCCTAAGGCCAAAGACGGCCCATCAGCGCCTAAGACGCTTAAGGCGTCACCAGCGCGCGACCGCAGTGGAAGCGACGGAGAGACCAGCTCGTCCAGCTTGGAGCCGGGCGAGATCAGACGGAAGGCCCCGACCAGAAATCCCCACCAGCTGACGCCCACCCCTCTGACCACCATGAGCTCCAATAGATTTGCCGCTCTCATCGACACCATGGACGCTGACGAAGCAGAGGAGGAGACCCTCGTCGATCCTGACACCGTCCCTACTGCTCCCGTGAAGACCATAAAGCCACCGCCGATCTTCGTCCCTGATGTCTCAAACATCAAGGGATTCATCACTGACGTCGCTCTGGCCATCGAAAACCTCAGGTTCGACTACAAATCCGGCAGGGATGGAAGTGTCCGAGTCAACGTGGAGGATAAGGCTAGCTTCACCAAGCTGAAGGAATATCTCAACGTGAATGAGATTCGCTACCAGACATTCCAGGCGAAGGATGAGCGTGCCTACAGGATAGTCGTCAAGGGGCTCCACTACTCTACGGAGATTGACGAAATCAAGGAAGCACTCGCCGCACATGGGCACATTGTACGTGGTCGCGAGATTAAGAACGCCATCAGCCGCACCAACAAGAAGCCGATGTCGCTCTTCTTTGTGAACCTGGAGCCTTCTAGCAGCAACAAGGACGTGTTCGCAATAAAACGTCTCTGCCGGTGCGTCGTCACCATTGAGCCCCCGCTCAAGAGCAAGGATGTTCTCCAGTGCTACCGCTGCCAGGGTTTCGGACACTCCCAGAGGTACTGCCGGCTCCCACCCAAGTGCGTCAAGTGCGGAGATGATCATCACTCCAACGAGTGCACCAAGTCCAAGGAACTACCTGCTTGCTGTGCCCTGTGCAAGGGGATCCATCCCGCTTCGTACAAAGGCTGCAAGGTGTACCAGAAGGTCAAGGAGCAACATACACCAAAGCCAAGGCCAATGGCACCGCCCACCAGCAGAGAAGCACCAACAGTCACCCCCGGATTCAGCTACGCCAGTGCACTTCGAGGTGCCCAGCAACCGCAGCAGCAGTTCGACCCAGCTCCCTCCCCCCCAAGCCAGACCAACTCCAGACTTGACAGACTGGAGGTCATGATGGAGAAGATGATGGACCAAGTTTCATCCCTGACGCATTTGCTCACGTCATTATTGGCGAAGCAATGCAAATAAGTCTCCAAATTATACTATGGAACGCGAACGGTCTGTGCAAGAGCAGGCCCGAGGTCGAGCACTACCTCAAGACCAACCACGTCGACATCCTCCTAGTCTCCGAAACCCACTTCAGCTCCAGATCATTTTTCACCATCGCAGGCTACGACGTCATCTCTGTTAACCACCCCAATGGCACCGCTCGCGGCGGAGCGGCTGTCATTATCAAGAGAGGGCTCAAGTACATCGAGCTTCCTCCACACCAAGAGGACTGGATTCAGTGCGCCAAGGTGAGAATCCTCAGCCCCTCCGGAGACACCACCATCGCCGCCGTTTACTGCCCCCCACGCCACACAATCGGAGAAGACCAATTCTTAGACCTGCTGGACAGCCTTGGCCCAAGATTCATCGCTGGAGGCGACTTCAACGCGAAACACACCTGGTGGGGATCTCGCCTCAATAACCCCAAAGGCTCTGCCCTGTACAGGGCCATCTCCAGAACTCAAATCGATTGCCATTCCACTGGAGAACCCACCTACTGGCCCACAGACCCTAACAAGGTACCTGACGTCTTGGACATTGCCCTCTCCAAAGGGATCGAGCGGCATAGGGTCTCAGTAAGCAATGTGATTGATCTATGCTCCGACCACTGCGCAGTCAGGCTTTTGGTCAACATCCCAGCCAGCACCAACAATGCTAGGGGCAGATTGTTTAAGAAAAATACCAACGTTGAGCGGTATCAACACTGGCTCCAGAACAATCTTGACCCAACGGTGGAGATCGAGTCAGGGGAAGATCTGGACGACGTGATCGAGCAACTCAACGTGCAAATACACAATGCCGTCTCGCACGCAACTCCACCAAGCCGGACCAACAATAGGACTCCCCACAGAGATGTCCACCTCTGGTCTCCAGAAGTTGCTGCTTTGGTTGCTGAGAAGAGGCGACTACGCCGAGTATGGCACAGTTCTCGCAACCCCAGGGACAAGACAGATTTTAATAGGGCAGCTAAAGAATTAAAGGAGCTCTTGTCTAACCTTCGCAGACAATCCCTGGAGCAGTATCTCGCCGAGGTGGGACCGGACGACCCTCAACACAATCTGTGGCGGATAACCAAATCCTTGAAAAGGCCCTCTCAACGCAAGGAACCTGTCCGGAACGCGAATGGTGATTGGTGCCGCTCCGACAGCGAGAGAGCTAAAGCCTTCGCAGAACATCTCCACGAAGCCTTCTCCCCCTTCGCTAGATGCACACAACGAGAGGCAAACGAGACAGCCGATTTCCTGGACGTGCCCTGCCAGATGTCCCTACCCATCCCCGCAGTCGAGCCAGACGAACTAATTGGCGAAATCAGCAGACTCAAGGCATCCAAATCCCCAGGCTATGACGGTATTGATGTGCCAGCTATTAAAGCACTCCCGTCGAATGGAGTCCTGCTCCTCCTAAACATAACGAACAAATGTTTCCAGTTAGGACACTTTCCCTCCCAGTGGAAATGTGCCGAGGTCATACTGATCCCAAAACCTGGGAAACCTGCAGCCAATCTAGCCTCATACAGGCCGATTAGTTTATTGGCGGTACTCTCCAAAGTAGTCGAGAGACTACTTTTGCGTAGAGTCCGTCCAATACTGGACGAGGCTGGTCTGATCCCCGATCACCAGTTTGGCTTCAGAGAATCACATGGCACGCCAGAACAATGCCATAGGATCGTTGACAAAATACTGGAAGCATTCGAGGAGAAGATGTACTGCTCAGCAGTATTTCTGGACGTAAAGCAAGCCTTTGACAGAGTATGGCACGCTGGGCTCCTATACAAACTCAAAACAGCTCTGCCCGCCCCATACTACCTACTGCTGAAGTCCTACTTGGAGCACAGAAGTTTCTTCGTCAAGTGTGGAGAAGAGAGGTCAGCTATTATGGAAGTCCGAGCCGGAGTCCCGCAAGGAAGCGTACTGGGCCCAGTGTTGTACACACTGTACACCGCCGACTTGCCCCTGATACCTGACCCGAGCCTACTAGCTGCTACATACGCGGACGACACGGCCTTCTTGGCTAGCGACACCTGTCCTCAAACAGCCTCTGCTACACTGCAACACCAGCTCGACCTAACCAACGGCTGGCTAAGGAGATGGAACATTATGGTTAACCCTGACAAATCCTCCCACTGCACTTTTGCTTTGAGAAGAGGAGACTGCCCCCCAGTCACCCTAGACGGCTCATCAATCCCTGATAGCAACACCGCCAAGTACTTGGGTATCATTATGGACAGGAGGCTTACTTGGAAGCCACACCTGACAAACAAAAGGGCGCAGATGAGCAGGAGGCTGAAGAAGTTCCTATGGCTCATGGGGAAGAGATCCACACTCAGGCTAAGGGTTAAACTCCAAATCTACAAAGCCATCATGAAGCCAATGTGGACCTATGGAATCTCCATCTGGGGCACCGCTAACTACACAAATCTCAGGGAGATCCAAAAATTTCAAAATAAAGCACTGAGGGTCCTATCAAACGCTAACCTGCTCACGTCAAACGCTGAAATCCACAATGAGCTCGGAGTCCCATGGGTACTAGAAGAAGTCAAAAGGCTTAGCAAAAACCACACCGTACGACTGGAGCGGCACATCAACCCCCTTGCCATTAACTTGCTGGACAACAGCACCACCACCCGTCGTCTGAAAAGGCTCCACCCACTGGACCTCCCTCACCGCTGAAGCTGAACATCTCTGTCCCTCCCCCACACCCCCCACCCACTACCACCCACCCTTCCCCAATCAAAATGTCAAACCTAATATCAATACCCTAAATGTTATTTATATGTCAATGTATTTAATGCAATTTGTTGATTGTCCAATAAGGACAGATTACAAATAACAAACCTCTGATATCAAAAAAAAAAAAAAAAAAACTTTTCTTGGTATCAGCGTTGGTGACCTGTGCAAATTAAAATAAAATCATATAATTTTAAAATAATTAATTGTTAGCACCAAAAACTAAAGCCATCGTTATTCAAACGTCATACAAACTTTTCCCTTGCGGATGCGATGGTCTAGATCAGGGGTGCGCAGCGCCTATTTACACGACGCACATTTGTTTTTTTATTGCACATTTGTCAACTGATTGTTTGCAAAACGAAAAACGACACAAAACTTTAACTTTAACATAATTCGTTATTGAGAATTTTCTGGATCAAGGCAGCCAAAATTTATCACTTTTTGTTTGTCAACTAACTTTTTAATATGTTCAACTAGTAGTCTATCGGCATAATTTCATTAAATATGCGCAAATCTCCAACGCCATTGATTTTTGGTACACATAATAAACACTATAGTCCAAACCTGTCCAGAAAATTTCATTCCAATCGGATGATAAACGCGGAAGTTATTCAACTTACAATGTTACGCTAGCGACCTCTGTGTTTATTAACTTATCTCCGTAGTGGCGCCATCTATTGAATGGTACGCAACATTGATGAACAGTCTATAGTGAACGGTTTGCTCTCAAAAAGTACTGGGTCTCCTACTGTCGAGCTTGCTCCACTGTAGCTTACTGCATTTTTCCTTTTGCAAAAAATAGACATGCTGTATGTAGCATATATAAGTGTGTGAGCTTGTTAGGTTCTGGTTAGGCTGGTTAGGCTGGTTAGGTTCTGGTGCACATTGCATATTACACAATTTTTCACATTTTGCTTTCCGCCAATATTCTTTGCTGGCAAAACAAATAATTATTATACCCTTGCAAAGGGTATTATAATTTTGTCACGAAATGTGTAACGCATTGAAGGAAGCCTCACAGACCCCATAAAGTATAAATATTGTTGATCAGGGCGACGAGCTGAGTCGATATAGCCATAACCGTCTGTCTGTCTGTCCGTGTGTCCGTCTGTTTCTATGCAAACTAGTCTCTCAGTTTTGAAGCTATCTCGATGGAGCTTGGTACAGGTCCGTCTTTTTTCTGCACGCAGTACATATGTCGGAACCGGCCGGATCGGATAACTATATCATATAGCTGCCATAGGAACGATCGGTTGGAAATAAGCATAGTATACATACATTTAGTATAAAAAACTTTTTTGTTTCTCAAGATATCTCAACCAAATATACACATTGTGTGTTTGAATAAGTTCTAAACAGGCTGACAAAATTTGGTGTAAATCGGACTACTAATCCATATAGCTGCCATAGGAACGATCGGTTGGAATCAAACATTTAGTATGAAAAACTTTTTTGTTTCTCAAGATATCTCAGCCAAATATACACATTGTGTGTTTGAATAAGTTCTAAACAGGCTGACAAAATTTGGTGTAAATCGGACTACTATATCATATAGCTGCCATAGGAACGATCGGTTGGAATTAAACATTTAGTATGAAAAACTTTTTGTTTCTCAAGATATCTCAACCAAACTCACAGATTGTGTGTTTGGTATAGTTTCATACACTCTTACCGATTTGGTGTAAATCGGACAACTATATCATATAGCTGCCATAGGAATGATCGGTCAAAAATCAACTTTTAGTATGAAAAACCTGTTTTGTTACTTAAGATATCTCAACCAAACTCACAGATTGTGTTTTTGGTATAGTTTCATACATCCTTACCGAATTCGGTTCATATCGGACAACTATATCATATAGCTGCCATAGGAACGATCGGTTGGAAATAAACATTTAGTATGAAAAACTTTTTTGTTTCTAAAAATATCTCAACCAAATATACACATTGTGTGTTTGAATAAGTTTTAAACAGGCTGACCAAATTTCGTTTAAATCGGACTACTATATCATATAGCTGCCATAGGATCGATCGGTTAAAAATCAACATTTAACAAATTTTGTAAAAAATCTGTCGGCTTACACAGTAAACTGCAAGGGTATCCAAACTTTGGCACGCCAAAGTTAGCTTGCGCTATATTTTTATTTCGGTTTCCTCCAACCTTTGCTTTTATTGCTTCTTTTTTTATTGCTTCTTTTTGCCGTCGCTATTCCGAACGTATTTTGTTGTTGTCTTTTCGTTTGCTGTACACTGAAAAGGTTTTTTCTACAGGTCCTTAAAATGTGTAATCAACGGGCAGGTGTTTTCTACGCCGAAAACTTTAAATATAAATAGCAGTGTTTTTATTTTTTCAGTGCACATATTGAAATAAAAAAAATGTTTGTTACATATGAGCATGCGATCTCCTTTATTTGTATTTGTTGTAATGGCCCACCTGGCTAATTGTCAGTATGACCATTGACCCATGAGCGCGGTTCATCTAATGCAGATCTTCGTTTGGCTTCCTAAAAACGACCAGCAAAAACAGCCTGTGGGTGGGTTCGATGAAGTCTGTATTAAGATCACTCTTGGGTACATACAAAATTAAAAGTAGGAAAGCCAAGCCATTAAGAAAAGTGGAAAGAGTCGATAAAAAAAGACAGAGTATTATTACCATTCAAAATTTAAAACTTAGTGTGTTCATATGCTGTTGCTGCTGAGATGTTATAGCAACAGATCGCGTCACAACCCTCCCTACGTATGAGCCTTCCTGCGCGAGAGAATGATAGAAAGCTCCCAAAAGTTTCATTACCCCTTCATCTACTTTAAAGAACTAAAACAGAACTATTCCATAATTAATTTTTTTTTTTTAAATTTTCAAAATAATTCATTATAGCGTATTTTTTCTTCCAGCATTTAAATTTACTTAAGGTATTTTATTAAGGTTCAATAACATTTCACTTAAGTTTCAGTTTACAATAGTCATAACAAAATAATAATAGATTTAAAATTTATTCAATTTTAGATGAGTCTTAACATTGTGCAATAAGTGGAAATTTTTCTTTAACAGTTATTAATAAGCATATACGTATGAAGGTTTAAGACGTCTTTAATTATTCATAAGGGCCAAATAACATTATTTAGTTTATATTATATTCAAGTTAAACCAAAACAAATTAAACTCGTAGTGCTAAGTTAATTAGACCCAGTACTTTAAAAAAGTACAAATGGGTCTATTAAGTTTGTGCAAAAAAAATGTGCGTAACAGGCTGAAGGAGGCGTGGCAGACCCCATAAGTATATATATTCTTGATCAGCATCAACAGCCGAGTCGATATAGCCATGTCCGTCTGTCTGTCTGTCCGATTTTGTGTCGCCTAGATCTCAGAGACTATAAGAGCTAGAGAGACCAAATTTGTCATGTACGTTCATCTATATCTTGCATTGAACGAGTTTGCTTTAGATTGTTTCCACGCCCCTCTCCGCCACTGGAAATTGAAAAATAAAATTTCAAAGTCGAATTACAAGAGCGCCTTTAATGCTAGCGCCTTGATTATTGGTACTTATAATAAAGACTATGGTCCAAACCTGTCTAGAAAATTTTATTTCAATCGGATGATAAACACGGAAGTTTTTCAACTAACAATGTTACGTTCAAAAGGAAGAAGAAGAGACGCTAGCGACCTCTGCGTTTATTGACTTCGTAGTGGGGCCATCTATTGTTTGGTACGCAACATTGAAGAACAATCTATAGTAAACTCTTTGCACTCAAAAAGTACTGGGTCTTCTACTGTCGAGCTTGCTTCACTGTAGCTTACTGCATTTTTTTAAATGCAAATATACATGATAATTATGTTAAGGTGCTTTATTGAAGTCGCACTGTACTTGCAGATTGCTTCTGCATTGCTGGAATCAGCCGAACAAAACAACAAACGAAAAAGACAAAAAGCGAACGTAGTTCAAGCACAGTTAGGCCAGCCTAGTACCTGGTCTAAGCAACAAACGAAAAAAATGAGCAATTGTTGTTGTAATGCATGACACTTTACTTTACTTTACTTTAATTCTTCGACTGCATTTTATTTTATTATTTAGACCCAGTACTTTAAAAAAAGTACAAATGGGTCTATTAAGTTTGTGCAAAAAAAATGTGCGTAACACGCATGAAGGAGGCGTGGCAGACCCCATAAAGTGTATATATTCTTGATCAGCATCAACAGCCGAATCGATATATACATGTCCGTCTGTCCGTCTATCCCTTTTTTGAACACCTATATCTCAGAGACTATATGAGCTAGAGCCACCAAATTTGGCATGAAGGTTCATCTATATCTTGCATTAACCAAGTACGTTTTAGAATTTTGCCACGCCCCCCTCCGCCACCGTAAATTTGAAACAAAATTTAAAGTCGAATTACGAAAGCTCCTTTAATGCTAGCGATATGATTTTTGGCATACATGATAAACTCTATGGTCCAATTCTGTCCTCAAAGTTTTATCCGGATCGGATAATAAACGGATAGTTTTTGTATTTGTTGTAATGGCCCACCTGGCTAATTGTCAGTATGACCATTGACCCATGAGCGCGGTTCATCTAATGCAGATCTTCGTTTGGCTTCCTAAAAACGACCAGCAAAAACAGCCTGTGGGTGGGTTCGATGAAGTCTGTATATAAGATCACTCTTGGGTACATACAAAATTAAAAGTAGGAAAGCCAAGCCATTAAGAAAAGTGGAAAGAGTCGATAAAAAAAGACAGAGTATTATCACCATTCAAAATTTAAAACTTAGTGTGTTCATATGCTGTTGCTGCTGAGATGTTATAGCAACAGATCGCGTCACAACCCTCCCTACGTATGAGCCTTCCTGCGCGAGAGAATGATAGAAAGCTCCCAAAAGTTTCATTACCCCTTCATCTACTTTAAAGAACTAAAACAGAACTATTCCATAATTAATTTTTTTTTTTTTAAATTTTCAAAATAATTCATTATAGGGTATATTTTCTTCCAGCATTTAAATTTACTTAAGGTATTTTATTAAGGTTCAATAACATTTCACTTAAGTTTCAGTTTACAATAGTCATAACAAAATAATAATAGATTTAAAATTTATTCAATTTTAGATGAGTCTTAACATTGTGCAATAAGTGGAAATTTTTCTTTAACAGTTATTAATAAGCATATACGTATGAAGGTTTAAGACGTCTTTAATTATTCATAAGGGCCAAATAACATTATTTAGTTTATATTATATTCAAGTTAAACCAAAACAAATTAAACTCGTAGTGCTAAGTTAATTAGACCCAGTACTTTAAAAAAGTACAAATGGGTCTAATAAGTTTGTGCAAAAAAAATGTGCGTAACAGGCTGAAGGAGGCGTGGCAGATCCCATAAAGTATATATATTCTTGATCAGCATCAACAGCCGAGTCGATATAGCCATGTCCGTCTGTCTGTCTGTCCGATTTTGTGTCGCCTAGATCTCAGAGACTATAAGAGCTAGAGAGACCAAATTTGTCATGACGTTCATCTATATCTTGCATTGAACGAGTTTGCTTTAAATTTTTTCCACGCCCCTCTCCGCCCCTGGAAATTGAAAAATAAAATTTCAAAGTCGAATTACAAGAGCGCCTTTAATGCTAGCGCCTTGATTATTGGTACTTATAATAAAGACTATGGTCCAAACCTGTCTAGAGAATTTTATTTCAATCGGATGATAAACACGGAAGTTTTTCAACTAACAATGTTACGTTCAAAAGAAGAAGAAGAGACGCTAGCGACCTCTGCGTTTATTGACTTCGTAGTGGGGCCATCTATTGTTTGGTACGCAACATTGAAGAACAATCTATAGTAAGCTCTTTGCACTCAAAAAGTACTGGGTCTTCTACTGTCGAGCTTGCTCCACTGTAGCTTACTGCATTTTTTTAAATGCAAATATACATGATAATTATGTTAAGGTGCTTTATTGAAGTCGCACTGTACTTGCAGATTGCTTCTGCATTGCTGGAATCAGCCGAACAAAACAACAAACGAAAAAGACAAAAAGCGAACGTAGTTCAAGCACAGTTAGGCCAGCCTAGTACCTGGTCTAAGCAACAAACGAAAAAAATGAGCAATTGTTGTTGTAATGCATGACACTTTACTTTACTTTACTTTAATTCTTCGACTGCATTTTATTTTATTATTTAGACCCAGTACTTTAAAAAAGTACAAATGGGTCTATTAAGTTTGTGCAAAAAAAATGTGCGTAACAGGCAGAAGGAGGCGTGGCAGACCCCATAAAGTGTATATATTCTTGATCAGCATCAACAGCCGAATCGATATATCCATGTCCGTCTGTCCGTCTACCCCTTTTTTGAACACCTATATCTCAGAGACTATATGAGCTAGAGCCACCAAATTTGGCATGAAGGTTCATCTATATCTTGCATTAACCAAGTACGTTTTAGAATTTTGCCACGCCCCCCTCCGCCACCGTAAATTTGAAACAAAATTTAAAGTCGAATTACGAAAGCTCCTTTAATGCTAGCGATATGATTTTTGGCATACATGATAAACTCTATGGTCCAATTCTGTCCTGAAAGTTTTATCCGGATCGGATAATAAACGGATAGTTTTTGTATTTGTTGTAATGGCCCACCTGGCTAATTGTCAGTATGACCATTGACCCATGAGCGCGGTTCATCTAATGCAGATCTTCGTTTGGCTTCCTAAAAACGACCAGCAAAAACAGCCTGTGGGTGGGTTCGATGAAGTCTGTATTAAGATCACTCTTGGGTACATACAAAATTAAAAGTAGGAAAGCCAAGCCATTAAGAAAAGAGGAAAGAGTCGATAAAAAAAGACAGAGTATTATTACCATTCAAAATTTAAAACTTAGTGTGTTCAAATGCTGTTGCTGCTGAGATGTTATAGCAACAGATCGCGTCACAACCCTCCCTACGTATGAGCCTTCCAGCGCGAGAGAATGATAGAAAGCTCCCAAAAGTTTCATTACCCCTTCATCTACTTTAAAGAACTAAAACAGAACTATTCCATAATTAATTTTTTTTTTTTTAAATTTTCAAAATAATTCATTATAGGGTATATTTTCTTCCAGCATTTAAATTTACTTAAGGTATTTTATTAAGGCTCAATAACATTTCACTTAAGTTTCAGTTTACAATAGTCATAACAAAATAATAATAGATTTAAAATTTTTTTCAATTTTAGATGAGTCTTAACATTGTGCAATAAGTGGAAATTTTTCTTTAACAGTTATTAATAAGCATATACGTATGAAGGTTTAAGACGTCTTTAATTATTCATAAGGGCCAAATAACATTATTTAGTTTATATTATATTCAAGTTAAACCAAAACAAATTAGACTCGTAGTGCTAAGTTAATTAGACCCAGTACTTTAAAAAAGTACAAATGGGTCTATTAAGTTTGTGCAAAAAAAATGTGCGTAACAGGCAGAAGGAGGCGTGGCAGACGCCATAAAGTGTATATATTCTTGATCAGCATCAACAGCCGAATCGATATATCCATGTCCGTCTGTCCGTCTATCCCTTTTTTGAACACCTATATCTCAGAGACTATATGAGCTAGAGCCACCAAATTTGGCATGAAGGTTCATCTATATCTTGCATTAACCAAGTACGTTTTAGAATTTTGCTACGCCCCCCTCCGCCACCGTAAATTTGAAACAAAATTTAAAGTCGAATTACGAAAGCTCCTTTAATGCTAGCGATATGATTTTTGGCATACATGATAAACTCTATGGTCCAATTCTGTCCTGAAAGTCTTATCCGGATCGGATAATAAACGGATAGTATACGGCTGTTCGAAATTTCGAAAATATGAACACCTAGATTTTAAGGACTATAAGAGCTAGAGACACCAAATTTGGTATGTAGGATCATATATATCTACCATTGATCAAGTTTGTTTTAGATTTTTGCCTCGCCCCTATCCGCCCCCGGAAATTGAAATACAAAATTTCGAAGTCGAACTAAAGAAGCCCCTTTAATATTAACGATTTGATTGTTGGTACATATAATATACTATACGATCCAAGCCAGTCCAGTTATTCTAATCGGATGATAAACACGGAAGTTATTCAACTAACAATGTTACAGGCAAAAGGAAGAAGAAGAGACGCTAGCGACCTTTGTGTTTATTAACTTCGTAGTGGCGCCATCTTTTGTTTGGTACGCATTATTGAAGAACAATCAATAATGAACGCTTTGCACTCAAAAAGTACTGGGTCTCCTACTGTCGAGCTTGCTCCACTGTAGCTTACTATATTTTTTAGCTATGGCTTTGAAAAAAATGGAAACAATTGAGGGACACGTTTCGAGCTGAATTAAGGACCGTTCTGGCGACGCCGGACCTGATTCAGTCAACGAGATGTGTTCTCAATGGAGTCATTTCAAGTCCATGATGTTTATAAAGGACTAGATTAAGTGCCGCCAGTCTTCCGGAAATTTATGTCGCCAAAAAAACAATGAAGTACAAGATATGAATATAAATGTTGGCGAAGATGTTAATAGTGTAGATATAGAGGCGCCGCAATATGAGGAAGAAAGCGACATGAGTACGTTTGAAGTGCAAACGTCCACCCCACATCATCCTCCTAGAAATCTTAAACGGCGTCATAATAATATAGAAGGTGAAATGCTTAACATCGAAAAAAAGAAGTTGGAGCTGTTAGAACAGAAAACAAAAAACAAGATTCCAGCCGACGATGAAGACATGGCTTTTTTTGTGAGCCTATTGCCACACGTTAAAAAAATGGATCCTTGCAGAGGGTATTATAATTTTGTCACGAAATGTGTAACGCATTGAAGGAAGCTTCACAGACCCAATAACGTATACATATATATTCTTGATCAGGGCGACGAGCTGAGTCGATATAGCCATGTCCGCCTGTCTGTCCGTCTGTCTGTCCGTGTTTCCGTCTGTTTCTATGCAAACTAGTCTCTCAGTTTTGAATCTATATTGATGAAACTTGGTATAGGTCCGTCTTTTTGCTGCACGCAGTACATATGTCGGAGCCGGATCGGATAACTATATCATATAGCTGCCACAGGAACGATCGGTTAGAAATAAACATTAAGTATGAATAACTTTTTTGTTTCTCAAAATACCTCAACCAAATATACACATTGTGTGTTTGATTAAGTTTTAAACAGGCTGACAAAATTTGGTGTAAATCGGACTACTATATGATATAGCTGCCATAGGAACGATCGGTTCGAAATCAACATTTAACAAATTTTGTAGAAAATCTTACGGCTTACACAGGGCACTGCAAGGATATCCAAACTTTGGCGCGCCCAAGTTAGCTTGCGCTATACTTGTCTGTTTTAGCCTGGTCTTTTCCAAATCACTTTTACGTCGCGTGTGTCGCTCGAGAATTGACCGACTCATTTGAACAAAGTCACAGAGATGGCATATATGAACATATATGGGAATTCTGTGTTGATAGGTCTGGAAAGTCAACTGCTTGGCCCCAGATTCACATTTATTTACATGTTGAACGCCCTCAGGAGCTCTAGCTTGGGGTCTATTATTATTGGGGCCGACTCGAAAATCTTGAAACTTTCCCGCTGGCAATCTTGCTACATAATGCTTACCATGACGGCTAGCGTACTGAAGATATGGATTTTTGATCGTCTAAGCTTAAATGACACAGCTAGATACTGGATTTATACTCTTCACCAGACATAAAGACTCCACTTCGATTTCCCTTTTCTTCTTCCTTTCTTCATTTTGAAGTCGCTCCAACTGCTCACAACGTGTCACACGCACTCGACAAAGATTTTTCTTTGACTTAAGGCTAGCACGATCTTAAAGACGTCCCACGTTTCTTATATTGGATGCCTGGTCTGAATTGTTGCTGCTGCGACATCTGTTGTCATTGCTATTGTCGCTACTACTACGACTCGATTTTAGGTCGGCTGATTCCTGCCTTGCGTTTGCGGTGCAGATTCTTCGCCCTGTGGCCCTCAACACATCATTCGCAAAATGCATCTGGGCAATATCTTCGTTAAGCTTGTCAAGTTCATTGACAATAATAATAATTCATATTTGAAATAGCTTGTCGACCTGATAAAAATATATATTTCAAGTTTAAATTAAATTATTTAACACCCTATCAACATCTACCGACCGCCAGTAAAATGATATGTCGTTACGATTGAGTTTTTACTCAATTCGGCTTCGATTGACTTTGAATGTTTCAATTTACCTAAAATTCTCATTTGTTCACAAGAAAAGTTTACATCTCGTGTCCTAAGAGCAGAGCAGAGCAACAATTTATAATGAAATGTAATAGTTTTCATTGCAACATACATGATAAATATACGCATAAGTGTGCAGTACTACATATATACGTACATATGTAGTACATTATGTTCATAGAATTGTCGTCCGTTTCTTGAGAGAAATACATTCTGCAGCCCTCTGCCTCGAGTTGACGCGAAACAATTAGTTTTTCTGTATATAAATAAGAAAAAATGTAGCTTTTTTTTAGCTTGAAGCTTTATTTTGTACGTATCTTTTAATATAAAATTCTTAAATAAAACATGTTAAAAATATAGCGCAAGCTATTTTTGGCGCGCCAAAGTTTGGATACCCTTGCAGTGCCCTGCGTAAGCCGTCAGATTTTGTACAAAATTTGTTAAAGGTTGATTTTGAACCGATCGTTCCTATGGCAGCTATATGATATAGTAGTCCGATTTACACCAAATTTTGTCAGCCTGTTTAAAACTTAATCAAACACACAATGTGTATATTTGGTTGAGATATTTTGAGAAGCAAAAAATATAGCGCAAGCTAACTTTGGCGCGCCAAAGTTTGGATACCCTTGCAGTGCCCTGTGTAAGCCTTCAGATTTTTTACAAAATTTGATAAATGTTGATTTCGAACCAATCGTTCCAATGGCAGCTATATGATATAGTAGTCCGATTTACACCAAATTTGGTCAGCCTGTTTAAAAATTAATCAAACACACAATGTGTATATTTGGTTGGGATATTTTGAGAAACAAAAAAGTTTTTCATACTAAATGTTTATTTCCAACCGATCGTTCCTATGGCAGCTTTATGATATAGTTATACGATCCTGCCGGTTCCGACATATGTACTGCGTGCTGCAAAAAGACGGACCTGTACCAAGTTTCATCAAGATAGCTTCAAAACTGAGAGACTAGTTTGCATAGAAACAGACGGACAGACGGACATGGCTAATCGACTCAGCTCGTCGCCCTGATCAAGAGTATATATACTTTATGGGGTCTGACACGCCTCCTTCAATGCGTTACAAACTTCGTGACACAATTATAATACCCCCTGCAAGGGTATAAAAATGCAGTAAGCTACAGAGGAGCAAGCTCCACAGTAGGAAACACAGTACTTTTTGAGAGCAAAGCGTTCACTATAGATTGTTCGTCAATATTCCCTTCCATGCAATAGATGGCGCCACTACGAATTAAGTTAATTAACACAGAGGTCGCTAGCGTCTCTTCATTTTCCTTTTGCCCGTAACATTGTTAGTTGAATAACTTCCGCGTTTATCATCCGATTGAAATGCAATTTTCTAACCAGGTTTGGATTATAGTGTATGTTATATGTACCAAAAATCAAGGGACTAGCATTCAAGGGGCTCTTGTGATTCGACTTCGAAATTTGTATACCCTTGCAGAGGGTATTATAATTTTGTCACGAAATGTGTAACGCATTGAAGGAAGCCTCACAGACCCCATAAAGTATATATATTCTTGATCAGGGCGACGAGCTGAGTCGATTAGCCATGTCCGTGTGTCCGTCTGTTTCTATGCAAACTAGTCTCTCAGTTTTGAAGCTATCTTGATGAAACTTGGTACAGGTCCGTCAGGTTTTTGGTGCACGCAGTACATATGTCGGAACCGGCCGGATCGGATAACTATATCATATAGCTGCCATAGGAACGATCGGTTCGAAAACAACATTTAGTATGAAAAACTTTTTGTTTCTCAAAATATCTCAACAAAATATACACATTGTGTGTTTGATTAAGTTCTAAACACGCTGACCAAATTTGGTGTAAATCGGACTACTATATCATATAGCTGCCATAGGAACGATCGGTTCGAAAACAACATTTAGTATGAAAATATAGCGCAAGCTAACTTTGGCGCGCCAAAGTTTGGATACCCTTGCAGTGCCCTGTGTAAGCCGTCAGATTTATTACAAAATTTGTTAAATGTTGATTTCGAACCGATCGTTCCTATGGCAGCTATATGATATAGTAGTCCGATTTACACCAAATTTGGTCAGCCTATTTAAAACTTAATCAAACACACAATGTTCATATTTGGTTGAGATATCTTGAAAGACAAAAAAGTTTTTCATACTCAATGTTGTGTTCGAACCGATCGTTCCTATGGCAGCTATATGATATAGTAGTCCGATTTACACCAAATTTGGTCAGCCTGTTTAAAACTTAATCAAACACAAATGTGTATATGTATTTGGTTGCGATATCTTGAGAAACAAAAAAGTTTTTCATACAAAATGTGGTTTTCGAACCGATCGTTCCTATGGCAGCTATATGATATAGTAGTCCGATTTACACCAAATTTGGTCAGCCTGTTTAAATCTTAATTAAACACACAATGTGTATATTTGGTTGCGATATCTCGAGAAACAAAAAAGTTTTTCATACTAAATGTGGTTTTCGAACCGATCGTTCCTATGGCAGCTATATGATATAGTAGTCCGATTTACACAAAATTTGGTCAGCCTGTTTAAATCTTAATTAAACACACAATGTGTATATTTGGTTGAGATATCTTGAAAGACAAAAAAGTTTTTCATACTAAATGTTCATTTCCAACCGATCGTTCCTATGGCAGCTATATGATATAGTTATCCGATCCGGCCGGTTCCGACATATGTACTGCGTGCAGCAAAAAGGCGGACCTGTACCAAGTTTTATCAAGATAGCTCCAAAGCTGAGAGACTAGTTTGCATAGAAACAGACGGACAGACGGACCGACGGACAGACGGACAGACAGACGGACATAGCTATATCGACTCAGCTCGTCGCCCTGATCAAGAATATATATACTTTATGGGGTCTGTGAGGCTTCCTTCAATGCGTTACACATTTCGTGACAAAATTATAATACCCTCTGCAAGGGTATAAAAAAGATTTTCATACTAAATGTTGTTTTCGAACCGATCGTTCCTATGGCAGCTATATGATATAGTAATCCGATTTACACCAACTTTGGTCAGCCTGTTTAAAACTTAATCAAACACACAATGTGTATATTTTGACATGCAGAGTGTTAACTTATATATAAAACTCTTTGTTCTGATTCAGTAATAATGCTGACATAATAATTGACATTATTGCTGACTTTTTCATTGCTGACGTTAATGCTGATATTATTGATGGCATTATTGCTGACATTATTGCTGACTTTTCCATTGCTGACATTAATGCTGACTTTAATGCTTATTACATTATTGCTGACATTATTGCTGAAAATTATTGCTCACTACTGATCAACGCAACGCGCTGTAGCCAGCTTTCATAAAACCCACCCACAAATACATGAACATTTTTTCTGTCCTGAAAAAAAAAACATGAGAGAGCAAGCGACACAGAGACTACTCTCCTCAGGAGAGTCTCTTGCTGTAAGGTCGATACGATACTGATGCAATCAAGTCGTAAATCGTTTCTCTCTGCTCGGCAATCTCTGCTATGTTCGTTGCTCGCTCGGCTGGGATCAACAAGCTTCGTAAAGTTTGCCGACGAGCTGGGATCTACACAGAAAGAAAAAATCAAGTATTTCGACTTAATACTCAACAATTCGAACTAGATATCGAACCAAGTACGGAATTACTATATTTGAGGACGACGCACTTATTTCAAGTTAGATTTTCAAGTACGATTTTTAAGATTGTATTTTTGAATTAAGTACACTTTATTCTTGAATCAAGTACTGAAAACTTTAAAAATGAGAATTTTCGATCTCAGTTGATTCAGTCAAAATTTGTTAAATGTTGATTTTGAGCCGATCGTTCCTATGGCAGCTATATAATATAGTATTCCGATTTACACCAAATTTGGTCAGCCTTGTTAAAACTTAATCAAACACACAATGTGTATATTTGGTTGAGATATTTTGAAAAACAAAAACGTTTTTATACCCTTACAGAGGGTATTATAATTTGTCACGAAATGTGTAACGCATTGAAGGAAGCCTCACAGACCCCATAAAGTATATATATTCTTGATCAGGGCGACGAGCTGAGTCGATATAGCCATGTCCGTCTGTCTGTCCGTCTGTCTGTCCGTCTGTCCGTCTGTTTCTATGCAAACTAGTCTCTCAGTTTTGAAGCTATCTTGATGAAACTTGGTACAGATCCATCTTTTTGCTGCACGCAGCTCATATGTCGGAACCGGCCGGATCGGATAAATATATCATATAGCTCCCATAGGAACGATCGGTTGGAAATAAACATTTAGTATGAAAAACTTTCTTGTCTTTCAAGATATCTCAACCAAATATACACATTGTGTGTTTGATGAAGTTTTAAACAGGCTGACCAAATTTGGTGTAAATCGGATTACTATATCATATAGCTGCCATAGGAACGATCGGTTCGAAAACCACATTTAGTATGAAAAACTTTTTTGTTTCTCAAGATATCTCAACCAAATATACACATTATGTGTTTGATTAAGTTCTAAACATGCTGACCAAATTTGGTGTAAATCGGACTACTATATCATATAGCTGCCATAGGAACGATCGGTTGAAATAAACATTTAGTATGAAAAACTTTTTTGTCTTTCAAGATATCTCAACCAAATATACACATTGTGTGTTTGATTAAGTTTTAAACAGGCTGACCAAATTTGGTGTAAATCGGACTACTATATCATATAGCTGCCATAGGAACGATCGGTTCGAAAACCACATTTAGTATGAAAAACTTTTTTTGTTTCTCAAGATATCGCAACCAAATATAGCACATTGTGTGTTTAATTAAGTTTTAAACAGGCTGACCAAATTTGGTGTAAATCGGACTACTATATCATATAGCTGCCATAGGAAACACGCTGACCAATTTGGTGTAAATCAGACTACCATATCACATAGCTGCCACAGGAACGGTTCGAAAACAACATTTAGTATGAAAAATATAGCGCAAGCTAACTTTGGCGCGCCAAAGTTTGGATACCTCTGCAGTGCCCTGTGTAAGCCGTCAGATTTATTACAAAATTTGTTAAATGTTGATTTCGAACCGATCGTTCCTATGGCAGCTATATGATATAGTTCCGATTTACACCAAATTTGGTCAGCCTATTTAAAACTTAATCAAACACACAATGTTCATATTTGGTTGAGATATCTTGAAAGACAAAAAGTTTTCATACTCAATGTTGTTTGAACCGATCGTTCCATGGCAGCTATATGATATAGTAGTCCGATTTACACCAAATTTGGTCAGCCTGTTTAAAACTTAATCAAACACAAATGTGTATATGTATTTGGTTGCGATATCTTGAGAAACAAAAAAGTTTTTCATACTAAATGTGGTTTTCGAACCGATCGTTCCTATGGCAGCTATATGATATGTAGTCCGATTTACACCAAATTCGGTCAGCTTGTTTAGAACTTAGTCAAACACATAATGTGTATATTTGGTTGAGATAATTTGAGAAACAAAAAAGTTTTTCATACTAAATGTGGTTTTCGAACCGATCGTTCCTATGAGCTATATGATATAGTAATCCGATTTACACCAAACTTGGTCAGCCTGTTTAGGACTTCATCAAACACACAATGTGTATATTTGGTTGAGATATCTTGAAAGAAAAAAAAGTTTTTCATACTAAATGTTTATTTCCAACTGATCGTTCCTATGGGAGCTATATGATATAGTTATCCGATCCGGCCGGTTCCGACATATGAGCTGCGTGCAGCAAAAAGATGGATCTGTACCAAGTTTCATCAAGATAGCTTCAAAACTGAGAGACTAGTTTGCATAGAAACAGACGGACGACGGACAGACAGACGGACAGACAGACGGACATGGCTATATCGACTCAGCTCGTCGTCCTGATCAAGAATATATATACTTTATGGGGTCTGTGAGGCTTCCTTCAATGCGTTACACATTTCGTGACAAAATTATAATACCCTCTGCAAGGGTACCAGACATTGCCGAGCAGAGAGAAACGATTTACGACTTGATTGCATTAGTATCGTATCGACC
>JAWNND010000975.1:0-29370 GCA_035043265.1 Drosophila testacea | reverse complement strand
TTTCATTTTTAGTTAAGTTCTGGTGCTCATATAAGTATAAGAAAGTACTTTAAAGTTGATTCTGAGGAGTTTCACTTTCCTGAAAAAATTCAAGACAGAGTGACCAAAAATTTGACTTGTAAAGTTGCCAGTCCCAAGGGTCGACAGATTTCAAACTTGCATAACTTTGTCAAATCTAACCCAATTTTCGTGCGGAGTGTCATTTTAGCCATGATTTGATCTATTAATTGATTCTACAACTTAAAATCGTTGTTTCTAAGAAATCGACTTTGTCGCATTTGTTGGGGTTATAGATAAGCGTACATCTTTTACACTCTCTTAAAGAAAAAATTTTAAAAATGTAAAATTTTGATTTTTCATTTTTAGTCAAGTTCTGGTGCTCATTTAAGTATAAGAAAGTACTTTAAAGTTGATTCTGAGGTGTTTCACTTTCCTGTAAAACTTCAAGACAGAGTGACCAAAAATTTGACTTGTAAAGTTGCCAGTCCCAAGGGTCGACAGATTTCAAACTTGCATAACTTTGTCAAATCTAACCCAATTTTCGTGCGGAGTGTCATTTTAGCCATGATTTGATCTATTAATTGATTCTACAACTTAAAATAGTTGTTTCTAAAAAATCGACTTTGTCGCATTTGTTGGAGTTATAGATAAGGGTACATCTTTTACACTCTCTTAAAGAAAAAATTTTGAAAATTAAAATTTTGATATTTCATTTTTAGTCAAGTCCTGGTGCCCATATAAGTATAAGAAAGTACTTTAAAGTTGATTCTGAGGTGTTTCACTTTCTTGCAAAACATCATGACAGAGTGACCAAAAATTTGACTTGTAAAGTTGCCAGTCCCAAGGGTCGACAGATTTCAAACTTGCATAACTTTGTCAAATCTAACCCAATTTTCGTGCGGAGTGTCATTTTAGCCATGATTTGATCTATTAATTGATTCTACAACTTAAAATAGTTGTTTCTAAGAAATCGACTTTGTCGCATTTGTTGGAGTTATAGATAAGGGTACATCTTTTACACTCTCTTAAAGAAAAAATTTTGAAAATGTAAAATTTTGATTTTTCATTTTAGTCAAGTCCTGGTGCTCATATAAGTATAAGAAAGTACTTTAAAGTTGATTCTGAGGTGTTTCACTTTCTTGCAAAACTTCAAGACAGAGTGACCAAAAATTTGACTTGTAAAGTTGCCAGTCCCAAGGGTCGACAGATTTCAAACTTGCATAACTTTGTCAAATCTAACCCAATTTTCGTGCGGAGTGTCATTTTAGCCATGATTTGATCTATTAATTGATTCTACAACTTAAAATAGTTGTTTCTAAGAAATCGACTTTGTCGCATTTGTTGGAGTTATAGATAAGGGTACATCTTTTACACTCTCTTAAAGAAAAAATTTTGAAAATGTAAAATTTTGATTTTTCATTTTTAGTCAAGTCCTGGTGCTCATATAAGTATAAGAAAGTACTTTAAAGTTGATTCTGAGGTGTTTCACTTTCCTTGAAAACTTCAAGACAGAGTGACCAAAAATTTGACTTGTAAAGTTGCCAGTCCCAAGGGTCGACAGATTTCAAACTTGCATAACTTTGTCAAATCTAACCCAATTTTCGTGCGGAGTGTCATTTTAGCCATGATTTGATCTATTAATTGATTCTACAACTTAAAATAGTTGTTTCTAAAAAATCGACTTTGTCGCATTTGTTGGAATTATAGATAAGGGTACATCTTTTACACTCTCTTAAAGAAAAAATTTTGAAAAATTAAAATTTTGATTTTTCATTTTTAGTTAAGTCCTGGTGCTCATATAAGTATAAGAAAGTACTTTAAAGTTGATTCTGAGGTGTTTCACTTTCTTGCAAAACTTCAAGACAGAGTGACCAAAAATTTGACTTGTAAAGTTGCCAGTCCCAAGGGTCGACAGATTTCAAACTTGCATAACTTTGTCAAATCTAACCCAATTTTCGTGCGGAGTGTCATTTTAGCCATGATTTGATCTATTAATTGATTCTACAACTTAAAATAGTTGTTTCTAAGAAATCGACTTTGTCGCATTTGTTGGAGTTATAGATAAGGGTACATCTTTTACACTCTCTTAAAGAAAAAATTTTGAAAATGTAAAATTTTGATTTTTCATTTTAGTTAAGTCCTGGTGCTCATATAAGTATAAGAAAGTACTTTAAAGTTGATTCTGAGGTGTTTCACTTTCTTGCAAAACATCATGACAGAGTGACCAAAAATTTGACTTGTAAAGTTGCCAGTCCCAAGGGTCGACAGATTTCAAACTTGCATAACTTTGTCAAATCTAACCCAATTTTCGTGCGGAGTGTCATTTTAGCCATGATTTGATCCATTAATTAATTCTACAACTTAAAATAGTTGTTTCTAAGAAATCGACTTTGTCGCATTTGTTGGAGTTATAGATAAGGGTACATCTTTTACACTCTCTTAAAGAAAAAATTTTGAAAATGTAAAATTTTGATTTTTCATTTTTAGTTAAGTTCTGGTGCTCATATAAGTATAAGAAAGTACTTTAAAGTTGATTCTGAGGTGTTTCACTTTCCTGAAAAACTTCAAGACAGAGTGACCAAAAATTTGACTTGTAAAGTTGCCAGTCCCAAGGGTCGACAGATTTCAAACTTGCATAACTTTGTCAAATCTAACCCAATTTTCGTGCGGAGTGTCATTTTAGCCATGATTTGATCTCTTAATTGATTCTACAACTTAAAATCGTTGTTTCTAAGAAATCGACTTTGTCGCATTTGTTGGGGTTATAGATAAGCGTACATCTTTTACACTCTCTTAAAGAAAAAATTTTAAAAATGTAAAATTTTGATTTTTCATTTTTAGTCAAGTTCTGGTGCTCATTTAAGTATAAGAAAGTACTTTAAAGTTGATTCTGAGGTGTTTCACTTTCCTGTAAAACTTCAAGACAGAGTGACCAAAAATTTGACTTGTAAAGTTGCCAGTCCCAAGGGTCGACAGATTTCAAACTTGCATAACTTTGTCAAATTTAACCCGATTTTCTTGTGGAATGTCATTTTAGCCATGATTTCATCTAAAAATTGATTCTACGACTTAAAATCGTTGTTTTTCAAAAACGATTTTGTCGCATTTGTTGGAATTTTAGATAAGGGTCCTTCTTTTACACTCTCTTAAAGAAAAAATTTTGATTTTTCATTTTTAGTCAAGTTCTGGTGCTCATATAAGTATAAGAAAGTACTTTAAAGTTGATTCTGAGGAGTTTCACTTTCCTGAAAAAATTCAATACAGAGTGACCAAATATTTGACTTGTAAAGTTGCCAGTCCCAAGGGTCGACAGATTTCAAATTTGCATAACTTTGTCAAATCTAACCCAATTTACGTGCGGAGTGTCATTTTAGCCATGATTTGATCTATTAATTGATTCTACAACTTAAAATAGTTGTTTCTAAAAAAAAAGAACTTTGTCGCATTTGTTGGAAGTTATAGATAAGGGTACATCTTTTACACTCTCTTAAAGAAAAAATTTTGAAAATGTAAAATTTTGATTTTTCATTTTTAGTCAAGTCCTGGTGCTCATATAAGTATAAGAAAGTACTTTAAAGTTGATTCTGAGGTGTTTCACTTTCTTGCAAAACTTCAAGACAGAGTGACCAAAAATTTGACTTGTAAAGTTGCCAGTCCCAAGGGTCGACAGATTTCAAACTTGCATAACTTTGTCAAATCTAACCCAATTTTCGTGCGGAGTGTCATTTTAGCCATGATTTGATCTATTAATTGATTCTACAACTTAAAATAGTTGTTTCTAAGAAATCGACTTTGTCGCATTTGTTGGAGTTATAGATAAGGGTACATCTTTTACACTCTCTTAAAGAAAAAATTTTGAAAATGTAAAATTTTGATTTTTCATTTTTAGTCAAGTCCTGGTGCTCATATAAGTATAAGAAAGTACTTTAAAGTTGATTCTGAGGTGTTTCACTTTCCTGCAAAACTTCAAGACAGAGTGACCAAAAATTTGACTTGTAAAGTTGCCAGTCCCAAGGGTCGACAGATTTCAAACTTGCATAACTTTGTCAAATCTAACCCAATTTTCGTGCGGAGTGTCATTTTAGCCATGATTTGATCCATTAATTGATTCTACAACTTAAAATAGTTGTTTCTAAGAAATCGACTTTGTCGCATTTGTTGGAGTTATAGATAAGGGTACATCTTTTATAGCCGCTTTCCACGAGCCGTCTTTGGCGTCATTCAGTACAATTTTGTCATTCGAGCCGAATGACAAATTCAGCCTGTACAAATTCCCATAAGGCCCCGAATGATCATTCGATCTGAATGACAGCGAATGAGATATTTGGCCTATCGAATTTTAGTATTTTTTTATCGAACATCCGATGTTCATCGATGTTTTCGTGAAAACCGAGACTCTCATCACCATAAACAGCTGAAAAGATGACAAGCATAGTAAGCGAAACAATTGCGCCAAAAATATAATTTTCAAGAAATAATTAAACTGTTATAATTTCAGTCCAAAAATAAACGGAAGCCCGGAATAATGTGGAGCGCATTCCACGAGGCAATACTGTTCGAGTTGTGGGAAGAAAATTTTACGGCGCTGCGCTCAGCCAAGAAAAATTCCCACATATTCGAGCGTATGTGTGAGAAGTTTATGGAAGCCGGTCACTTCGTCACATGGAAGGAGGTCCGCACCAAAGTGGACAATTTGACTGAAAATATAAGAAGACATGATCATATAATACTTTTAAATATAGTGTTATGTACATCGTCTTAGGGACGAGGTAAGAAGATCTGAGGGAACCTCGAAATGGCAACATTTTGAGACAGTTCACAGAATTTTAGGAGCCGTCAAGTCGGTAAATTTTGCTACTTGCGCTTTGGATAATGCAGGTAAGATTAAATGCATTTTTAACAATAATAATGTTCACTAATCGAAATTAATTTTCAGTTGATAACGACGAGAGCTGGAACATGTTCCAATATGAGGTCGAGGCAGAGCGTTCCTCCAGCGTGGAGCCATCGCGACCGATAGAATCAGCTATAATGCCATCCAGTTCGTCCACTGACCTTTTCGAGATGTATATAGACTCGAGCGAGGCACTTGACGTTGCCCAGACAACGTCAGCAAGCGCGCCAGGCACATCAGCTCGGAGGAAGAGGGCACTGGACGAAATGGATGATATTACAGCTGATTCCATCGCTGGCGATAAACCACCTGCCAAAAATAAGAGGCGCAAGTTTGACCCTAAAAAGGATATGACGGCTTTTGAGTCGGCCATGCTCTCGGCAACAATAGAGGCGAATGAAGTGCGTACTCGCGAATGAAGTGCGTACTCGCGAAATGGTGCGCCTCGCTACGATGAGGAATGAGGCCGCCATCAACTTCCAGAAGAAATCTTTGGAGTTGTTGGAGAAACATCTCTTCAAGTGAAGTTTTGAAAAAAAAGGACTTATATGTATCGGTTGATCTCGTGTTTCGCCTGAAGTGAACACTGTGATATTTTTTTTTTTTATTTTTTGTTATTGAAAACTCCATTTTTGTTATATTATAAATAGATAATAATTAAAACACAATACAAATTCGAATGTGAGACTTTATTTTTATTAAGCAAATAAGAAGCAATGGCTTTTCTTATATGCTCCGCAAAAGAATTGCAGTCATGTGCCACACTGCTGTGGCTAGGCTGAGAAAGCTTATTGGTAGCATCCACCCAAATTTCTAGAATCTCACAATTGTGACAATTCAGAAAATTGTGTAGGACGCAACACGTAACTACAATATACGGAGCGTTATCGACGTGGTTGTCTACTCCCTTGCCTATTCTTCGAAACCGGGCCTTCAGTTGTCCAAAGGCATTCTCAACAACTCTCCTCGACTTGGCCAATGCATAATTAAATGCCTTTTTCTCCTCGTCATCGGCAGTGTCGAAAGGATAGGGCTTCATCAAGCTCGTGGAGAATCGGAATGCAGAATCCCCTAGCAGCACAACAGGAACATCGACTCCGATGATCCGCTTGGAATTTTCTCTAAAAAGCGGAGTGTTGTCCACCATCGATTTTAAAGTTGTGCTCTCATAGACTTGAGAGTCATGGCAGCTACCTGGGGCGCCTACGTTTACATAAAGAAACCTATACCTAAAAAAATTTGCCATTGATATATTCCTTCCTTATCAATTTTAATATTTTACCTTACCGGTAATCGACTAATGCAAAAAGTATGGTTGAGTACCATCCCTTGTAATTATAATAGTCGGCAGCTTCAGCTGCTCGAGGGTGGACGTCGATGTGGCTTCCATCTAAAATACAAAATCTATTTTTCATGAAATGCTTGCTAATAATAAGTAAATCTTACCTATGGCACCGAAACATTGGGGAAAACCAAGAGCTTCAAAGCCTTGGACACACTCCTCCACTTTCTCCTGCGTCATGAAGTTTCTAGGCAGATATTCGGGTTCCAGAATCTTATGGACTTCATAGCAAAATTCTTTCAGAATTTTGCAGACCATGGAATCTGAAACGCCGAATAATCTGCCTACAACGCGATACTCTGCGGAGGACCCCACAGTGTACATTGCAATGGCAATGTGTTTGTCCAGGGGAATCGCTTTGCGCATCACTGTATCCATTTTCTCCAAGCATTTCAAGCGCTCGACCAAGATGTTGAATGAGCTCCTATCCACTCGAAAATTTTCTTTGAAGAACTCATCCGAGTTGCGTGGGACATCGCGCTCCCAAAATGCACCATGATGCTCCTATAACATATAATTAGTATTTATATTATGGCTACGGATTACAATTTCACTGAAATATACTCACAAATGCCCAGACAGATGGAGATTTTCCAATTGTTTGTGTTACTTTGGGTGGCAAAGCAATTTCACTAAATAATTCTCCCATCTCCTCTTCCAACTCATCTCCCCCTTGCTCTACACCGCTTGAGTTTATGAACAACTTCAGCCAATTCATAATTTCACATTTTTTTGGGGTGTTCCTGTCAGTATTCGCCATAATTTAACAAAATATATAAATGTTTAACGCAACCAACGCTTGTTTACAATTTAAACAGCTGATTTATTTTGGTGGAATGACAAATCAACGAATGATACGTCAAATTGTCGTGGAAAGACCAAAATCTGACAAAACTGAATGACACCGAATGACGCGAATGACAGTGCTCGTGGAAAGCGGCTACAAGTCAAACGGTATCGTTCGCTTCAAACGTTTGGCATTCCCCCGGGTTAATTTTAGTATTTTTTTACGAAATACCAAATTTTAATCGATGAATACCGCCCAACCAAAGGAATTATCGCTAAGATCAGCAGTTTTGTGCAAGGCCAAAATTGTGCGCCATGTGTTACTTTTCAAATATTAGTAAAATATTTATATTTCCATATTATCAAGCAGAGGATGCCAACCATCAGATGGCAACCATTTGCTTATGCATAATCCACTTGATTGTTTTAAATTAAACTTGCTATATTTTGCGTTTGAAAGTAAATTGTAGGTGAAAGAAATGCGAGCAATTAAACTGAACAGCTGATTTAATTCGGGCGAATGGCAAGTTTACAATTTGTCATTGACGAACGCCCGTTTGGTCATGAAAAGGCCAAATTCAGCGTCATCCAAATGACAGCGAACGCTCTATCATCCAGTGGTCGTGGAAAAAGCCTATTTAATCATGCGACGCATCATTTCCAAGTGTTGCCGTATTCTGTTAGTATTTTTTTAATACTGCAGTTTTTTCGTGGTATCGAAGGGGTATCAATAGCAAACAGCTGTTTTTGGCACAACAAACAATAAATTAAATTCAAAGTTTAGCAGTAATAATAAACAAAATCCAAAACAGAAAAAGTGAAAAGAGATGGCGGAGAATGTCATAATAGATTTGTGGGGAGAGAAGATTGAAGAGTTGCGTGGGGTGCACAAAAATACCCACATATATGAGGAGATGAGATATGAATTAAAAATGCACTGCTTTGATTTGTCACCCTAAGAAATCAAGACTAAGCTTGAGAACTTTCGTCGTAAATATGTGTAAGTAAAGCCTACAATTATAAGTGCATTGGGATGATATTATAATTTCCAGATTTGAGAAGTCAAAGACGGGGCCGAGCGGAGGGTCTCCATCGCAGTGGGTCCACTTTGAGAAGGTGTCCCAGGTGCTAGGGCGTTCTAAGCTCATCAACTTTTGAAGAAAGCACAAGTAATTAATAATACACTTAACTAAAAAATAGTTTTTATAATAATCTTTATTTAAAAATCAGCGTCCATCCGCTCAAATGAGTCGATCTCACTGTACGATAGTATTTCTTCGTACTCAGCAGAAGAGGAGCTAGCTGCAAAGAAAAAAAGAGCAAATAGTGAGCGGTCTGAAATCGTTGAGGAATTGGGAGTCAGCAACGAGTGCTCCATACATGCGCATTTTGTCTGTCCGCAAAAAAAAACATGATAGAGCAAGTAGACACAGAGAATACTCTTCTGCTATAAGGTCGATACGATACTGATGAAATCAAGTCGTAAATCGTTTCTCTCTGCTCGGCACTCTTTGCTATGTTCGTTGCTCGCTCGGCTGGGACCTACAAGCTTCGTAAAATTTGCCGACGGTCTGGGACCCATGAGCAGCAAAAAAAAGCGTAACACGAAAACACGTGAACTCTTTGGGTATTTATTTCTCAAATAATTAAGAACATTAAAGTGTTTTTCTATAATGTGTTTAGAAATTGGCTTAGATACAAAGATACACATACAATATACGTAAATTATATACTAAAATAAGATATAAATCTATGAATACTTTATTAACTTTGCTTGCAAAATGCCATAGTTATAACACAATAAACAAAACTAAGAGGAATAACAAAAGTCCAGTCTCCCAAGGTCACACTTGTGATTCGTGAACACTACCTCGATGTCATCTGCAAGCGTCCTGAAGCCAGGTTCTGAAAAAGACATAAAATATACATGTATTAGTTAATAATATATTTGCAGACATATTATGCAACTAAATACTCTCATTTTTCAAATATGGTGCAAGGCGGGTGTCCAAAGGTCAGTGCTCAGTGCAGCCTCTGCATCTTTTTCCGGCTTGCTCGAAGATGGTAGAACACCTGGGTTACATTTACATACATTACGAAACGCTTCCCTAATGGCAATTCGGCAATGGCTGGCGTCAAAAAATGTTCCGCTGCACGGGTTGACGGTGTTGCGGCATGCTTTCGATCTTATTTTTCTTGATCCCTTTGAGGAGCACCTCCATGTAAGGAAGTTTTTCCAGCCGGGGTTGGCGTCTCTGTCCGGCCAGGGCCAATTACAGAAAATTTTTAATATCTGGAACGGCTGGAAATGAATAATAGGGCGCTCATCACAAAACTAGTTGAAAAGGAAACCTACCAGATGCAATCGGGGATCGCGGAACGGTAGTCCTGGGTGATAGACTCGCAGACGAGAGGAGGTGCAACCCGAACTCTCGCCTGCGGGAGTATCCCCAGCGATTACCGGCACTAGAACCAAGTGACGGTGGCCCTGGTTGGCAAACTCACGAACGAGATTAGGTTTGACCTGGAGTCTCGTTCGTGGAATGTTCCAGGGTCCACTGACATGGCTCAAACTTGACGAATATGTAAGTGATAGTCACCAGAGGTGTAGGAGTGCAACTCTGCAGCACCTCTCTTGACATCCCTTACACGTGTCAAGCCGATCGCGACCACGTTTCACACCCGCCGAAACTTTCACTTTTCATGCTATTAAATAAATGTTTCTTTGAGGCATACCGGGAAATTCGCAAAGCGCTTCGATATCTTTATTTGCTTTTCTTCAAATTCACTCCTTATCTTGGTTAGTGTTGAAAGCTTATAAGAAAAATGGCCGTGGGCCAGCTTACCACAGGGTACTGTGTGCACTGCAAGGTGCGTGGCGCGTGCACTACAGGGTGCACCGGGACGATGCGCTGCTGGTGGTTGCCGCTGCTGTTGGCGTCTGCTTGGCGCTTGCCGGGCCACGCTCGCACCACGTTTTCGTGTGCGTTACGGCCTTACGTGGTACTCCTGGGGTCTTCTGTTCCGTCTCGTTGTCCTGCTCGTTATCCGTTTTTGTTTCCAGTTGTCGTTGCCGTTGCCGTTGTTGTTGCCGTGATCGTTGAGGTATTTTCCCCTTTCGTCGTCCTGGTGCGCGTTCTTATTGTTTTGCTCACTATAAACTTTATTTCTCCGCAAACACGTCTGCTTGCTTTCGGCCCGCCAGAAAAAAACGATGTTCGATCGACGCCTAGTACTCGCTGCTAGCACTAGGTGGCGTTTGTACTCAAATCAATCCTGCTTCCCTTATCGATACACCGATCTCGATGTTCGATCGATGCCTAGTGCTCGTTGCTCGCACTAGGTGGCGTTTGTACTAAGGTATTTTTTTGCGAAAATACTGACGAGGCGGGTTTTTAAGCCATTCGGCAAAAATAAAATATAAATTGGGGGAAATTCAAAAGGGTTCTCGCCGGTGCGGCTTCATGCCATTGGCGGCTTGGCTTCGTGCCGAAATAATAATATTAACAATAAATAACTACTTCATGGTAGTTCGGTAGCCTCGGCCAACTCCTGAACTAGAAAAATTCCCAGCATTTGTGAGCTGCAAAATGCTGCCTCACATCCCTCCCTTACTTTGGGGGCGGAGAAGAATGCTTACTTCGCCGGCGCGGTTGATTTTTATGGAAAACCGATGGCCTTCCGTCTCCACGAGGAACTTTATCGGCTTCCTTGCCGCCTGGGGTTTGGCGCGTTCCACGGTCTCTTGTACCACGACCGGGATCATCCCCTGTAACTCGCGCAGCTTCCAGTCGGCTGGCGCCTCGACCCAGTCCAGCTGATCCCACGCGAAATCTGGGTCCGTTTCCACGTCGTGGACCCCAGCTAAGACCTCCTCCCACTCATCATTGTTTAACAATGCCTCTTCAGCTCCTACTGCGAGTTCCGCCGCGAAGATGGCGCCGATCTCTGAGGAGTCGGGTAAAACGGCGTCCCTGGCACTATTCGGATTTGGGGTAGTTGCCCGGCTGTCCTCCGAGTTATACGGGCTGTGGGTCAACTCTGCCCCATTCAGAGGGCTTCGGGGATACACGCCAGAATGGCCGTCGCGTGTTCCTAGGATGACTCCGTCAGCCTCGGCGGTGTTCCTCGGCGGTGTTCCTCGGCGGTGTTCCCCATCGGCGGCTGACGACGAAGCGGGTGCTCGTCTCGGAGGTGCTCCATGCTGCAAAATTTCTGGAATAGAGGGCAATACTTTAGCCGAAGGGCTCGTCCACTTGACGGGTCAGCATTCGTCCGGCGGGCTTCAGTTGGCTGACCTTGAACCTCTGGCACTTCTCACATTGTTTGACGTATCGGGCTACGTCTGGGAATAGTCCTGGCCAGTAGTATCGTTGCATGATCCTTGCGATTGTCTTGCGTATGCCCAAATGAACGGCGGTTGGGTGGTCATGGCATTTGGCAAGCACTCGGGGTCTGTGTTCGGACGGGACACACAGTTTCCATGGTACGTAGTCTTCCTCTTCTGGTCGGTGGCCCAGGTGGCGGTACACTTGATTTCTTTCAATGCTGAAATCTGGGAGCTTGTCTGGAGCTTCCAGTATTCGTCGCGTGAGTCGGTGGATCCGTTTACATGGTGTCTTCTCTTCCTGTGCCAGGTTCAGACTGGCTGCTAAGGGTTGACGGGATACAGCGTCGGCCACAATGTTCTGCTTCCCTCGTCGATAATGCCAGTCGAACTGGTACTGTTGTAGTTCGAGCGCTTGCTTCTGTTTGCAACACGAACTTCTCGTTGAAGTCCGGGCAGGCGAGAACTGGTGCCTCGGTCAACCGTGCTTTGAGGTTCTCAAATGCCTTTTGTTGTTCCTCCTTCCATTCCAATTTCTGTCCCTTTCTCAGCAAAGAATACATCGGTTGGACAATGTGTAACGCATTGAAGGAGGCCTCACAGACCCCATAAAGTGTATATATTCTTGATCAGGGCGAAGAGCTGAGTCGATATAGCCATGTCCGTCTGTCCGTCTGTCCGTCTGTTTCTATGCAAACTAGTCTCTCTCTATCTTGATGAAACTTGGTACAGGTCCGTCTTTTTACTGCACGCAGTACATATATCGGAACCGGCCGAATCGGATCACTATATCATATAGCTGCCATAGGAACGATCGGTTCGGAATCAACATTTAGTATGAAAAACTTTTTTTTCTCAAGATATCTCAACCAAACTCACAGATTGTGTGTTTGACACAGTTTCATACATCTCTACCAAATCTGGCTCAAATCGGACAACTATATAGTTTTATACATCCCTACCAGATTTGATAAGAATCGGACTACTATATCATATAGCTGCCATAGAAGCGATCGGTTCGAAACCAACATTTAGTATGTATAACAAATTTTGTACAAAATCAGGCAGCTCACACGGGGCACTGCATGGGTATCCAAACTTTTGCGCGCCAAAGATAGTTTGCGCTGTATTTTTTAAATTCGAATTAAGTCCATTGCGCAGTCACGGGTCTTTGTTTTCATAAACTACGGTTTTTATTTGCTTGATTTATTTGCTGCTTGAGCCTTCTTAAATGCCTTTTGCTATATACATATACTATTATGTTTATAACTGTTCGATTGTCGTATCTTTTTGTTTGCTAATTTATTTATCAAAGTCACTTTTGTTTTAATTTTTTTTTATTCCACTCGCTCTCCCGCACTCCTGCATTGCGAAAGAGCGGCAAGCAAATTCAAAACGAACGGTACTTCCATCACAATTGTTTTTGTAAATTTAGGAACAAACAGCGACAGAAGGCGTAATCGAAGCTTTGATTTTTCTGTCTCCTATGCTCTATTCGCAGAATAACAAGAGCCAATGTGATGCTAGTACCGTTACGTTTCGTTACGCTTTCTGTCGCTTTTGTGCGCATTTTACTCGGTGGTTCGGCGTTCGCTTACCATAGGGTCACTTAAGTAAGTACCTATGTATGTACATACTAGCCGCAAGGTAACTGGGTGGTTCGGCGTTCGCTTACCAAAGGGTCACTTAAGTAAGTACCCATTTAGAAACCATTCCGTTGGTGTTTCGGCGTTTGTTTACTATAGGGCTACTCTAGTGAGTACCCATGTGGGTAGGTAGTGCAGCACGGCCAATCGCCACCTCACGAGCTGCAAGGTTGTCATTCAATTCTTTTTTTTTCCAAATCGGAGTTGAAAAACAAAAAAAAGGCAAAGAAAGAGACACAATTTTTTCTAACATTTTGTATTTTTTATTAACTGTTAACATACAGGAAGAAAAATAGAAAATTCTTTTTACTAAAATATGCATAACTTCGTAGGAGTTATGAAGGTACCAGAAGTAAATAAATAAAACGGCTTTAATTTAAAATTAAATATATTATTTATTTCAGTGTTTTTTTTATCAGGAAGTTATTGTAAATTGTTGTTTTTAACAACGTCTTTTTTGTAATGCAGCTGGTGCTTTTAAAATGCCGTTTCTTTTGCAGCTGCACGGCTTTTTGTCAGCTGACCCAGTCCCATCGACCGAACTTATTGCATCTGGGAAAAAGAAAAATTAAAAAATTCTATCAGTATAAAATAAATAATGTATGTTAATTAAAATAATTCAATTGCTTGCTAAGTTTATTCAATAAGTAATTTCAATTGCAATTAAATTGACCGTAACTAATTTTTTAATCATTTAATCAATAAATTAAAAAATCAATTTGTTGATGCACAACTCCAGTTACAATCAATTCAATAACACCTACCGAGCATGGCTCCATGGTTTTGCCTTTTAATGCCGCTTTGCCTTGAACGCCATTTACATTAGTAGGCTAAAACAACCGTATTGGCCAAAATATTTTTTAAGTTTTTTGAACTGCCGCCAGGCATAATTATGTTCTTCATTGCATAAATCTGTAAGCAAAATAAATTACAATTAGAATTAAAGTAACAATTTTAACAATATCTATACCAACATAAAGCTCTCGGCTTGTGGCGTTTTTGTATCATTCTGGTCGCTCACGGTCTAAATAGGAAACTTCCTTCCCACCTTCTGCCCTTGTCCTTGCTGTCTTGTCATCCCTTTTATTTTTGCTGTCTGTTCCGAGACAGCTTCTATAAGGACCTTGACATTTTTCCTTAAGGATTGAATTTCACCGACAAGAGTGTCCAACTTTACGTGTCGTCTCGGCTGAAAATAAAAAAAGTTTTAATTAGCTTAATTTAAAAAATGTATCGTAGAATACCATCGTGAGGAACGAACTTGTTCTGAAAGTTCCAAAATCCCTTGCTCAAGGCGCTCGATGGTAGCAGAACAGTTGCAACTAGATTTTTTGACTGAAAGTGGACTTAAGTTATTTATATAAATTTATCCATACTTTAAAACTTACCGGTGTTGTAAAGCTCCAGTCGCTTAATTTTCCTTTTCGGACTGCTCAACATATTTCCTTTCGTATTATAATGTATGCTCTTTATTATTATTTTTATAACTAATTATGCGATATGTTATGTTAGTTGTTATGTTTACAATATTAAATGTACGACGATCGACTCAATCAATATGATGTATTTAAAGCATAATAATTATTTCATTCGAGAAAGGGATTACTACAGCCTTACAAGTCAATTGGCTTGTTCGAAACATTTCTTCAAATGATGAAGGCTCCTTCAACCTATCAGGTTCCTTTTTCATTAATGTGCAACCTTTTAATATAATCAATTTACTACTTTTTACAGGGTTTGATCTATGTATGACGAGTGAATACTTCTCTTCATCTATTCTCCTGTGAATTTGCTGTAAAATTGTTGCTGGCTTTTGGACGTAGCTTTTCAAGTGTTGTAGATAATATTTGAAAGCATACGCAGAGCAGTTAACTGGATCGCCCACCTGCTCCTTCATTTGTTGTACATGGAGTAGGCTGTAAATATTATTGGATACACTATTTTCACCAAATACTACTGGAAAATTTTCAACAAATAGCTGCAACATGCGCTGACAGGTTCTCAAATTTGATTCTCGGTGTAACTTAAATACATAGTATTGGTCGTCAGATAATTCAATAGACCCAGTACTTTAAAAAAGTCCAAATGGGTCTATTACGTTTGTGCAAATGTGCGTAACAGGCAGAAGGAGGCGTGGCAGACCCCATAAAGTATATATATTCTTGATCAGCATTAACAGCCGAGTCGATATAGCCATGTCCGTCTGTCTGTCTGTCTGATCTCAGAGACCATAAGAGCTAGAGACATCAAATTTGGCATGTAGGTTCATCTATATCTCCCATTGATCAAGTTTTAGATTTTTGCCACGCCCCTCTCCGCCCCCCGGAAATTAAAATACAAAATTTCGAAGTCGAATTAAAGAGCACCTTTGATGCTAGCGCCTTGGATTTTGGTACATATAATAAACACTAAAGTCCAAACCTTTCCTGTCCATTCGGACAATAAAATATAGTTTTTCAACTAACAATGTTACGTTCAAAAGGAAGAAGAAGAGACGCTAGCGACCTCTGTGTTTATTAACTTATCTTCGTAGTGGAACCATCTATTGAATGGTACGCAACATTGATGAACAGTCTATAGTGAACGGTTTGCATCCAAAAAGTACTGGGTCTCCTACTGTCGAGCATGCTCTACTGTAGCTTACTGCATTTTTTTTAAATTCGAATTTAGTCCATTGCGCAGTCACGGGTCTTTGTTTTCATAAACGGTTTTTATTTGCCGCTTGAGCCTTCTTAAATGCCTTTCGCTATACATATCATTCTGTTTATAACTGGTCGATTGTTGTATCTTTTTATTTGCTAATTTATTTATCAAAGTCACTTTTGTTTTAATTTTACTGACACTTTTTTATTCCACTCGCTCTGCTGCACTCCTGCATTGCGAAAGAGAGGCAAGCAAAATCAAAACGAACGGTACTTCCATCACAATTGTTTTTGTAAATTTAGGAACAAACAGCGACAGAAGGCGTAATCGAAGTTTTGATTTTTCTGTCTCCTATTCCCTATTCGCGGAATAACAAGAGCCAATGTGATGCTAGTACCGTTACGTTTCGTTTACGCTTTCTGTCGCTTTCGTGCACATTTTACTCGGTGGTTCTGCGTTCGCTTACCATAGGTTCACTCAAGTAAGTACCTATGTATGTACGTACCAGTGTTGCCAAGATTTATTCCGGACAGATTTGTCCCTTTTAAAACTGCGATTGTCGGAAAATTTTTAAAACGTCCCCTATCCGGAAAAAATTCCTTTTTATTTTATTTTATCCTTTAATTCAGACAGATTTGTCCCTTTTAAAACTGCGATTGCCGGAAAATTTTTAAAACGTCCCCTATCTGGAAAAATTGCCTTTTTCATTTATTCTATCCTTTAATTCATCCTTTTTTAATTGTTCTAAGTCGATCGAACAATTTTTCAATTACAACTATGTGGCATCGCTTTCATATTAATTTGTAGACATCGATAAGCAATTTAGAGAGCAATGCATTATGCATCCCTGATTTATTGTGTGTAATCGAAATCAAACGTATCGAATTTAGAAATCGAGCTTCAAAGTTACAAAATGCCGAAAGAGGTATATAAACAAAAATTCCGCGAATCGTGGTTATTAGAACCAAGTTTAAAAAATTGGTTGTGCCGAGATGCCAAGGATCGGGAAAAGGCATACTGCAAATACTGCAAATGCAGTTTAAATGGAAAAATAGATCAAATCCGCGCACATGGTACCACAAAAAAACATATGCAAAATGCAGCGCCCTACGCACAAGTGAACAAACTTACGTTCCATCCAGTTTCAACACCTACAGTTCGTCGCCAAGAGGCGGCTCTTGCAATGTTTTGTGCCCAACATACAGCAATCAATCCTGTTGGACACATGAGCGAGTTGTGCGGCTTTCATTTTGGCGCCAAAGACATTCAATTGCATAGAACAAAATGCACTAACATTATTAAAAACGTTTTGGCCCCGCACTTTGACGATGAGTTAAGAAAAGATATAGGAGACAGCAAATTCAGTCTATTAATTGATGAGTCGACCGATCTTTGCATAAATAAGGTTCTAGGTAAGAAACAATCCCTCATGCTTAAACAATGTTTATTATTGTATTTAAATTTTCTATAGGTGTCGCCATAATATATTATAGCCATCAACGGTTGGACATTACATCAACCCTGTTGTCGTTGATTCAAATTGAAAGTGGAATCGGAACCGACAATGCAAATGTGATGGTTGGTAAGAACAAAAGTGTTTATGTTGAGCTGAAGAAGTCCGTGCCGAATTTAATTTTAATTAAGTGCGTCTACCATTCGGTGCAATTGGCGGTAAATGCAGCTTCTAAGAAGAGTTTGCCACAATCACTAGAATTTATTATAAGCGAAACCTACTCGTGGTTTTCAAAGAGTTCGAGTAGACAGATTGGTTATAGAAGGTTGTATCAGGCCATAAATAATGATGAGGTAGAGTGAAATATTTATTATTTCTTTGTGAACGTCCATGTATGTATGTCTATGTCTTCTAACATTAGTTTGCTTTTTCAGATCTTTAATTTATGTTTGTTTACATACTAACAACTTACTAAAAGTAAATTGTCTCCTAATTGTGTCCTAACTAATTTTTGTTTAATATGTTTTTTTTTATCAAGGATCCCCTTAAGATTCCGAGCGGTGGCTCTCAATTGAGCATGCGGTCAAACGTATTCTAGACCAGTGGATTGAACTGAAATTGCATTTCAACACCACAGCATTGGATGAAAAATGCCACAAAGCTTCAATTTTAAGTGAGCTGTACAGTGAAGTGAATTATCTTTACTTGTTGTTTTTGAAGCCCATTCTGGAAGTTATGCAGCACATAAATAAAAACTTCCAATCAAACACCTCCAACCCGACCAAACTATTATGGAATTAACTTCCTGAAATCAAAAATATTACCACCTGATTCCCAAATAAACATTTTGGAAGATAATTTTGAAGAAGATATAAAAAGAGATTAATATTTGGGCTACGAGTTTGAATCAAATTTAAAAAAGATAAAAATAATATAGACGAAATAACTGAGCTAAATATCCGCCAGCATTGCACTGACTTTGTTGTTGAGCTTATTACTCAGTTAAAACAAAGGTAAGAGAATTGTTGTTACATAATATTTTAAATGCAAATCTAATATTTTAATTTTCAGGTTGCCTGAGAACTATCAAATTTTAAAACAAATTGATGCGTTTTCAGTTCAAAACATTTTACGGGCCAATAAAGAACCTATACTGAAAATATTGGAGTTACTTTCAAATAATAGCAACGATATTCAAAAGATTATTGATGAGTATAATACAATCCACCTTGTCCAGTGGAGAAATCAAACAAACACAGTTTCGTTTTGGACTGAAGTTATTGAATACATGGACTCTGCCGAAAACAAGCCATTTAATAATTTGGCTTTATTCGCCATTAAATTATTGTCATTGCCTTGGTCCAATGCAGAAGTTGAACGGGTGTTTAGCCAAGTTAATTTGGTGAAGACTAAGTTGAGAAATAGGCTGCATATTGACACGCTGAATTCGATTTTGGCAATTAGGTTAGTATTAACTATTTAAGAATTAGATACACATGTAATTAAATAAAAAAAAATGTCTTCTAGGTTCGGATTACGTCAAAGTGGCTCATGTTGTCATAATTATCAAGTTCCTGATAGTTACATAAATCAAATCAGAACGAATGCATCATATACACAAGAGACTGATGATGACCATGGCTCTCTCGATGACATAATATACGAATTAAAGGAAAATTAAATTAATTGACTGCCATAAATTGCAGTGGCCATTTAGTGGCAACACTGGTACGTACTAGCCGAAAAGGTAACTGGGTGGTTCGGCGTTTGCTCACTCTAGTGAGTACCCATGTGGGTAGGTAGTGCAGCACGGCCAATCGCCACCTCACGAGCTGCAAGGTTGTCATTCAATTCTTTTTTTTCCAAATCGGAGTTGAAAAACAAAAAAAAGGCAAAGAAAGAGACACAATTTTTTCTAACATTTTGTATTTTTTATTAACTGTTAACATACAGGAAGAAAAATAGAAAATTCTTTTTACTAAAATATGCATAACTTCGATAGGGGTAGTTATGAAGGTACCAAGAAGTAAATAAATAAAACAGCTTTAATTTAAAATTAAATATATTATTTATTTCAGTGTTTTTTTTTATCAGGAAGTTATTGTAAATTGTTGATTTTAACAACGTCTTTTTTTTAATGCAGCTGGTGCTTTTAAAATGCCGTTTCTTTTGCAGCTGCACGGCTTTTTGTCAGCTGACCCAGTCCCATCGACCGAACTTATTGCATCTGGGAAAAAGAAAAATTAAAAAATTCTATCAGTATAAAATAAATAATGTATGTTAATTAAAATAATTCAATTGCTTGCTAAGTTTATTCAATAAGTAATTTCAATTGCAATTAAATTGACCGTAACTAATTTTTTAATCATTTAATCAATAAATTAAAAAATCAATTTGTTGATGCACAACTCCAGTTACAATCAATTCAATAACACCTACCGAGCATGGCTCCATGGTTTTGCCTTTTAATGCCGCTTTGCCTTTTGAACTGCCGCCAGGCATAATTATGTTCTTCATTGCATAAATCTGTAAGCAAAATAAATTACAATTAGAATTAAAGTAACAATTTTAACAATATCTATACCAACATAAAGCTCTCGGCTTGTGGCGTTTTTGTATCATTCTGGTCGCTCACGGTCTAAATAGGAAACTTCCTTCCCACCTTCTGCCCTTGTCCTTGCTGTCTTGTCATCCCTTTTATTTTTGCTGTCTGTTCCGAGACAGCTTCTATAAGGACCTTGACATTTTTCCTTCAGGATTGAATTTCACCGACAAGAGTGTCCAACTTTACGTGTCGTCTCGGCTGAAAATAAAAAAAGTTTTAATTAGCTTAATTTAAAAAATGTATCGTAGAATACCATCGTGAGGAACGAACTTGTTCTGAAAGTTCCAAAATCCCTTGCTCAAGGCGCTCGATGGTAGCAGAACAGTTGCAACTAGATTTTTTGACTGAAAGTGGACTTAAGTTATTTATATAAATTTATCCATACTTTAAAACTTACCGGTGTTGTAAAGCTCCAGTCGCTTAATTTTCCTTTTCGGACTGCTCAACATATTTCCTTTCGTATTATAATGTATGCTCTTTATTATTATTTTTAGACCCAGTACTTTAAAAAAGTACAAATGGGTCTATTAAGTTTGTGCAAAAAAATGTGCGTAACAGGTAGAAGGAGGCGTGGCAGACCCCATAAAGTTATATATTCTTGATCAGCATCAACAGCCGAGTCGATATAGCCATGTCCGTCTGTCTGTCTGTCCGTCTGTCCGTCTGTCTGTCCCATTTTGTGTCACCTAGATCTCAGAGACCATAAGAGCTTGAGACACCAAATTCGGCATGTAGGTTCATCTATATCTCCCATTGATCAAGTTTGTTTTGGATTTTTGCCACGCCCCCTCCGCTCCCGGAAATTGAAAAACAAAATTTCAAAGTCGAATTACAAGAGCCCCTTTAAGACTAGCGCCTTGATTATTGGTACATATAATATACACTATGGTCCAAACCTGTCCAGAAAATTTCATTTCAATCGGATGATAAACACGGAAGTTATTCAACTAACAATGTTACAGGCAAAAGGAAGAAGAAGAGACGCTAGCGACCTCTGTGTTTATTAACTTCGTAGTGGCGCCATCTATTGTTTGGTACACATTATTGAAGAGCAATCAATAGTGAACGCTTTGCACTCAAAAAGTACTGGGTCTCCTACTGTCGAGCTTGCTCCACTGTAGCTTACTGCATTTTTATAACTAACTATGCGATATGTTATGTTAGTTGTTATGTTTACAATATTAAATGTACGACGATCGACTCAATCAATATGATGTATTTAAAGCATAATAATTATTTCATTCGAGAAAGGGATTACTACAGCCTTACAAGTCAATTGGCTTGTTCGAAACATTTCTTCAAATGATGAAGGCTCCTTCAACCTATCAGGTTCCTTTTTCATTAATGTGCAACCTTTTAATATAATCAATTTACTACTTTTTACAGTGTTTGATCTATGTATGACGAGTGAATACTTCTCTTCATCTATTCTCCTGTGAATTTGCTGTAAAATTGTTGCTGGCTTTTGGACGTAGCTTTTCAAGTGTTGTAGATAATATTTGAAAGCATACGCAGAGCAGTTAACTGGATCGCCCACCTGCTCCACCATTTGTTGTACATGGAGTAGGCTGTAAATATTATTGGATACACTATTTTCACTCAGAGACCATAAGAGCTAGAGACACCAAATTTGGCATGTAGGTTCATCTATATCTCCCATTGATTGAGTTTGTTTTAGATTTTTGCCACGCCCCCTCCGCCCCCGAAATTAAAATACAAAATTTCGAAATCGAATTTAAAGAGCACCTTTGATGCTAGCTAATAAACACTAAAGTCCAAACCTTTCCTAAAAATTTCATTCCATTTGGACAATAAACGCGGAAGTTATTCAACTAACAATGTTACGTTCAAAAGGAAGAAGAAGAGACGCTAGCGACCTCTGTGTTTATTAACTTATCTTCGTAGTGGAGCCATCTATTGAATGGTACGCAACATTGATGAACAGTCTATAGTGAACGGTTTGCATCCAAACAGTACTGGGTCTCCTACTGTCGAGCATGCTTTACTGTAGCTTACTGCATTTTTTTTTTTTTAATTCAAATTTAGTCCATTGCGCAGTCACGGGTCTTTGTTTTCATAAACGGTTTTTATTTGCCGCTTGAGCCTTCTTAAATGCCTTTCGCTATACATAGTATTATGTTTATAACTGGTCGATTGTCGTATCTATTTGTTTGCTAATTTATTTATCAAAGTCACTTTTATTTTAATTTTATTTATTTTATTTTATTTTATTCGCCAATGTGATGCTAGTACCGTTACGTTTCGTTTACGCTTTCGTGCGCATTTTACTCGGTGGTTCTGCGTTCGCTTACCATAGGGTCACTCAAGTAAGTACCTACATACATATATATGTAAGTACCAGCCAAAAAGGTAACTGGGTGGTTCGGCGCAGCGTATGAAAAGCTACGCTACTGCCTTAGTGTAGTATTTCGTTTTGCTATTGCTACCGCTCTCACTTTGACGAGAGCCGAAGCAGAGCCATAGCAGACCAACAAAAAAGTATGTGCTCTGCTCTGCTTGCAGTTTTGTCGCGTGATATACTATAGCAATAGCAACAGCAAGAAATGAAGTTCTGTGCTCTGCGTAGTCCTAGCGGTAGTTAAAAATTCAGAGCGAGATAAAAGCGGAGCAAATTATAATTTTTCATGTGCTACGGCTCTCGCTTGTGTTTGTTTTTAGACCCAGTACCTTAAAAAAGTACAAATGGGTCTATTAAGTTTGTCAAAAAAATGTGCGTAACAGGCAGAAGGTGGCAGACCCCATAAAGTACAGTGCTGCCCACAACTATACGACACTCATAAACTTTAGTTTCGACCCTCGTAGAAGAGCGGGGAAGCATAATGAAACGAAATAAAGTATGCAGACTAATAGCAAACAGAGTTCTGCACAAAGCTGATGTTCTTATCTCTGATTGCATCTTTCGTTTTCAAGTAATGGTAAAAAAGCACAAAAGCTATGTTTTGGGCTTGCTTGCAATTGTATCAAAGCTATACGACATACAGTGGCTCACAGCTTAAAGTATGCAGTGCAGATGCTAGACTTTAACGATTCATAGCGATAGAACAAATAAGAGTATTAAAACCAAAAAGGTACCAAATAAAAGGAAAAATTTTCTACTTAAACAAACTGTTTTCATTTATTGTCCAAATATTATTTTAATTAACAAAAACAAACAAAATGTCGAAATACTGCTTTTTATAGGTCACAGCTTATTGTATGCAACCTCGAACATATCAAAATACTTTCTAAATTATAATTATTTTTAATATTTTTAGTATTTGGTATGATAGTCTTTATTGTCTATCACAGCTTGAAGCCTTTTTGGCATTGAATCCACCAATGTTTTTGTCAGTTCGGTCGATATGTTAGTCCACTCCTTCACAAGATCCTCTTTTAGCTGTATTTTGTTTGAAATGTTATATTGTCGAATATTATTTTCTAAAATTGACCACAAATTTTCAATGACTTTGAGGTCTGGAGATTGAGCCGGCGGAATTATGACATGGGGACAATTGTATATTAGCCAAGACTGCACAATGCTCGCCTTGTGCTTTGGATCGTTGTCTTGGTAATAACGGAAATTTGTCCTTATTGCCAGATCCTCCGCACTTTGCAACAAATTTTGCTTGAGAATGTTGAGATACATATATTTATCCATAGTAGACTCAATAAAGGCAAGTTTTCCCGGACCAGCAGCGGACATACAGGCCCAAACCATCACGGACCCACCACCATGTTTTACAGTAGTCTTAAGGTTATCCTTCTGCAGCTCCGTATTAGCCTTCCGCCATACAAATTGATTTCCGTCCGATCCAAATATATTGAACTTGGATTCATCTGCAAATATTACACTGTTCCAGAAGTCTGATGACATCAACAAGTGAGATTTAGCATAATTGAGACGGGACAGCCTATTTTTTGGGCTAATATAAGGCTTCTTGCGTGCAACTCGGCCATTAAAGCCATGTACACGTAAGACACGACGAACCGTTTCATCACTGCACTTCTTGCCTAGACCTTGTGTAACTTCAAATGCCAATTTTGGAGCCGATAGTTTCGGTGTTGCCTTTATTTTATGGATTATATAGTGCTCATCTGCGTCATTAAAAATCTTGTTTGGTGCTTCGCGCCCTTTATTTACAAAACGATTTTCACGAACGAAGCGCTGAATAATTTTTTGTACTGTCGGAGATTTTATATTAACTATTTCAGCAATTTTTCGCTGCGAGAGACCGTTTTCGAAATGGTATATTACCGGTTTTCGCTGTTCCAAAGTCGTGCGTGGACTCATTTTAAATAACCTTTATACTGACTCTTCAAACGCAAAATAGACTAAATCTCAAGCACATGACATTAAAGAAATGACAAACAAAGCATACGAACAAAAAAGTACCGTTTGAATTCCAATATCTTAAGCACCGTTAATCTCGAAAAGTAACTGCATAAAATAAGCTGTGACGTAAAAAAATGGACTATTTCAATATTTCTGCTTTTTAAATAATTTATATTAAAAAAATAATAATAATATTATAAATGTATGTTAATCTAAACTTTTTTCTCTTTTATTTGGCACCACATTTGTTGCAAAACTCCTAAAAGTTTAGACTCTATTAAAGCTTAAAGTTTAATGTATGCCCTGCATACTTTAAGCTGTGAGCCACTGTATTTTAATTATAGCGGCTAAAGTAAAGGGTTTTGTGCAGATCAATTTTTTCTCAGTTTTTCAAAAACAATAGATTCATTTTTAATAAAATGCCGCCTGGAAGTTATTTAAACAACGAAGAAATGGGGCGGATAAGAGCCTATAATGAAGCCGTCTATAATAATAGTGAAATTTCCCGAAAAATGGGACGAACACGCTGCGTAATTTCTAATCTTTTGAAAAATTCGGAGGAATATGGAGCTAAACGTGGCCACGGAAGAAAGCCAGTTATAGATGATTGCGACAAAAGTCGGATTATATAAAAGCTAGCCACTCTTTTGAGTCCTGCGCAACACTTGCTGCATGTTGCAGCAAGCCAGTGTCACGGATGACGGATTGGCGGACTCTACAGTCCTCCGACAATATTGTCAGAGGTGTTTTAAGAAAGGCTCCACCCCTTAAAGCCCACCACAAAACAGCTCGTCTCCAGTTTGTGGAGAATAATTTGGCGGGAAACTGGGCACCGGTATGTCATTTTACCTTACTTTTTGTTATAAGGCTTTCAGCAACAGAGGGTATTATAATTTTGTCACGAAATGTGTAACGCATTGAAGCAGGCCTCACAGACCCCATAAAGTATATATATTCTTGATCAGGACGACGAGCTGAGTCGATACAGCCATGTCCGTCTGTCCGTCTATTTCTATGCAAACTAGTCTCTCAGTTTTAAAGCTATCTTGATGAAACTTTGTACAGGTCGGTTTTTTTCCTGCACGCAGTACATATGTCGAAACCGGCCGGATCGGATAACTATATCATATAGCTGCCATAGGAACGATCGGTTCGGAATCAACATTTAGTATGAAAAACTATTTTGTTTCTCAATATATCTCAACCAAACTCACAGATTGTGTGTTTGATACATTTTCAGACATCCTTACCAAATTTGATTCAATTCGGACAACTGTATCAAATAGCAGACATAGGAATGATCGGTTCAAGAGCAACATTTAGTATGAAACAATTTTTGTTTTTCAAGATATCTCAACCAAATATATAAATTGTATAGTTTTAAACAGGCTGTCCAAATTTGGTATCAATCGGACTACTATATCATATAGCTGCCATAGGAACGATCGGTTCAAAATCAACATTTAGTATGAAAAACTTTTTTGTTTCTCAAAATATCTCAGCCAAACTCACGGATTGTGTGTTCGGTATAGTTTCATACATCCTTACCAAATCGGACAACTATATCATATATCTGTCATAGGAACGATCGGTCAAAAATCAACCTTTAGTAGGAAAAACGTTTTTTGTTTCGCAAGATATCTCTACCATACTCTCACATTGTGTGTTTGGTATAGTTTTAATCAGCCTGAGAAAATTTTTATACCCTTGCAGAGGGTATTATAATTTTGTCACGAAATGTGTAACGCATTGAAGGAAGCCTCACAGACCCCATAAAGTATATATATTCTTGATCAGGGCGACGAGCTGAGTCGATATAGCCATGTCCGTCTGTCTGTCCGTCTGTCCGTCTGTCTGTCCGTGTGTCCGTCTGTTTCTATGCAAACTAGTCTCTCAGTTTTGAAGCTATCTTGATGAAATTTGGTACAGATCCGTCTTTTTGCTGCACGCAGCACATATGTCGGAGCCGGCCGGATCGGATAACTATATCATATAGCTGCCATAGGAACGATCGGTTGGAAATAAACATTTAGTATGAAAAACTTTTTTGTTTCTCAAGATATCTCAACCAAATATACACATTGTGTGTTTGATTAAGTTTTAAACAGGCTGACCAAATTTGGTGTAAATCGGACTACTATATCATATAGCTGCCATAGGAACGATAGGTTCGAAAACAACATTTAGTAGGAAAAACTTTTTTGTTTCTCAAAATATCTCAACCAAATATACACATTGTGTGTTTGATTAAGTTTTAAACAGGCTGACCAAATTTGGTGTAAATCAGACTACTATATCATATAGCTGCCATAGGAACGATCGGTTCGAAAATCAACATTTAGTATGAAAAACTTTTTTGTTTCTCAAAATATCTCAACCAAATATACACATTGTGTGTTTGATTAAGTTTTAAACACGCTGACCAAATTTGGTAAAATCGGACTACTATATCATATAGCTGCCATAGGAACGATCGGTTCGAAATCAACATTTAACAATATTTTGTAAAACAATCTGACGGCTTACACAGGGCACTGCACAGGGTATCCAAACTTTGGCGCGCCAAAGTTAGCTTGCGCTATATTTTTTTATAATCAGACTGATCTGTTAAATAGCTGCCAAAGGAATGAATGGGCGTAAGTTACCTCCTTCGGCATTTAGTATAATTCCAGCAATAATAATATATGCCTCCTATTTAAACCACAATACATTTATGACTCTAACTGACACCTGTCAAATTTTGCAACCTTATACCACAAAAGAAAAGATTTGATAGGAAACAGCTAACATATTAGAATAGGTTTATAATGTCCAGCCTTAAAATTATGGAAATTACGCTTTACAGTTCATTCATGTACCTGTCAAACTTTAGGACACTGGATATCAGTTGTATTGGGATGCATTTTTTAGAATGTTAAGATAGGCGGGTGAGGAAATCTTTAATGAAATGATCAGGTGCGATGGGTACAAATATGGCTACCTGTCACACCAATGCTGAGTAAGGGTAAAATTACCTGTCATAAAAAGGCGTAAAATACCCTTTTTAAGTTAAAACACCATGCATCAATAAAAGATTCCCGCGTAAAAACCACGGATTTATGATCGCACTTGCAAAAATTGTATGAATGATCTTGCCTACATTTAATGTAAGTTACCTGTTGTTCATGAATTGGTTTTTTGCGAGGTTTCAAGTCAAGTGCTTCAATTTGGTTTTTTTAGTAACAATTTTGCAATTGAAGTGCGCGGTTCTAAACAGTGTGTGAAAAGTGTTTTTTTAAAAACAGTTAATCTTTTAAAGTTCAGTGGTTTTGTGATATTTGTGATTTTTTAACTGTTTAAATTCAAAGTGTGTTTGTGATCTTTGTGTGCAGATATCTGCTGTGTGCCAAAAGTGTGTGTTTAAAAACAATAAGTTTGTGTAGTTTTCTGATAAATATTGTGAATGTGTCTGTGAATTCAAAGAATATTGCGAATTTTTGGACCGGCCCAATTATTAATACAGATTGCAGTAGACTGGAGCAGATCGCAGCAGATTATAGGAGATCACAGCAGACTGGAGATTGCAGCAGCTAAGTCACATTTATTTTCATATTCCGTATATTGTTTTTCTGTTCCAATTTTTGTTTATTTCAGATAAATGATTATATTTTTTTTCAGAGTTTAGTTTTATAAAGTGATTATTGTTTTTTTCAGATTTCAGTTTATTAAGTAGTGCTTATTATTTTTTTCAGAGTTTAGTTTATAAAGTGATTACTATTTTTTTCAGAGTCTAGTGCAAAGTGTGATTATTTTTTTTTTCAGAGCTTCGTGTAGACAGTGATTTTTATTTTTTTCAGAATTAAGTGTTACTATATTTAAGTAGTTTAAAAATGCCGCGTGTATCGAGAAAATCTGCGAGCCAAAGGCGGCAAGAAGCAATTAATAGGAGTCGCGCGTATTACGAGGAAAACGCCCAAGAAATTCGGCAATCAAATTCTCAACGCATAGCAGATTCTCGGGAAAATCCTGAGCATAGGCAACGAGAACGCGATGCAGATGCAGCTTCTCATTTCCAAAGAAGAAGAAGTTTGCGGATACGGCAGAATCAGCAAGAATCTAATACAACACAGCATAGTATACGACGACAAAATGAGGAATATCGAGCTGCAGAACGTACACGGAATGCTGAGGCCCTCGCAGCACGAAGACAGGATGAAAATTTAAGACGGGAAGAACAGGAAACAAATTCTTCGCAACGCAGATTTCGTCGTCAGAATATGGAATATCGTGCTGCAGAACGAGCAAGGGATGCCGAGGCTCGTGCAGCTCAAAGACAGGATGAAGAAATTAGACAGGAAGAACAGAACATCAATACTTTGGAACATCGATTACGGCGACAAAATCAGGAATATCGTGCTGCAGAACGAGCAAGGGATGCCGAGGCTCGTGCAGCTCAAAGACAGGATGAAGAAATTAGACAGGAAGAACAGAACATCAATACTTTGGAACATCGACTACGGCGACAAAATCTGGAATATCGCGCTGCAGAACGAGCAAGTGATGCTGAGGCTCGTGCAGCTCAAAGACAGGATGAAGAAATTAGACAGGAAGAACAGAACATCAATACTTTGGAACATCGACTACGGCGACAAAATCAGGAATATCGCGCTGCAGAACGAGCAAGGGATGCTGAGGCTCGTGCAGCTCAAAGAGAAGACGAAAGATATCGCGCTGATGAACGGGAACGGGATGCTGAAGCCCATGCAGCACAAAGACAGAATGAAGAAATTAGACAGGAAGAACAGAACATCAATACTTTAGAACATCGACTACGGCGACAAAATCAGGAATATCGCGCTGCAGAACGAGCAAGGGATGCTGAGGCTCGTGCAGCTCAAAGAGAAGACGAAAGATATCGCGCTGATGAACGGGAACGGGATGCTGAAGCCCATGCAGCACAAAGACAGGATGAAGAAATTAGACAGGAAGAACAGGAAACCAATACTTTGGAACATCGACTACGGCGTCGGAATGAAGGATATCGTGCTGCTGAACGCGAAAGAGACTCTGTAAATCGAAGAAATATGCGAAGAAATCCGATTACAAGACGCAGTGAGCAAGTCGTAAATTCTTCTCAGAGAAGACTTACTAGGCTTCAATCTCGTATTAGGGCAGAGGAAATTCAGAATAGGAATGAAGATAGAGTTAGGAACTATAGGGAAAATCCACTTAATCGATCTGTACAGTCAGAGCGACAATCTCAGCGGAATAGAGAGGCCAGAGATGCCATGTCACCTGAAGAATCCGAACGTCATCGTGACTCACAAAGGCAGCGTAGGACTTTAACTGCCATAGATGAATA
>JAWNND010000974.1:0-19716 GCA_035043265.1 Drosophila testacea | reverse complement strand
CTAATTTTGGCAACTTCTCTGCCAGCGTCGGCGTCAGCAACAAGCCTCTCAATTGTAGCCTAGGTCAGGCATATGCAGGCAGCGTACATGCAATGGGAGTGTATGTGTGTGTGAGCTTGCTCTCGGCCGATCGTTGCGTTGCTTTGTTCGTGTGCTCTGCTGCGTAATAGGCATGCGCTGTCCCTCTCCTTGCTATGTATGCGTGGGCTTGCTCGCGATCGTCTCTTCTACTGCGTAGTAGGCACGCGCCGTCTGTCTATGACGCTCTGTGTGTGTGTGTGTGTGTGTGTGTACATCTTGGCGTGCGGCCCGTTGCCAAAGCTGTACTTTTGACACTTTGCCTTGCCGACTGCCGATCGATGCTGTGTGCGTACGTGTGTGTATGTTTGTCGCTTCTCTCCTCGCTGCATTTGTCTGTTCGCCTTTCCGTTGGCGGCTGGTGACGTCACTGCCTATTATATTAATGCCCTGTAGGTTTCTTGGATTGTGCGGCCACATTTTATGGGCCGTCATTAAATTCTTAAAGCTTAAACTATGCCAATTGAAAACCTTACTAAAGTAAATATTCCATCATGATGACTATATGTATGTCGTTTCATAAATGTGAGCCTGCAAATCACTAAATCCGCTTGTAGAAAATACCCAATCTATTTCTGTCAATTCCCTAGTCATACCTTTTCCATTTAAAAGAGACGAAATACCCAATTCATTCAGTCTGACCCCTAACTGATCCTAAGTAGTTATTGAAATCTCCTAAAATTAAAATTTTGCTTTGCCCATTATTAAGCAACTATTCTAAGGTGTCAAGAAATGTTCTTCAAAAATCAGAAATGGTACAAGTCGGATTTCTATAAACAACTACTTATGTGGTATCTAAGTGCTTAAATATGAGGATCTGGCACCTTTGTTATACTGTTCAGCATTAGTTTCTAAGCTTATATTAGCTATAGACAGAACCTCAGCATTCTGAACAATGTGAGGCTTTGCATAAACAATTACCCCAGCTGAAGGTCTTCTGTCAGCATGTGTGCCAGTGTTTGATCTGGCATTAATTCTTCCTAAAATTTCAAACCCATCAATACTATAATCCCTATCTTCTCTAGTCCAAGACTCCACGAAACATAATATGTCTGTTGAACATATATAAATATCGTTTGCAATATCCAACCTGTGATTATAATATGTCAATGTATTTCTCGGTGTTCTTTCAAGAAACTGATGATGAATTTGCAATTTTCATTCGCCTCTGAGTTTTTGTAACTCAATGTAAACAGGATCACTCGCTTGAATTTCTCTAGGAGGATTGAACTGTCCCAGTATATAAAGCCCAGAGTCGCAAGTTATAGTTATCCAAACTTACAACAACTCTGCTGTAAGATGCCCCTTGGCTTTTGTGTGTTGCTATAGCTTCAGCGGGAACCACTGGAAACTTTTTTTTTTTTTTTTTTTTATTTCTCTCTTGTGTGGATTTTATGTTTTTTTATCGGGTCAAAATCAAGTGTTGTGCACTCAGGCTTTTTGTCCTTGCTTTTTTTTTTTTTTTTTTATGTGTTCCAAGTTCTTAAGCCTATCCCTTCAGGAATGGATGTGAAACTTTATATCCTTGGCCATTCAAGTGAATTCTTCTTTATCAATTTGAGTAAGTTTAACAGTATTGCCTTGTATTTGCTTGATGATTAGGAATAAAAAACAAGCCGAATTGCATCACTCTCACAACTCTCTGATTGACTAATTGCTTATCCGCACTTGTCATTTTTTCTTCAGACTTATTATTTAACGCTACCACAAATTCAAGATCCTCGCGTTGTCGCATTATTTCTGTTAGCAAGAAAAAATTTGAGCAAATTCCACAGCGCAGCTCCTGATGCACTATAGGGATACCGCACTTGTTTGGGAAAATATCCACCTGTATGACTGGAAGAGCTGCTTTAAATTTCCAAATGCCAATATCGAAATACCTCCGAAGTTAATGTTATTTTTGAAGATTTGCTCAAGGCGGATATCCAATTGTGATATTAGCGCCTGCCATTGAGATTTCATCAATAATAATTAATTTCACCTCCATTAGCTTTGAGTGCATAGTATTTGCTGACTCGTTACTAAGCGGTCTTAACTCCCTAGAAGACTGATTAACTGGAAAAGAAAATACTGAGTAAAAAGTGAGCCCTGCAATACCGAATGCTGCTTTTTCTGTTGGTGCACATAGGAGTACCTTCGCTGTATCTGGGTCACTACCAGCTCTGCTGGTAAGCCTCAAAATAAGTGACTGATATATTGCCGAAATCAGTCGACTCTTTCCAACTCCAGCACCGCCTCCAATGTATTAATAGAATGTTTGCTTTGCATTTATACTATGCATAACATGGGCATAATACTGTCGTTGCATGTGGTTAAGCGATTGTACCATCGTTCTTAGGTCACTTTCAGGAATTTTGGCTGGTAGCTTTATCATTCGGATGGTATTTTCTTCAAAAGTGTTTCCTCTCGCTCCTGTGTCATTATTAAAAACATTAACATTTCGTCCAAGTTCTGGAATGCGCAAAAACCTCTAAATTCTTCATCCAATAGTTGGGAAGCTGACGTCTCATCTTCTGTATATTTAGGGGATCTTCATCTCGAATGTCTTTTAACACCGAGTTCAAAGAGCGTCTCGTCTAAGTATTCATATCTTCTCCTATTTGTTTCAATAATTTGCTTGTGCACATTATAGGAAGTTTCGTTATCATTACTTAGAAGATCACTTTCTTCAATTCGCCATTGATAAAAATGCATCAAGAGCTTCCTATAATAATCCGATCTAGATGTGTTAATGCTGAACCTTCTCCATCGAAGTATTAGAGGATGCTTTCGTTGTTTAAGTGTGCTATTTCTATTTCTTAATATCAAGGGATGCTTAATTAATGCAATGTCCCCCTCGATTTCTTCCTCATTTTCAGCGAATTCTTCTCTTGCATCACTTGTCGGGTTGTTGGTCGACTTGGAATATTTATATAAGGCGAAGAAGTCGGCTAGGCATATATTGTTCAACTCAGTAGGTCTTTCCGTTTAAGTGATCAATCATACTCGGTATGTAAATTTCGGTCGAATTCGAACTCTCTGAATGATTCGGACATATGAAGTCCAAGAATATTATTTTTATTTTATTTTTTTAGTAGTGCTTTGCTTTATTTAAGATCTGCCCTGAAGGACAATTATTAAATTTCATTACAATTCTTGTCGGTGGATATTACATTTCAGTTTGTGTTGTTTGGGGGTGGGTTGAGTGGAGGATGGGAAGGGGGAGGGAAGGGAAACGACATCTTATTCCCATTGCAGGTCCAGTGGGTGAACCCTCTTCAGACGTCTGGTAGTCAGGCTGTTGTCCAGTAAGCTGAGGGCCAGGGTATTTGGGTGGCTGTGTAGTCTGGTAGTGTACCTCCTGCTGGCCTTGGTAATCTCATCCCGAACCCAGGTGACTCTGAGATGCTCATGTATTTCTGCGTTGCTGTGGTATATATGTGCATCAGAGATTATGCGCAGAGCTTTGTTCTGGAACCTTTGTATGATCCTGCGGTTCCCCTGCAAGCAGTACCCCATAGTTGTATACCATATGTCCCCATGGGCCTTATAATCGCTTTGTATACAAGTAATTTTGTTTTTAAGCTCATTTTGAGCGCCTTCCTACTAACCAGTACAGCTTTCTGATTTTTCCTCGCATTGCCGTCTTTCTTTAGGATGTGTTCACGCCAGGTAAGCCTTCCATCCATTGTCATGCCTAGATATTTTGGCGTTGAACTGGCCGGGATAATGCAGCCATCAAGGTACACTGGGGGGCAGCTACCAGATCTTAGTGTGAATGTGGTGTGGGTTGACTTTTCCGCATTTACAACAATGTTCCACCTTTTAAGCCACTTGTCAAGCAGGTCCAGCTGCCTTTGGGAAACATCAGACGCCTCCTATGGTGTGTTTGCTGTTGCCAGAAATGCCGTGTCATCAGCATATGTGGCGGTGAGAGCCTCGTTCGTGAAAATTGGCAAGTCAGCTGTGTATATGGTGTACAACAGTGGCCCTAGCACACTGCCTTGAGGTACTGCCGCTCTAATGGCCATGCAGGCAGACTTTGCTTCTCCACATCTAACATAGAAGGTCCTCTTGCCTAGATATGCTTTTAGAACTCTGTAGTACGTGTCTGGCAGGTTGGCCTTTAGTTTTTGCAGCAGCCCAGGGTGTCAGACTCTGTCAAACGCCTGTTTAACATCCAGCATGATAGCGCTGCAATACTGTTTTTCCTCAAACGCTTGCATTATGCATCCAACGAGCCTGTGGCATTGTTCCAGTGTTCCGTGTGAGCGCCTGAAGCCAAACTGGTGATCCGGGATCAAACCAACCTCGTCCAGTACCGACAACACTCTACGTAAAAATATTCTTTCGAATATTTTAGAGAGCGAGGCCAGTAAGCTTATCGGGCGGTAGGAGGCGAGATTGTCTTCAGGTTTGCCGGGCTTGGGTATAAGTATAACCTCCGCACATTTCCAGCTGTTGGGAAAGTGCCCGATTTTAAAGCACCTATTAAAATAGTGCGGTAAGAATCTGTATGCACGGTGGGGGTAGCATCTTCAGTGTCGTTCCGTCAATCCCATCTTGCCCCGGGGATTTGTTTGCGTTAATGTTTTTGATTTCCAAGGCAATTTCCTCCTCGAAAACCAGTGGGATGGAATGACTGGGTTCACTAGGGATTTCAAGGGCTCTCATGGTGTCAGCGTTGTCCTGTGGTGAGCATCTGTCAAATGGCGCGAAGGAGTTGTGCAAGTGCGTGGCAAAGGCCTCAGCTCTTTCCAGGTCACATCGACACCAGTTTTCGCTTCCATCCTTTATAAGCGCTGCTCGCTTTAGCCATGTCTTGAATTTTACAGGATCAGTGTTTTTTCTCCAGAGCTTTCGGCGTGGTGCTTTCTTTTCGATAGGAACATCGATTGAGAGCGAAACGGCGCTGTGGTCCGAGAGCAAGTCATCGTTGGCTCTACAGATGATCTTGAATGAGTCAATGCCGTTGGATATTGCAAAGTCCAGGATGTCAGGCTGCTTTGTTGGGTCTGTGGGCCAATAGGTGGGCTCACCCGTAGAGTGGCAGTTGAGTCCTCTGCGCTGGATGCATTCAAACAATGTTCGGCCTTTCGGATTTCTGATCCTGGAGCCCCACCACGAAAATTTGGCATTAAAATCCCCGCCGATTAAGAATTTCGTTCCAAGGCTATCTTGCAACTGTTGAAATTCGTTGACTCCAACTTTGTGTTTAGGCGGTACATAGGCCACGGCTATGTTGAGGTCTCCAAGTGGGCTGGTAAGTCTGATTTGGGCACATTGGACCCAGTCCTCGATGACAGGAGGCAGTTCAATATATTTAAAGTCGTTCCTTATCAGAATTGCAGCTCCTCCACGAGCATTGCCGTTTGGATGGTTAGCCGGGATGAGGTCATAGCCATTTATTTTGAAGTAGGATCTGGTGGTGAGGTGGGTTTCCGAAATGAGGAAGATATTTACATGGTTTGTCTTAGCGAATTGCTCGACCTCTGGCCTGCTTTTGCACAGGCCGTTCGCATTCCATAAAGTTATATTTAGGTTTACTTGCATAGTTTACCAACCAACGTGGCAAGCATGCTGGTCATCTGGGTGAACATTTTATCTATCATTCTTTCCATCATGGCTTCCATACGATCTGCTAGGGCCTCAAGTGGAGAATCCTTCCCACTCTCTTGCGGGGGGCTGGAGCTATGCTGTTCCGGCGCTCTTCCTCTCAAAATATGGGCATAGCTCCTTTTAGGATTGACGAAAGCCGTGGAATCGATTGGTTGTCTGCTGGGATAGCCTTTTGCGATGTTTGTGTTTGGTGCCGTTAGTGTCTTGACCTTCTTGTAGACACTACATCCTTTATACGACGCAGGGTGATCACCGTTGCAGAGCAGGCAGCAGGCTGGCTCTTTGCTGCTTTTATCGCAGTCTGTCTTGCTGTGCATGCCTCCACATCTAACGCATCTGTGTTCCAGACGGCAGTATTTCTGCATATGGCCAAAACCTTGGCAGCGAAAGCATTGCAGAACGTCGATAAATTTAATTGGGGCTCTATCAAACACATATGCTCAAAAACTTAACTGATGTTTTTGAGAAATGTAGGAAATACAATCTTAAATTACATCATGAAAAATGTTCATTTTTCATGCATGAAGTCACATTTTTGGGACACAAATGAACAGATAAAGGAAAGAACCTACATAGAAGACAGACGTCTTCTGCATACAATATGTAACAAGTGTTTCAATTATACTCGGGACGAACCAATACAAAACATATGTGTGTGAAAGACCCAATCACCTCCTTTCTTTTTGTCTGCTCATCCGCACTTGTTCTTTTGGCCCAAATCATGATCCCTAGTCGCACAATTCTCGATACGTTGATCAGCTGTTAATTATTAGAGTAGCTTTCAAACTGTATTCTATTTCTTTTTATTTGCTAAGCCAGAGATGATAGATTCTCAAACTGTATATTGAATGTCAGTGGCTCTGACATATTTAGATCTATGCTATTTTTATACTATTTTTCTTTATATGGTAAGATTCTGTTATAATGGTAATGATCGAACATCCAACGGAGTAAATGTATCCAAATCAATTTCAAGTTTGATAACTCGTTTATAAATTATTTCCCTACATATTTAAACATTCACGCCATCATTGAGCTCAACGGTCACGGAGTGAGTATGTATATGTATATAAAAGAGAAAATCGCCGAAGAGGTTATATTTGAGTACCCCTAATTTTCTATAATAATATTTTATGCATTCCCCAAATTTTCAATGATAAATATAACAATTTACATAATTGCCCAATCCGATATTCCATCTGACCCCAATATATTAAATTCAATGAAGAATTGTATTTATGAATTACCTTTTGAAGTATTAAACATCTATAATCTTTCTTAAATCATGTTGTAATTTATTATAAGTCGTCCTGAGTAAGACGTGATGAAAGTCTCGATGATGTGAAGCGTACTGTCTACAAAAGGGTCCATATGGACATACATATATATATATATTCATATGTATATAGGTAGGGAGGGTAGAGAACTGTGGGAGTCAACGTCATCCGATTTCTTAATTCCACAAAAATGTATCTGCATTGTCCGTCGGGATACCTAATATTTCTCGCAACTATCGTATGCCTGTTCTTTGGTTCCTTCAGAACTTTTGATTTTTCTAGACCCAGTACTTTAAAAAAGTACAAATGGGTCTATTCAGATTGTCCAAAAAAATGTGCGTAACAGGCAGAAGGAGGCGTGACAGACCCCATAAAGTGTATATATTCTTGATCAGCATCAACAGCCGAGTCGATATAGCCATGTCCGTCTGTCTGTCTGTCCGTCTGTCTGTCTGTCCCTTTTTGTGTCGCCTAGATCTCAGAGACTATAGGAGCTAGAGACCAAATTTGGCATGTAGGTTCATCTATATCTCCCATTGATCAAGTTTGTTTTAGATTTTTGACACGCCACCCTCCGCCCCCAGAAATTAAGATACAAAATTTCGCAGTCGAATAACAAGAGCCCTCTATAATTTAGCCCCCAGAGTTTTGGTACATATAATAAACACTATGGTCCAAACCTTTCTGAAAATTTCATTCCAATTGAATGATAAGGGCAAAACGAAGAAGAAAAGACGCAAGGGACCTCTGTGTTTATAAACTTATCTTCATAGTGGCGCCATCTATTGAATGGTATGCAACATTTAAAAACAATCTAAAGTGAACGGTTTGCACTCCAAAAGTACTGGGTCTCCTACTGTCGAGCATGCTCTACTGAAGCTTACTGCTTTTTTGCTTCTTTTTATAGAAAGTGTACCTAAAAACTTATGTTAATATGTGCTCATGATGAAAGGAGATTAGATAAGAACCCACCCGACAACCGGACGCGCTAGTTATGCCATAGCTAGAGGTACACGATCCTTCGAAATCCTATCATGAAATGTTGTCTGCAAAGTTTCCATCTTTTATTTTTATCCTAAAAACATCTGTATAAATCAGTAACGCGCCCTGCACGTTACACAGCACCACCTCCAATGTATTCATAGAATGTTTGCTTTGCATTTATGCCATGCATAAAATGGGCATAATACTGTCGTTGCTTGTGGTTAAGCGATTGTACCATCGTTCTTAGGTCACTTTCAGGAATTTTGGCTGGTAGCTTTATCATTCTAGTATTTTCGAGTATTTTCTTCACTCCCGTGTCATTATTAAAAACATTAACATTTCGTCCAAGTTCTGGTACCGAAAACCTCTAAATTCTTCATCCAATAGTTGGGAAGCTGACGTCTCATCTTCTGTATTTTTTAGGGGATCTTCATCTCGAATGTCTTTTAACACTAGTTCAAAGAGCGTCTCGTCTAAGTATTCATATCTTCTCCTATTTGTTTCAATAATTTGCTTGTGCACATTATAGGAAGTTTCGTTATCATTACTTAGAAGATCACTTTCTTCAATTCGCCATTGATAAAATGCATCAAGAGCTTCCTATAATAATCCGATCTAGATGTGTTAATACTGAACCTTCTCCATCGAAGTATTAGAGGATGCTTTCGTTGTTTAAGTGTGCCATTTCCATTTCTGAAAATCAAGGAATGCTTAATTAATGCATTGTCACCCTCGGTTTCTTCCTCATTTTCAGCGGATTCTTCTCTTGCATCACTGGTCGGGTTAGTGGTCGACTTGGAATATTTATATAACGCGAAAAAGTCTGCTAGGCATACATTGCTCAACTCATCTTTCCGTTTAATGATCAATTATACTCGGCATGTAAATTTCGGTTGAATTTGGTGGGAGCCTCTAAGTCTCTTTTGCTTTTCACCATTCGAACTCTCTGACCCGGTTGTGATGTGTTGACAAATATCTTTCCGTGGCTTGATTCGGACATGTGAAGTCCAAAAATATTAGAAGAAGCCTCTTGGGCAGATATTTCCGTGCCATTTATAAATTTATTTCCTAGGTGTTGCAGCTTTTGCTTAACTGTGAAATTGTTGAAGTTGACTTCGGACATGGCTTCTCGTAACAATTTTTAAACTCCTCTGTTGGACTTTTTTATGGAGTTTACAATATAACTACAGAATGCATACGGATCAAGGATATATGGTATATCCATATTAGCATTGTGCAGTCTTAAAAAGTCCTTGTTGTAGGCATTTAAAGTTTTGCTAACATATTTTATTTTAAGAAATATTTGCGGCTTTTCAAGACCTGAACGGAAGGCTAGTATATAATCACTTAAGTTAACGCTTAATTTCGACAGGAAATAGTTAAAATCATTAAGGTTTTCAGCTTCAGTATCCGTGACGGAACTGTCCAAAAGCTCCCTAATCTTCTTCCATACACTTTTGTGCGCTGCACGATTTGGTGTGTCCGCTTCTAACGGATACAAAATTTTCGTCTGAGGCATTGGAGGGCATGGAATATTGAAACGACAAACCTTTTGCCTATTAACCTCCCTTTGACATGATGCGGAATGTCGATGATGCTGATACCGAAGTGCTTTTGTCAAGTCTGGATCTTCACTTATTCCCTCGGTAGCTATAAATCAGTCAATAAATTCAATGACCTCTTCGATGCTATCCGGATTATTAGCTTCCACTTTTGGGGCGTTTGTGAGCCAATACATCCCATGTGAATGTGGAGACCCCCGATGTTAAAACTCTATTCTCCAAAAATAATGAGTCAGCTGGTATTCTTCAAATATAACTCCCTTAAATAACTTCATTAACTGCTTAAATCTACAGTCAAAGTATCTGGAGCATGTAACGGGATCAGACTGGATCAGAGGAGATTTTAGCGTTAGAAAGCTGAGCAGCTTCATCCTCACTAAAGACTCTTTGATCCACAAGTAGTGATAGAATAACTTAAAGTTCATTTCATTTAGTTTCAGCAGCCGAAAGGGTAATAAAAAATGTAGGCAATCCAAACTGACGAATCATTGCGAGAACGTTTTTCTTTTCCGCTTCCCAATGAGCTGGCGAAGAACGCAGATTCTTCAGAATATGATACCCGTCATCGTGCTGAACTAAATTGTATACAAAGGTTTCATCTGTCATATCGCCTGCTGTAATATTGGCATATCCCGATTTTTTACGAAGGCAAATGGAAATAGCATCTTTGATGCGCGTGAGCTCACATGTCTTGTACATATATAGAACCTTAGGAATTTTTGCGCAACGACGATCGTAGTATCGTATTTCGGATTTCGCCTTACGAACATAAGTGGTTTTGCCTTTGAAAATTTCACCACAAGAAAAAGTTTGGAAAGAAAGTTCTTCAGCGTCTTCATCAGTTGTCATATCTACTGGTCGGCGTCCCTCACCGGGAAATAATGCTATACGGACAATTATAGCGTGGTTTTCAACTAGCTCATTGTCTAGCAACGTTTCTTGACCACCAGGATTGAGATTTTCCTCTTGATCCGAAACATTTAGAGCTTCCGCATCGGTTTCCATACGATGACGATTAAGCTGCTCGACAGTTGAAGCATCTGCTGGATCTGCGACAAAAGGAACTTCTTCTGTGTCAGCTAGTGGGCCTAACCAGTCCGATGAAATCGTTATATTATGTTTTTTTATATAACTCTAAGTCAAGTAAGAAACGTAATGACTCACGAACGCGAGCAGGTCTAATTGTTTCCGTCAGAAAATCATGTGTTTATTCCAATTTGCGTTTCAAATGGATCTGTACGACAAAAGTATTTTCAAAAGTGCGTAGAAGGGCTGTATCTGTTTCTGAAACAGAAACAGGAACACTGACAACAGCCCCTCTAACTGCACATTGCCTTTCATACCCTATAGATGCTGTTCGCATAAACGGAATTTGTGGTGATATAAGGCGTCCTTCTAAGCTAGTTAAGTTCTTTAAGCAATCATGGACAACTGGAAAATCAAATCCCTCGGACAGACTGATATTGGGCATTTTACCCGAAGAAATATTGCGACGACAGGTGAAGCAAAACAAATAACTATTCGAATCAGAAGTGAATTTTTCGGCGACAAAAAACGTCTTGGAAACATCTAAGCGTGGAAACTTTGCAGCAATAATATTCCTATTTAAGCCCCTAACTTGATTTGTAAACCATGTTCCTCTACATGAAATGCAAATTTGAGTAGGACCTTTCTTTATACTGCCTTTGTACTCATCTATGGCATTAAAGGTCCTGCGTTGTCTTTGTGTGTCACGATGGCGTTGGATTTTTTCAGGCGACATGGCATCTCTCATTGCGCTGAGATTGACGCTCTGACTCTAAAGATCGATTTGACGGATTTTTCCTATAGTTCCTAGCTCTGTCTTCGATCCTGTTCTGAATTTCCTCTGCCCTAATACGAGCTTGAAGCCGAGTAAGTCTTCTCTGAGAACAATAGACGACTTGTTCAATGCGACTTGTAATGGGATTTCTTCGCGTATTTCTTTGATTTGAAGAATTTCTTTCGCGTTCTGCAGCACGATATCCTTCATTCTGGCGTCGTAGTCGATGTTCGAAAGTTTTAGTTTCCTGTTATTCCTGTCTAATTTCTTCATCCTGTCTTGGAGCAGCACGGGCCTCGTCATCTCTTGCACGTTCTTCAGCGAGATATCCTTAATTTCGACGACGAATTCTACGTTGCGAAGTATTTGTTTCCTGTTCTTCCTGTCTTAAATTTTCACCCTGTCTTTGTGCTGCATGGGCTTCAGCATCCCGTTCCCGTTTTTCAGCACGATATCCTTCATCCTGTCTTTGAGCTGCATGAGCCTCAGCATCCCTTGCTCGTTCTTCAACACGGTATTCTTGATTTTGCCGCCGTAGTCGATGTTCCAAAGTATTTGTTTCCTGTTCTTTCTGTCTTAAATTTTCATCCTGTCTTTGTGCTGCACGATATTCCTCATTTAGTCGGCGTATACTATGCAGAATTGTATCAGCTTCTTGCTTGTTCTGCCGTATCCGCAAACTTCTTCTTCTTTGGAAATGAGAAGCTGCATCTATGTCGCGTTCTCGTTGCCTATGCTCAGGATTTTCCCGAGAATCTATTATCTGTTTAAAATTTGATTGCCAAATTTCTTGGGCATTTTCCTTGTAGTACGCACGACTCCGATTAATCGCTTTTTGTCGCCTTTGGCTAGCAGACTGGACGGACAGATGGACGGACGGACAGACGGGCATGGCTATATCGACTCAGCTCTTTGTTCTGATCAAGAATATTTATACTTTATGGGGTCTGACACGCCTCCTTCTGCCTGTTACATACTTAAACATTTTGAATAATTTTAATATACCCCGCAGGCATAAAAATATTCGAGCGAAACCGTAATAGATCGTTTATTCTTTTTGTAAGATCAATTAGCAATTTTGAATACAACAATATATTTAGTATTAAAAAAAATGCACTAAGCTACAGTGGAGCAAGCTCGACAGTAGGAGACCCAGTACTTTTTGAGTGCAAAGCGTTCACTAGATTGCATTTTAATGTTGCGTACCATTCAACAGATGGCGCCACTTCATAAGCATAGAGGTCGCTGGCGTCTCTTCTTCTTCCTTTTGCCCGTAACATTGTTAGTTAAATTACTTCCACGTTTATCATCCGATTGGAATGAAATTTGGTGGACTGGTTTGGACCATAGTGTGTATTATATGTACCAAAAGGCGCTAGCTTTAAAGGGGCTCTTGTAATTCGACTTCGAAGTTAAGTATTTCAATTTCCGGGGGCGGAAGGTGGCGTGGCAAAAATCTAAAACAAACTCGTTCAATGCAAGATATAGATGAACGTACATGCCAAATTTGGTGTCTCGAGCTCTTATAGTCTCTGAGATCTAGGAACTCAAAAAAGGGACAGACAGACAGACGGACAGACGGACATGGCTATATCGACTTGGCTGTTGATGCTGATCAAGAATATATATATTTTATGGGGTATGCCACGCCTCCTTTTGCCTGTTACGCACATTTTTTTGCACAAACTTAATAGACCCATTTGTACTTTTTAAAGTACTGGGTCTAAAAATGCACTAAGCTACAGTGGAGCAAGCTCGACAGTAGGAGGCCCAGCACTTTTTGAGTGCAAAGCGTTAACTATCAATCCCATTCAATAGATGGCGCTACTACGAACATATCAGTTGACAAACAGATTGGTCGCTAGCGTCTCTTCTTCTTCCTTTTGCTCGTAACTTTGTTAGTTGAATAACTTTCGCGTTTATCATCCGATTGGAATGAAATTTTCTGGACAGGTTTGGACAATAGTGTGTATTATATGTACCAAAAGGCGCTAGCTTTAAAGGTTCTCTCGTAATTCGACTTTGAAATCTTATTTTTCAATTTCCGGGGCGGAGACGGGCGTGGCAAAAATCTAAAACAAACTCGTTCAATGCAAGATGTAGATGAACGTACATGCCAAATTTGGTCCCTCTAGTTCTTATAGTCTCTGAGATCTAGGCGACACAAAATCGGACGGACGGACAGACGGCCATCGCTATATCGACTCGGCTGTTGATGCTGATCAAGAATATATATACTTTATGGGGTCTGCCACGCCTCCTTCTGCCTGTTACGCACTTTTTTTTTCACAATTTTAATAGACCCATTTGTACTTTTTTAAAGTACTGGGTCTAAAAATAAAAAATATGTTCTGAGTCACAGCCGTAACAGATAACTTTCGATGATGAGAACTCTTTGTAAACAGTTCACAAACACTTTTATTAAATGCTCCCATTATGAGATCATCTAATATAAATATAATTGGTTCATTTAGTTCATTTTCAATTGTCTCGGCGATTCCTTTATAATATTCAAGTCCTGAAAATCCTGACTTTGCATGTTCTTCCAAAATGATTCTTGTTATATCTTCATTTATTAGATCCATTATATTTTTTCTGAGGTTTTCTAAAAACGTTGATTTTCCTGATTTTGAGGGTCCGCATATATATGTAGTAAAAGGATGGATTAATTGTACAAATATATTTGTTTTATTTTCCATATATGTATTTCATAATTTGAACTTTCCAAGAATACAAGAAGCTTGAAAAAATTATTGAAAGCACATCTGTTGGCGCCAGAAATCATATCCTGCCTTTCCATTTACGTTACTTTACGTTACATTAGTATGTTACTTTACATGAGGAGTCCTTTCATTTACATTTTACATTGTATCAATACAATTAGACATTACATTACATTACAATTACACACATACAAGTGTTAACTCCTACACTTAATTACTTATGGAAACGCCTGTCAATACTTATAATCTTACAAGCTAACGCACAAGAAGTGCAAAATTACCTTCGTGAATAAAAAAGTACAATTATTTCTAAACTTAAAAGTGCTTGCTTTTCTCTGACGCCTCCATTCCAAACACATCAAACAAGTAGTTTTTTTTATGTATTCGACAGTTAGTCAAGTAATTTGGATAATTTGTCAAATTTTGACAAAGCTCCAAATCAACTATATTTGTGGCTAAGTATTTAGATAAAAATTGTTTCTTGACTTCTCCTCGTACAATAACTACGGCAAAACTATTTAATGCAGTTAATATTTCCCTTAGACTTAAATACGGAATGTCTCCGTCAGACCAATCCAATCCATTTATATTTTGTTTAGTAGTGTGTTGAAGGGTAAGGATCCCTTGGTCCAATTCCTTAGAATGATAGGGAGGTTTGAAGTGGAAGAAGTTCGGTATAACAGATCCTGCCTGCATGAATGCTAATTCCTTTACGAATATCTGTCTGTCATTTCCCAACATATATTGGAAGTCCACCAACACAATAGAGTTTGGTAAATTTTAATCATTTTAGGTTGAGCTCATATAAAATACTAACTGAGCCCTAACGACTTATTCTCTTATATAGCAGCATCTGTAGACATTGAACAAGTAGTCTGTTTCCGAAATTCAAGCATAGACTGGACACCTTCCAGTTAAAACGGACTAAGGTCCTAAGAAAAACTCAAGATCATGAAATTATTTTTGGTTTTGAATATTATGTATATCATAATTTGAAGTTGAAGTGTGGATTTTCAACGAGTCGGAAATTCACTCCCATGGTCTGGATGCAACGAAACAAACATAATTATATTGGATTTGATAAAAACGACTGGATTCAATTGCTAACCTATAAGGAATATATACAACTGAAACTTGATCAGTATGAGTTTTTAATGCCTGATACTATTATCGATCATCCTTTGATTAAAACAATAAAGTGTAATTTTAAGTATAGAAAAGTGGATAAGCAGTTTATCGTGACCTTAAATCAACATGGAATCAAAATTGAATTTGATAGTGAATTATGGCGATCGTTTTTACGGCTTGGTATTTTTTTTACAACTTTCTTGTGCTGGAATTCAATATTAAGAAAACAAATTTCTAATATCTACTATAATCATATTATACCAAAGTGTGCCAAGAGTCAGAAATATGACATAAGGTTAACTGACTTAGAAGCCTTATATCAATCTGACGTTGAGATAGACTTAGCTCGGCTATGTTTTGAAATTTCTAAAAAGATGAACAAAGAAACAAAAAGCGATGTAATCGAATATAATAAATTAGTTCAATCTAAGCAATCAAGGACAGCGTATAATAAATATACAAAATGAGTAAAATTCAAGTTGTATCTGAAATACACAAGCCAGCTCGAAAAAAATTTAGTAGACGGAAATTTGTTCAAAAAGAAATTGATGACACCTGGCAGATTGATTTAGTTGAGATGATTCCATTTTATAAGCACAATGATGGCTACAAATACTTGCAACTATTATTGATACTTTTTCTAAATATTCTTATGCTGAGCCTGTAAAGAATAAGACGGCATCTGATATTGTTACAGCAATAAGAAACGTGTTTAAAATATCAAAGAAAATACCTAAAAATATTCAAAGCGATCAAGGAAAAGAATTTTTTAATAAACAGTTTCTTAGTCTAATGACCGAATTGAATATAAACCATTCTCATACTTATACACACCTAATGGCCTCGATTTGCGAGCGATTTAATAGAACACTAAAGAATATGATGTGGAAAATGTTTAGTTATCAAGGCAATTACAGGTGGGTGACTAAGTTGCCTCAATTAGTTCATAAGTACAACAATACATATCATAGAACTATTAAAATGATGCCTGTTGATGTGTGTAAAAGAAATGAACAATTTATTTTACAGTCTGTGTACAATAAACCTAAGATTTTTCCTAGACACAAATATTCTGTTGGGGATTATTTCAGAATTAGTAAATACAAGGGTATCTTTGCTAAAGGTTACGAAAATCAAAAAACAATAAAATATTTGTAAAATGGTTAAGACTTGATGATTCACATGAATCGTGGATTGATAGAAAAAATGTGTTTATATATAAAATAGAGTAAGCTACAGTGGAGCTAGCTCGAAGGTAGGAGACCCAGTACTTTTTGAGTGCAAAGCGTACATTATAGATTGTTCTTCAATGTTGCGTACCATACAATAGATGGCGCCAATACGAAGTTAATAAACACAGAGGTCTCTAGCGTCTCTTCTTCTTCCTTTTGCCCGTAACATTGTTAGATGAATAACTTCCGTGTTTAGCATCCGATTGGAATGGACAGGTTTTGAACCATAGTGTATATTATATGTATGTAATAATAATCAAGGCGCTAACATTAAAGAGGCTCCTTTAATTTGACTTTGAAATTAGTGTTGCGACTTTCAAAATCAATTTTCAGTATATGGCACTGTTACTAGCTATTGCTGCTATAATCCAATTGCAACGAAAACTTTAAAACAGCGAGCAGCGAAAATGTAGATTCTCTATCTATATATATATAACTCTTTGTCCTGACTGACTGACTGACTGAGTAATCACGCTGTAGGCCAAACGGTTCAAGATATTGAGGTGAAATTTTTACACAACATAGCTGAGACATAATTATCGTGCAAGAAGACGGGATTTTTTGATATCCCCACTGGAAGGGGCTAAAATGGGGGTCAAAGGTCAAAATTGCTTAGTGTGAACTTTTTTTTGCTTTTGAGCTATCTTAACCAAACTCACAGATTATGTATTTCTACTCACTGCTACATCCTGAGAAAATTTGGTCAAGATCGGATCACTATATCGTATAGCTGCCATAGGAACAGTGGCTTTTAATGCCATTAATAAACAATCAAAGAAGATGGACAGAGGGATGGTGTGGGGAGGGGGGGGGCTGTTGTGATTCATTAGTGTTGCGACTTTCAACAATAATTTTCAGTATATGGCACTGTTACTAGTATTATATAAAGTACTACTTATTACTATTATTTTAAGTCCAATTACATGGAAAAATTTTATTTACATTTCCCGCTTTCTTATCACAAATGACATAAGGTCCGGCTATAACTGTGAGAAGTGTTCCCTATTTTCACTCCACATTTCTCCCGAGATTTCCGCGAGCGTAGCGAGCAGGGGCCAGCCTCCTAGTTATTTAATAAAATGTGGCATGTTTTATGTTTTTAATAAATGCCTTGCCAAATTTAGGGACGGTCGTTATGAGGCTTACTTAACTCTGGTAAGTTAATATTCGTATAGATGTACATACATGTTCATGCAGCTGTGTGTTTTTTGCCCAATACACATTCTGAAGAAACAACCGTTACTTTTTCTTGCGTATGTACATATGTATGTATGTACGCAAGTAATGCTTATGTAGAAAGGCGTTCTTTTCCTTGCACATTCTTGTGTATGTACATATGTATGTATATGTATGTACGTATCAGAGAACTGCAACGAGTGTGTTCGAGTATGAGCGGATCACCCCTTCCAAAAACCAATTCAACTCAACTCAGAGTCTCTCTGCTTTCGAATCGGGTGTCGAGTATGACTGTGTTGCGTTTGGGTATTGAGGCTTGATTCAAATTCGGGTGTGATGATGTATGAGTCGTTTCTTCGAACGAGACTGTATATGTTCGGGTTGAGTACAAGTACGAGTGTCTGACGTCACAGACAGACACTCGAGACCTGAGTCGGAGTTGTGGTATAGACACTCGTACGGGTAATGGGTTGCACACTCGTTCGAATACCCGTTCGATGAGCTATTTGAGCGTTTGATGCGAACCAATCAAGCAACCGACTGGGCTTTAGTATTGCTTTCTGAATCGTTTTGTGTGCGTGCATAAGCATTGTTATTTATATTACATATTTATATATGTATGTATATATTATAATTTACATATTTATAATAATACATATGTATATATAAAATGTTATATTAATTATTATAATATAATATATTCATATATATTAACAAAATTCATGAAAATAAAGTAAGAGACACGGATATAATTAAAATAAAGACATTTGACAATTGACAGTTTGTTATTTTTAAACTCTTTTTATAAGAATTTCAATGTATAAATATATGAAAATTGCAGTAATATTTTAGTAAGATTAATTAATATATAGTTATATTCATTTTAATTAAATTAGATTAAACTCAAGAACATGTTTGCAACTTTAGTTCCTTTAAATTTTATTAATATTTGAAATATTAATAGTAATTATACTTTCATTTTATTAATATTTGAAATAGTTAATAAATTTAGTAAAAGAAATGTTTGAAACATTGGTTCTTTCCTTTAATACTTAAATATTATAAGAAATGTAATACTAAAATGAATGAATTAAAATGTTTTCTTTATTTTAATTATATCCGTGTCTCTTACTTTATTTTCATGAATTTTGTTAATATATATGAATATATTATATTACAATAATTAATATAACATTTTATATATACATATGTATTATTATAAATATGTAAATTATAATATATACATACATATATAAATATGTAATATAAATAACAATGCTTATGCACACACACAAAACGATTCAGAAAGCAATACTAAAGCCCAGTCGGTTGCTTGATTGGTTCGCATCAAACGCTCAAATAGCTCATCGAACGGGTATTCGAACGAGTGTCCAACCGATTACCCGTACGAGTGTCTATACCGCAACTCCGACTCAGGTCTCGAGTGTCTGTACATCAACTCACATTCAGGTTCGAGACTCTGTGACGTCAGGCACTCGGTACTATACCCTACCCGAAAATGTTCGATACTGATTCGGTACTGAGTTGAAAACAAACGCTCATAAACAAGTATGCACCCGTTCGTGAGCGGTGATTCAAACAAATTTTCGGTTCGAGCCTATACAGTATACAACTCACAACGAGTTCGACTCAATATCCGTGCCTGAGCGAAACTCTCATACTCGTTGCAGCTCTCTGGTACGTATGTATGCAAATAATATTTGGAAAACCGCTTTTTGTACATACGCAAGAATGTGGAAGGGAAAAGGAATGCCTTTCTGAGCATCACTTCCGTACATACATGCATATGTATGTAAACTCGCAAGTAAAAGTAACGATTGTTTCTTTAGAAACTGTATTGGCCAAAAAAACACAGCTGTTAAAACGCTGTATGTACATATGTATGTACATACAGGCATAATATTGCACAATGAAAAAGCGCGCTACATATGTATATGTACATACATAAGTACCTGTACATACACTAAGCAATAACTTAACTAGCTATGACTATAGATGGCACTGGGTGCCTCCGGCACGGCCGCAAGGCAATGCTTTGCAGGCACGATAGTGTCATCTATAGTTTTTTAGTGGCCTCCTCTTCTGGTGCGCTCCTCCTGTCTCAACTCGGTCATAACTGTGGCTGCAAAGGTGCAT
>JAWNND010000972.1:0-25615 GCA_035043265.1 Drosophila testacea | reverse complement strand
TTGGACTACGGAGACACAAAAAATGCTGTTTCGACTATAATCTCCCAGAGTTTTTTTTTTTTTCAGTAAGAACTTTGGAAGCATACAAAAGTCCAGACGATCTGGTTGGTATCGATGACGTTTTTCAAGAATTGGAACACTGAATTGGAATTACTGAAGTGCTTAAAAATTCTATTCTAAGTTGTTTTTGTTAAAGCATAGCCTACAGATATAAAATAAACAGGCACTTAAACATGTTAAATGCCATCGGCTTTTTTTCAGCTTTTTTCGTCAAATTTCAGCTTTTTCTGGCTTTTTTTTATGTTCAATCCGGCTTTTTTTTGTCCAAAAATGTTGTCCAAAAATGTTGGTTGTTGTTGCGGCTGCTTGGCGCTTGCCTGGCCACTCTCGCAACACGTTTTTGTGTGCGTTACGGCCTTTCGTGGTGCTCCTATAATCTACTGTTTCGTCTCGTTGTTCTGCTCGTGATCCGTGTTGCTCCAAGTTGTCGTTGCCGTTGTCGTTGCCGTTGTGGTTGCCGTTGTCGTTGCTGTGTTTTCTGCTTTTGTTTTGTCGTCCTGGTGCACGCGTTCTTATTTAATTCACTACAATCGTATGTTTCCGCGAACTCGTCTGCTCGCTTTCGGACCGCCAGAAAAAGTGAAGCGTCGATAAATCACGCTTCTTAATCGATACACCGATCTTGATGTTCGATTCCGAGTACTGGGTGCTTAGCAATCGATGCCTAGTACTCGTTGTTAGCACTAGGTGGCGTTTGTACTATGGTATTTTTGAGAAAATACTGACGAGGCGGGTTTTCAAGCCATTTGGCCAAAATAAAAATATAAATTATGGGGGAAATTAAGAAAAAGTTCTCGCCGGTGAGGCTTGATGCCATTGGCGGATTGGCTTCGTGCCGAAATAATAAATCATAAATATAAACATCTACTTCCGGGTAGTTTGGGGAACTAGCCCTAGAGGGCTCTTCGTGCCTCGGCCAACTCCTGAACTAGAAAAAAATCCCAGCATTTGTGGGCTGCAAAATGCTGCCTCACATCGCTCCCTTACTTTGGGGCGGAGAAGGATGCTTACTCTGCCGGCGCGGTTGATTTTTATGGGAAAACGCTTTCCCTCCGTCTCCACGAGGAACTTTATTGGCTTCCTTGCTCCCTGGGGCTTGGCGCGTTCCTCGGTCTCTAACACCACGACCGGGATCATCCCCTGTAACCCGCGCAGCTTCCAGTCGGCTGTCGCCTCGACCCAGTCCAGCTGATCCCACGTGAAATCTGGGTTCATTTCCACGTCATGAACCCCAGCTAGGACCTCCTCCCACTTATCGTCATTTAATAACGCCTCTTTGGCTCCTGCTCCGAGCTCCGCCGTGAAGATAGCGCCGATTGCCGAAGAGTCGGGCAGGACGGCGTCCCTGGCACTAATCGGGTTGGGGGGAGTTACCCGGCTATCCTCCGTCAACTCCGCCTCTTTCAGAGGGCGTCGGTCGTACATGCCCGAATGGCCGTCACGGGTCCCTAAAATCACCCCGTCAGCCTCGGCGGTGTCCCACATCGTCGGCCAGCGACGAAGCGGGTGCTCGTCTCGGAGGTGCTCCATGCTGCAGAATTTCTGTGAATAGAGGGCAATATTTTATTTTCTGAGACGCAGTTGATTCAGAGACGGGCGAATTTAGTTCTGAGACGCAGGAAATGTTGAATGCGTAGGTGGGCGAATTAAAAATGTGGAATACGTAGGCGGGCGAATTATATCTGAGACGGAGGTAGTGTCGGGCGATGACGGCCGAAACTAGTTGGGGCGCTATAGATGAGCGTGGTCCCAGTTAGTTTTGGATACCAGCTGGTCGGGAGGATTCGGTTCTGAATGGAATTCCTTGAGGTCTGCCGGGTTGGCTACGCGACGTCGTGTGGTTCCCACCCGTTGTAGTCATACCACGTTCGGGGAGATAAACTTCCGGACTTGGTAAGGGCCTTCGTATTTTAGGGCGAGCTTGGCTGCGAACCCCTCCGCTGCGTTGGACAGGACGTGTTGTCGTACGAGGACAAGACTCTGTAATTCCGGACGCCACTCCCGACGTCGGAGATTGTAATGCTTCGCTTGCTCTGTGGTGGCTCGTTGCGTGTTTCCTTTGACAACGTCAAAGATATCTTAGATTTTTTTTTGCCTTGTCGCCGGGGGCCGTAGGTTGTCCTCCGATGCTGGGGTTTACTTCGTCGTACAGTGCTCCTGGTAAGCGGGGTTCCCGTCCATGTACTAGGAAAGCAGGGCTGAATCCAGTTATATCCGAGACACTGGTTTTGATTGCTAGCATGATCTCTGGTAGTAACTCGTCCCATGTGTTCTGTTATCCTTCGATGCTCTGGGAGATCATGGTCTTAATGGTCCTGTTTGCACGCTCTGTCGGGTTCTGATGAGGGCTGTACGGGGCAGTATACTGCAGCTCGATGCCGGCAGTCAGACAAAACGAGCGGAACGATCGGCTCTTGAACTGAGTTCCATTGTCGCACACGAAACGCCTGGGGACTCCAAATCTGCTGAGTATGTTCTTGCGAAAGGCTTCTTCCAGACGCGCGGACGTGGCTTTCCGTAATAGGATCAATTCCACCCACTTGGTGAAAGCGTCAAAGAACACGAGTAACATCGTGTTCCCCTGTTTGGAGCGTGGCAAGGGCCCGATGAAATCCGTGTTTTCATGTTTCTTTGGTAAGCATGGTATGTAGTCTTCCTCCTCTGGTCGGTGGCCAAAATTTCCATCAATGGTGAAATCTGGGAGCTTGTCTGGAGCTTCACGTATTCGTCGCGTGAGTCGGTGGATCCATTTACATGGTGTCTTCTCTTCCTGTGCCAGCTTCAGACTGGCTGCTAAGGGTTGACGGGACAAAGCGTCGGCCACGATGTTCTGCTTCCCTCGTTGATAATGCACATCGAACTGGTACTGTTGCAGTGGGCACTCGGCCCAGCGTGCGATCCTTCCGGTTGGGTTTTGATGCGACATCAAAACGGTATCCCTCGAGGTAACAACGTAGCTTGCGTATGGCCCAGACTATCGCCAGGCATTCCTTCTCGGTGGCCGAGTAGTTCTCATCGGCCTTGACCAGTCGCCGGCTGACATAAGCGATCACTCACTCTGCTCCCTGGTGCTGTTGCGTCAAACCTGCTCCCAATCCGAAATTGCTTGCGTCTGTTTGCAACACGAACTTCTCGTTGAAGTCCGGGCAGGCGAGAACTGGTGCCTTGGTTAACTGTGCTTTGAGGTCCTCAAATGCTTTTTGTTGTTCCTCCTTCCATTCCCATTTCTGTCCCTTTCTCAGCAGAGACGACATCGGCTGGACAATGGCTGCGAAATTCGGGACGAAACGACGATACCATGACGCGATGCCCAAACAACGGCGCAATTCTCGGCACGTTGCTGGTGGCTGGAGTTCCCGGACCGCTGCTACCTTGTCCGGATCGGTGTGGATTCCCTCGGCTGCTGATGACATGCCCGAGCTAAGCTAAGCTGCGCCTGAAGAACTTGCATTTCGCCTTGTTGAGTCGCAAGTTCGCTTGCCTAAGCCTTCGGAAAACCTCCCCGAGGTTTCCCACGTGCTCCTCCAGTGTCGCTCCGCTGACGACGATGTCATCTAGGTATGCGAAAGCAAACGGTTGTCTTGTGAGAAAATTTCAGCTCGATATCTTGAACCGTTTGGCCTGCAGCGTGATGACTTAGTGAATTGAATGATCAGGACAAAGAGTTTTATATATAGATGTATGTATATAATTATTTTTCTATTTAACAAAATATTTTATTTAAAATGGATAGTTATTTTGTTATGTTATAACTATGGAGTAATTTATCGAAACCTAATAGTCAGATAATTTATACCCTTATATAAAACTCTTTATCCTTATTAACTTATTCACTAAGTCATCATCGTGGAGACGAAATGGGGACTACGGGGTTGACATTTTCATTATAAGTATTATGAATACATATATTATTTCTTAATCCTAAAATAAGCTATTCATAATTTGCCAAAATTGAGATCTGTTAAAAATTCACTTTAATACAATTGTTTATGGCAGTTGGGCTATTTGTCCAGTTTTGGGCACAAGAAAGGGCCAAAGCGTTTTGGCCAAGTAAATACGAGCATATGTAAATATTAATTTTGGTAAACAAACGTGACGCTAACTCAACTTTGTTAACTGTGGCCAAAAAACCCCATCACACACCCATACAGAGAAATAGATTGCAATGCAAAACAGCTGATGTTTACTATTGTGTAACTCTGACTGTGACTGCGATTGGCCTCGACAATCGTTTTGAGGTCTTCTTTATAAACTTGGACTCGTTTTGTCGGTAAAATCGGTGACATCGTCCGTGCTTATAGCTTCGCCTGATATAGGTGCTCTCTGTACTCTGACTGTCCGAATTCAGGCGCTGGAGTCGAGAAACCGGAGTCAGTTCATCAACAACGCATCCAACATGCGTGGGAACTATGACGGCCTTGCTTTGAAGTCAGTTCGTAAAAAAAGGGTTTTTGCGGAATTTCAAGCGCAAAAAAAAAATGAATAAAAACAAAAAACTGTGTACACTCATACACTCGTACACTAGACAATTGAACGATTGAACGCCTTGTATATACATGAGCTTGCATTTTGCTTACAAGCGTAACCCTGCTGTCCGCAATTAAATTTTAGCTACATTTAGCTATTTTTATATCACACTAGGCTCTTGTGTAACCTAATTAAAATGAATAGACTATTGAAACATATAATTAAGCTGTCTCTTTTAATTGTTTACAAAGTTAATTGTGTATTTTAAACTACAATATAAACAATAAAGTATTTGCCAAAAGCCTTTTAGGAAAACGATAAGCTAAGTTTAATTCAAATCATTGGCAACCATCAATTCATTTAAGTATATTTTAATAATAGTTTACTATAGGTAGCTAAAATTAAAGGAAAAAAATCGTCAGATGACTCTTTACTGTCATTTAGCCGGTTTATAGCTATTTTGATGGCTGATGTTAGCTATTTTTGGTCACATAATTGACACACAGCTTGACTTGGACTTTAATTGGCCTAAAGTGGTGGACAACAGCTGCAACAACAACAACAATAAGAAGAACAATGGCAGCAACAACAATAAATAGTCACATATTGTAGACGACTCTCGACAACGATTTCAACTTCCTTTTGTGGCGGCCAAATGATTTTCGCCATTGATACTGCACGACAACTGGCAACGTGACGCATGAAACGGCGCCGGCCTCCGCAACTAAGTTGCAACAACAACAATACCACCACTAACAGCAACAACAAACACCGCAAGAAGGGGGAGCAGCAATAGTCGATCTTTAACCTTTCCCCCGTGGACGTTGTTTTCTATTTTGGAAATTGTGACAAATATAGAACGCGATTACCAATGATGATCGTGCTTCTATTTTAGACTATTTAATGATAGATGTGCCTTTGAAAATGTTAAAGTGTTTTCTAAATTAAAGATAAAAAACAGTGAGTTTAAACGTTATAAGGCTTACTGAAAAAATTCAACTTTCGATTGATGCTCTTAGAAGAAAACATCACTTTACATTTCAACCAATATTCATTATTTTAAGAAATTAATCTATTCTTATAAAATAGTAAATAGTCTGTTTATTTTTGTTTGGCTAAAAGAAAAGAGAATAATGTTTATTGGTTCTGTTGTAATTAATAAAAATGCTATAAGCTACAGTGGAGCAAGCTCGACAGTAGGAGACCCAGTACTTTTTCAGTGAAAAGCGTTCACTATAGATTGTTCTTCAATGTTGCGTACCATTCAATAGATGGCGCCACTAGGATTTTTTTTTTTTTTTTAGCGTGTCTTCTTCTTCCTTTTGCCCGTAACATTGTTAGTTCAATAACTTCCGCTATTAATATCTGATTTGAATGAAATTTGCAGAACAGACTTGGAACATAGTGTATTTCAATTTCCGGGGGCGGAGAAGGGCGTGGCAAAAATCTAAAACAAACTCGATCAATGGGAGATATAGATGTATCTACATGCCAAATTTGGTGTCTGTAGCTCTTATGGTCTCTGAGATCTAGGCGACACCAAAAGGGACAGGCAGACGGACAGACAGACAGACAGACGGACAGACGGACAGACAGACGGACATACAGCCTATCGACTCGGCTGTTAATGCTGATCAAGAATATATACTTTATGGGGTCTGCCACGCCTCCTTCTGCGTGTTACGCACATTTTTTTTTGCACAAGCTTAATAAGACCCATTTGTACTTTTTAAAGTACTTTGGGTCTAAAAGTAGCGCAAGCTAACTTTGGCGCGCCAAAGTTTGGATACCCTTGCAGTGCCTGTGTAAGCCGGCAGATTTCTTACAAAATTTGATAAATGTTGATTTCGAACCAATCGTTCCTATGGCAGCTATATGATATAGTAGTCCGATTTACACAAAATTTGGTCAGCCTGTTTAAAACTTAATCAAACACACAATGTGTATATTTGGTTGAGATATCTTGAGAAACAAAAAAAAAGTTTTTCATACTAAATGTTTATTTCCAACCGATCGTTCCTATGGCAGCCACATGATATAGATATCCGATCCGGCTGGTTCCGACATATGTACTGCGTGCAGCAATAAAACGGACATGTACCAAGTTTCATCAAGATGCTTCAAAACTAGAGACTAGTTTGCATAGAAACAGACGGACAGACGGACCGACGGAAAGACAGACGGATACTTTATGGCTATATCGACTCAGCTCGTTGCCCAGATCAAGAATATATATAATTTATTGGGTCTGTGAGGCTTCCTTCAATGCGTTACACATTTCGTGACAAAATTATAATACCACTGCAAGGGTATAAAAAGTGTATCATACTAAATGGGTATTTCCAGCCGATCGTTCCTATGGCGGCTATATGATATAGTTATCCGATCCGGAAGGTTCCACATATGTTCTGCGTGCGGCAAAGACAGACTGCCAAGTTTTCATCAAGATAGCTTCAAAACTGTGAGACTAGTTGTAGAAACAGACGAACAGACGTTCAGCTATATAGACTCAGCTCGACGCCCTTATCAAGAATATATATACTTTATGGGGTCTGTGGAGCTTCCTTCAATGCGTTACACATTTCGTGACAAAATTATAATACCCTCTGCAAGGGTATAAATATATCGCAAGCTTACTTTGGCGCGCCAAAGTTTGGATGCCCTTAACCAGGCCATATGCCGTCAGCCTTTTTAAAAAATTTGTAAGGCTTCGTAACACTGAATATGTAAAAGTATATTTTAGAAATCTAAAGAAACAAAAAAATTTTCAATATTTAAATTGATTTTTACCGATGGCAGCTTTATGGATATGTCGTGATACGATTATATTATTTGAATTTAACGGACGTTGCGCACCACGCATCATTCGTTAGTTGTATGTTATGCTTGTATGAGTGTGCACAGAAGGTTTCAACGAGTGCTCGAGAATGAGCGAGAAAGACTATCTGTCGCTGAACGTGGTCCCTCGAGTTGCTAAGCGTGTATGAGAGAGTAGGATGACGATAGCAAAGCAAGCGAATTGCGAAGCTGAAGTGCGCGTCTCCAAGAGAAAAGAAGAGTCCGACAAGAACGAACACCGAGGGTGTACAAGGGAACTCGTTGTTGTACGCGTATTCATATTTTATTTTAATGAAATGGATGAAAATACAAATGCTAACCCGACAAATATATATATTTTTTAAAGCACTTTTTAACATATTTGAATTTTATTTTTATTTATTTGATTCTGACATTTAACATATTACAAATTATAATCGTCGTATCAAAAATTTTTATTTTTCAAAACATTTTTATACATTTTTTATATAAATTTTTTTTATTATAGTATAGGTACATGTATTTATACAATAATTATTACTTATATTTAATATATTACAGTAAGGAAGTTTCTGAGGCTGGGGTATGTTACAGTCCAGCCAGGGTCACTTTACAGAAAATTTCTTAAAGTTGCCGGAACAACTGATGGTGAGGAGCGTGATTTCAAATCACGAATCTAAGATTGCTAAGATGTGGGATCAAATTGGTATCGGACAATGCACTTCAACTCACCATGTGTATACATGGATACATTCGCAGGCATTAGTATGTATATGAAAAGTTAGCAAAATATTAAATACCCCTGGTGTCGCAAGCCGCGCCAATAGAACATGCATATACATGTCTGGTACGTCATATGTTTTATAACATGTATTTACAAATATCCCACATACGCATGTGTGTACACGTGTCCATATGTACGTATATGTACATGCGCATATCGTGTCCGCACTACGGCTCGTGGCCGAATGCCAAGCGGTGACGTGGTGAACGAGGTCCGAGCATACGACGCACTGGCCGGCACGATTACATCGGCGAGCTGTGGCGAATACCTATGAGTGCGAGTTCTGATTAACAAGGCCAATCTCGATCTACGTGTCAGAACAATGGAGATGCAGGTTTCGCCGTGAGAAACCCGATCTGCGTTACTTTGTCCCGCCGTGCTACTCTACACACATATACACACACGCACACTTTTTTGCACTTTGCCGGCACTCGGCTTAGCTAAAACAATGACTTTTACTTGCTTTGTTTGGGTTTGGATGTTTGTAATTTTATGTCTTAGTTCGTGATGGTTTCGCTTAATTCCTGAGCTAGAAATTCGGACCGCTGGGAGCAACCTGCACGTTGATCACTCGCTCGCCTCGATGCGTTGATATATGTATGTATCCTTGTTGTTTGTTGATCTTCGATGCTCTATGGTAATTTCCCTCGGTGCGTGGCTGATCTGGATATTTCACCACGTGATGCCATTGTGGTTTTCTCCGCTGCGTTTAAAAAGACGTCTGGTCACTTTCGCGGTCCTCGAGGAATGAATGCGGGCAACTTTAATTGCGCCTCATTAAGTCTCAATTTTTGGCAACTTCTCTGCCAGCGTCGGCGCCAGCGACAAGCCGCTCAATTGTCGCCTAGGTCAGGCATGCATGCCTGCATACATGCAGTGGCGTGTATGTGTGTGTGCGCTTGCTCTCGGCCGATCGTTGCCTTGCTTTGTGCGTGTGCTCTACTGCGTAGTAGACATGCGCTGTCTCTCTCGGTTCCTCTCCTTGCTATGTATGCGTGGGCTTGCTCCCGATCGTCACTTCGCCTTGTGCGTGTGCTCTACTGCGTAGTAGGCACGCGCCGTTTCTCTATGATGCTCTCTGTGTGTGTGTGTGTACATATTGGCGTGAGCTATGCTGCCTTTTGCCAAAGCTGTCTTTTTTGACACTTTGCATTGCCGGCTGCCGATTGATGCTGTGTGCGTGCGTGTGTGTATGTTTGTCGCTTCTCTCCTCGCTGCATTTGTCTGTTCGCCTTTCCGTTGGCGGCTGGTGACGTCACTGCCTATTATATTAATGCCCTGTAGGTTTCTTGGATTGTGCGGCCACATTTTATGGGCCGTCACATTACAAATTCTTTAAAGCTTAAACTATGCAATTGAAAACCTTACTAAGGGAAACAAATATTCCATCATGATGACTATATGTCGTTTCATAAATGTGAGCCTGCAAATCACTAAATCCGCTTGTAGAAAATACCCAATCTATTTCTGTCAATTCCCTAGTCATACCTTTTCCATTTAAAAGAGACGAAATACTCAATTCATTCAGTCTGACCTCTAACTGATCCTTAGTAGTTTTTAAAATCTCCTAAAATTAAAATTTTGCTTTGCCCATTATTAAGCAACTGTTCTAAGGTGTCAAGAAATGTTCTTCAAAAATCAGAAACGGTACAGGTCGGATTTCTATAAACAACTACTTATGTGGTATCTAAGTGCTTAAATATGAGGATCTGGCACACTTTGTTATATTGCTCAGCATTAGTTTCTAAGCTAATATTAGCTATAGACAGAACCTCAGCATTCTGAACAATGTGAGGCTTTGCATAAACAATTACCCCAGCTGAAGGTCTTCTGTCAGCATGTGTGCCAGTGTTTGATCTGGCATTAATTCTTCCTAAAATTTCAAACCCATCAATACTATAATCCCTATCTTCTCTAGTCCAAGACTCCACGAAACATAATATGTCTGTTGAACATATATAAATATCGTTTGCAATATCCAACCTGTGATTATAATATGTCAATGTATTTCTCGGTGTTCTTTTAAAAAGAAACTGATGATGAATTTGCAATTTCTATTCGCCTCTGAGTTTTTGTAACTCAATGTAAACAGGATCACTCGCTTGAATTTCTCTAGGAGGATTGAACTGTCCCAGTATATAAAGCCCAGAGTCGCAAGTTATAGTTATCCAAACATACAACAACTCTGCTGTAAGATGCCCCTTGGCTTTTGTGTGTGGTTATAGCTTCAGCGGGAACCACTGGAAACTGCAATCGTTCAATCGATACTTGCATATTTCTCTTGTATTGGAAAAATATTATGGTTTTTTTCGATCGGGGTCCAATCAGAGTGTTGTGCATAAGGCTTTTTGGCCCTTGCTTCAGCTCCCACACTAGAATGTGTAAATTTAAGCCATAGCGTAGAAACTAATCTATTCGATCCGCTAGCTGTATGGTCAATTTGCATAAGTTGACCACTTGCCCCATTGACTAATCCATCATTCGTATTGATATTAACCGTTATCATATACTTAGCAGTGGTTTTGAGCTTTAGCAAATACAGAACGCCTTGTGTTGCTGAAGTTTTAAATCCTTGAACGCATTCCGAGTACTTAAGCCTATCTCTTACAGGAATAGATGCGGCTTTTACTGTATCCTTGGCCATTGAACTGAATTCTTCTGTATCAATTTAAGCCAGTTTAACAGTATTGTAACTGTTTGCTTGATGATTGGAATAAAACAGCCGAATTGCATAACTAGGAATGTCGCCTATTTGCCTCAGGGGCACTACTCTCTGGTTGGCTAATTGCTTATCCGCACTTGTCATTTTTTCTTCAGACTTATTATTTAACGCTACCACAAATTCAAGATCCTCGCGTTGTCGCATTATTTCTGTTAGCAAGAAAAAATTTGAGCAAATTCCACAGCGCAGCTCCCACAATTGCACTATAGGGATCCCGCGTATTTGGGGAAAATATCCACCTGTCGCCGACTGGAGGACGCTGCTTTAAATTTCCAAATGCCAATATCGAAATACCTCCGAAGTTAATGTTATTTTTGAAGATTTGCTCAAGGCGGATATCCAATTGTGATATTAGCGCCTGCCATTGAGATTTCATCAATAATAATTAATTTCACCTCCATTAGCTTTGAGTGCATAGTATTTGCTGACTCGTTACTAAGCGGTCTTAACTCCCTAGAAGACTAATTAACTGGAAAAGAAAATACTGAGTAAAAAGTGAGCCCTGCAATACCGAATGCTGCTTTTCCTGTTGGTGCACATAGGAGTACCTTCGCTGTATCTGGGTCACTACCAGCTCTGCTGGTAAGCCTCAAAATAAGTGACTGATATATTGCCGAAATCAGTCGACTCTTTCCAACTCCAGCACCGCCTCCAATGTGTTAATAGAATGTTTGCTTTGCATTTATACTATGCGCCAACATGGGCATAATACTGTCGTTGCATGTGGTTAAGCGATTGTACCATCGTTCTTAGGTCACTTTCAGGAATTTTGGCTGGTAGCTTTATCATTCGGATGGTATTTTCTTCAAAAGTGTTTCCTCTCGCTCCTGTGTCATTATTAAAAACATTAACATTTCGTCCAAGTTCTGGTACCGAAAACCTCTAAATTCTTCATCCAATAGTTGGGAAGCTGACGTCTCATCTTCTGTATTTTTTAGGGGATCTTCATCTCGAATGTCTTTTAACACTAGTTCAAAGAGCGTCTCGTCTAAGTATTCATATCTTCTCCTATTTGTTTCAATAATTTGCTTGTGCACATTATAGGAAGTTTCGTTATCATTACTTAGAAGATCACTTTCTTCAATTCGCCATTGATAAAAATGCATCAAGAGCTTCCTATAATAATTCGATCTAGATGTGTTAATGCTGAACCTTCTCCATCGAAGTATTAGAGGATGCTTTCGTTGTTTAAGTGTGCTATTTCTATTTCTTAATATCAAGGGATGCTTAATTAATGCAATGTCCCCCTCGATTTCTTCCTCATTTTCAGCGAATTCTTCTCTTGCATCACTTGTCGGGTTGTTGGTCGACTTGGAATATTTATATAAGGCGAAGAAGTCGGCTAGGCATATATTGTTCAACTCATCGGGTCTTTCCGTTTAATGATCAATCATACTCGGTATGTAAATTTCGGTCGAATTCGAACTCTCTGAATGATTCGGACATATGAAGTCCAAGAATATTATTTTTATTTTTTATTTTTTTAGTAGTGCTTTGCTTTATTTAAGATCTGCCCTGAAGGACAATTATTAAATTTCATTACAATTCTTGTCGGTGGATATTACATTTCAGTTTGTGTTGTTTGGGGGTGGTTGAGTGGAGGATGGGAAGGGGGAGGGAAGGGAAACGACATCTTATTCCCATTGTAGGTCCAGTGGGTGAACCCTCTTCAGAAGTCTGACACAGGCTGTTGTCCAGTAAGCTGAGGGCCAGGGTATTTGGGTGGCTGTGTAGTCTGGTAGTGTACCTCCTGCTGGCCTTGGTAATCTCATCCCGAACCCAGGTGACTCTGAGATGCTCATGTATTTCTGCGTTGCTGTGGTATATATGTGCATCAGAGATTATGCGCAGAGCTTTGTTCTGGAACCTTTGTATGATCCTGCGGTTCCCCTCGCAAGCAGTACCCCATAGTTGTATACCATATGTCCCCGTGGGCCTTATAATCGCTTTGTATACAAGTAATTTTGTTTTTAAGCTCATTTTTGAGCGCCTTCCTACTAACCAGTACAGCTTTCTGATTTTTTTCTCGCATTGCCGTCTCTTCTTTAGGATGTGTTCACGCCAGGTAAGCCTTCCATCCATTGTCATGCCTAGATATTTTGGCGTTGAACTGGCCGGGATAATGCAGCCATCAAGGTACACTGGGGGGCAGCTACCAGATCTTAGTGTGAATGTGGTGTGGGTTGACTTTTCCGCATTTACAACAATGTTCCACCTTTTAAGCCACTTGTCAAGCAGGTCCAGCTGCCTTTGGGAAACATCAGACGCCTCCTATGGTGTGTTTGCTGTTGCCAGAAATGCCGTGTCATCAGCATATGTGGCGGTGAGGAGCCTCCGTTCGTGTAAAATTGGCAAGTCAGCTGTGTATATGGTGTACAACAGTGGCCCTAGCACACTGCCTTGAGGTACTGCCGCTCTAATGGCCATGCAGGCAGACTTTGCTTCTCCACATCTAACATAGAAGGTCCTCTTGCCTAGATATGCTTTTAGAACTCCGTAGTACGTGTCTGGCAGGTTGGCCTTTAGTTTTTGCAGCAGCCCAGGGTGTCAGACTCTGTCAAACGCCTGTTTAACATCCAGCATGATAGCGCTGCAATACTGTTTTTCCTCAAACGCTTGCATTATGCATCCAACGAGCCTGTGGCATTGTTCCAGTGTTCCGTGTGAGCGCCTGAAGCCAAACTGGTGATCCGGGATCAAACCAACCTCGTCCAGTACCGACAACACTCTACGTAAAAATATTCTTTCGAATATTTTAGAGAGCGAGGCCAGTAAGCTTATCGGACGGTAGGAGGCGAGATTGTCTTCAGGTTTGCCGGGCTTGGGTATAAGTATAACCTCCGCACATTTCCAGCTGTTGGGAAAGTGCCCGATTTCAAAGCACCTATTAAATAGTGCGGTAAGAATCTGTATGCACGGTGGGGGTAGCATCTTCAGTGTCGTTCCGTCAATCCCATCTTGCCCCGGGGATTTGTTTGCGTTAATGTTTTTGATTTCCAAGGCAATTTCCTCCTCGAAAACCAGTGGGATGGGATGACTGGGTTCACTAGGGATTTCAAGGGCTCTCATGGTGTCAGCGTTGTCCTGTGGTGAGCATCTGTCAAATGGCGCGAAGGAGTTGTGCAAGTGCGTGGCAAAGGCCTCAGCTCTTTCCAGGTCACATCGACACCAGTTTTCGCTTCCATCCTTTATAAGCGCTGCTCGCTTTAGCCATGTCTTGAATTTTACAGGATCAGTGTTTTTTCTCCAGAGCTTTCGGCGTGGTGCTTTCTTTTCGATAGGAACATCGATTGAGAGCGAAACGGCGCTGTGGTCCGAGAGCAAGTCATCGTTGGCTCTACAGATGATCTTAAATGAGTCAATGCCGTTGGATATTGCAAAGTCCAGGATGTCAGGCTGCTTTGTTGGGTCTGTGGGCCAATAGGTGGGCTCACCCGTAGAGTGGCAGTTGAGTCCTCTGCGCTGGATGCATTCAAACAATGTTCGGCCTTTCGGATTTCTGATCCTGGAGCCCCACCACGAAAATTTGGCATTCAAATCCCCGCCGATTAAGAATTTCGTTCCAAGGCTATCTTGCAACTGTTGAAATTCGTTGACTCCAACTCTGTGTTTAAGCGGTACATAGGCCACGGCTATGTTGAGGTCTCCAAGTGGGCTGGTAAGTCTGATTTGGGCACATTGGACCCAGTCCTCGATGACAGGAGGCAGTTCAATATATTTAAAGTCGTTCCTTATCAGAATTGCAGCTCCTCCACGAGCATTGCCGTTTGGATGGTTAGCCGGGATGAGGTCATAGCCATTTATTTTGAAGTAGGATCTGGTGGTGAGGTGGGTTTCCGAAATGAGGAAGATATTTACATGGTTTGTCTTAGCGAATTGCTCGACCTCTGGCCTGCTTTTGCACAGGCCGTTCGCATTCCATAAAGTTATATTTAGGTTTACTTGCATAGTTTACCAACTAACGTGGCAAGCATGCTGGTCATCTGGGTGAACATTTTATCTATCATTCTTTCCATCATGGCTTCCATACGATCTGCTAGGGCCTCAAGTGGAGAATCCTTCCCACTCTCTTGCGGGGGGCTGGAGCTATGCTGTTCCGGCGCTCTTCCTCTCAAAATATGGGCATAGCTCCTTTTAGGATTGACGAAAGCCGTGGAATCGATTGGTTGTCTGCTGGGATAGCCTTTTGCGATGTTTGTATTTGGTGCCGTTAGTGTCTTGACCTTCTTGTAGACACTACATCCTTTATACGACGCAGGGTGATCACCGTTGCAGAGCAGGCAGCAGGCTGGCTCTTTGCTGCTTTTATCGCAGTCTGTCTTGCTGTGCATGCCTCCACATCTAACGCATCTGTGTTCCAGACGGCAGTATTTCTGCATATGGCCAAAACCTTGGCAGCGAAAGCATTGCAGAACGTCGATAAATTTAATTGGGGCTCTATCAAACACATATGCTCAAAAACTTAACTGATGTTTTTGAGAAATTTAGGAAATACAATCTTAAATTACATCATGAAAAATGTTCATTTTTCATGCATGAAGTCACATTTTTGGGACACAAATGAACAGATAAAGGAAAGAACCTACATAGAAGACAGACGTCTTCTGCATACAATATGTAACAAGTGTTTCAATTATACTCGGGACGAACCAATACAAAACATATGTGTGTGAAAGACCCAATCACCTCCTTTCTTTTTGTCTGCTCATCCGCACTTGTTCTTTTGGCCCAAATCATGATCCCTAGTCGCACAATTCTCGATACGTTGATCAGCTGTTAATTATTAAAGTAGCTTTCAAACTGTATTCTATTTCTTTTTATTTGCTAAGCCAGAGATGATAGATTCTCAAACTGTATATTGAATGTCAGTGGCTCTGACATATTTAGATCTATGCTATTTTTATACTATTTTTCTTTATATGGTAAGATTCTGTTATAATGGTAATGATCGAACATCCAACGGGTAAATGTATCCAAATCAATTTCAAGTTTGCATAACTATTTATAAATTATTTCCCCTACATATTTAAACATTCACGCCATCATTGAGCTTAACGGTCACGGAGTGAGTATGTATGTATATAAAAGAAAAAATCGCCGAAGAGGTTATATTTGAGTACCCCTAATTTTCTATAATAATATTTTATGCATTCCCCCAAATTTTCAATGATAAATATAACAATTTACATAATTGCCCATTCCGATATTCCATCTGACCCCAATATATTAAATTCAATGAAGAATTGTAATTATGAATTACCTTTTGAAGTATTAAACATCTATAATCTTTCTTAAATCATGTTGTAATTTATTATAAGTCGTCCTGAGTAAGACGTGATGAAAGTCTCGATGATGTGAAGCGTTCTGTCTACAAAAGGGTCCATATGGACATACATATATATATATATTCATATGTATATAGGTAGGGAGGGTAGAGAACTGTGGGAGTCAACGTCATCCGATTTCCCTTAATTCCACAAAAATGTATCTGCATTGTCCGTCGGGATACCTAATATTTCTCGCAACTATCGTATGGCCTGTTCCTTTGGTTCCTTCAGAACTTTTGATTCTTTTTAGACCCAGTACTTTAAAAAAGTACAAATGGGTCTATTCAGATTGTCCAAATGTGCGTAACAGGCAGAAGGAGACGTGACAGACCCCATAAAGTATATATATTCTTGATCAGCATCAACAGCCGAGTCGATATAGCCATGTCCGTCTGTCTGTCTGTCCGTCTGTCTGTCTGTCCCTTTTTGTGTCGCCTAGATCTCAGAGACTATAGGAGCTAGAGACACCAAATTTGGCATGTAGGTTCATCTATATCTCCCATTGATCAAGTTTGTTTTAGATTTTTGACACGCCACCCTCCGCCCTCAGAAATTAAGATACAAAATTTCGCAGTCGAATAACAAGAGCCCCTATAATTCTAGCCCCCTGAGTTTTGGTACATATAATAAACACTATGGTCCAAACCTTCTCTGAAAAATTCATTCCAATTGAATGATAAGGGCAAAAGGAAGAAGAAAAGACGCTAGGGACCTCTGTGTTTATAAACTTATCTTCGTAATGGCGCCATCTATTGAATGGTATGCAACATTGAAAAACAATCTAAAGTGAACGGTTTGCACTCAAAAAGTACTGGGTCTCCTACTGTCGAGCATGCTCTACTGAAGCTTACTGCTTTTTTGCTTCTTTTTATAGAAAGTGTACCTAAAAATTTATGTTAATATGTGCTCATGATGAAAGGAGATTAGATAAGAACCCACCCGACAACCGGACGCGCTAGTTATGCCATAGCTAGAGGTACACGATCCTTCGAAATCCTATCATGAAATGTTGTCTGCAAAGTTTCCATCTTTTATTTTTATCCTAAAAACATCTGTATAAATCAGTGACGCGCCCTGCACGTTACACAGCACCACCTCCAATGTATTCATAGAATGTTTGCTTTGCATTTATACCATGCATAAAATGGGCATAATACTGTCGTTGCTTGTGGTTAAGCGATTGTACCATCGTTCTTAGGTCACTTTCAGGAATTTTGGCTGGTAGCTTTATCATTCTAGTATTTTCGAGTATTTTCTTCACTCCCGTGTCATTATTCAAAACATTAACATTTCGTCCAAGTTCTGGTACCGAAAACCTCTAAATTCTTCATCCAATAGTTGGGAAGCTTCATCTCGAATGTCTTTTAACACTAGTTCAAAGAGCGTCTCGTCTAAGTATTCATATCTTCTCCTATTTGTTTCAATAATTTGCTTGTGCACATTATAGGAAGTTTCGTTATCATTACTTAGAAGATCACTTTCTTCTATTCGCCATTGATAAAAATGCATCAAGAGCTTCCTATAATAATCCGATCTAGATGTGTTAATGCTGAACCTTCTCCATCGAAGTATTAGAGGATGCTTTCGTTGTTTAAGTGTGCCATTTCCATTTCTTAAAATCAAGGAATGCTTAATTAATGCATTGTCACCCTCGGTTTCTTCCTCATTTTCAGCGGATTCTTCTCTTGCATCACTGGTCGGGTTAGTGGTCGACTTGGAATACTTATATAACGCGAAAAAGTCTGCTAGGCATACATTGCTCAACTCATCTTTCCGTTTAATGATCAATTATACTCGGTATGTAAATTTCGGATGAATTTGGTGGGAGCCTCTCTAAGTCTCTTTTGCTATTCACCATTCGAACTCTCTGACCCGGTTGTGATGTGTTGACAAATATCTCTCCGTGGCTTGATTCGGACATGTGAAGTCCAAAAATATTATAAGAAGCCTCTTGGGCAGATATTTCCGTGCCATTTATAAATTTATTTCCTAGGTGTTGCAGCTTTTGCTTAACTGTGAAATTGTTGAAGTTGACTTCGGACATGGCTTCTCGTAACAATTTTTAAACTCCTCTGTTGGACTTTTTTATGGAGTTTACAATATAACTACAGAATGCATACGGATCAAGGATATATTGTATATCCATATTAGCCTTGTGCAGTCTTAAAAAGTCCTTGTTGTAGGCATTTAAAGTTTTGCTAACATATTTTATTTTAAGAAATATTTGCGGCTTTTCAAGACCTGAACGGAAGGCTAGTATATAATCACTTAAGTTAACGCTTAATTTCGACAGGAAATAGTCAAAATCATTAAGGTTTTCAGCTTCAGTATCCGTGATGGAACTGTCCAAAAGCTCCCTAATCTTCTTCCATACACTTTTGTGCGCTGCACGATTTGGAGTGTCCGCTTCTAACGGATACAAAATTTTCGTCTGAGGCATTGGAGAGCATGGAATATTGAAACGACAAACCTTTTGCCTATTAACCTCCCTTTGACATGATGCGGAATGTCGATGATGCTGATACCGAAGTGCTTTTGTCAAGTCTGGATCTTCACTTATTCCCTCGGTAGCTATAAATCAGTCAATAAATTCAATGACCTCTTCGATGCTATCCGGATTATTAGCTTCCATTTTTGGGGCGTTTGTGAGCCAATACATCCCATGTGAATGTGGAGACCCCCGATGTTAAAACTCTATTCTCCAAAAATAATGGGTCAGCTGGTATTCTTCAAATATAACTCCCTTAAATAACTTCATTAACTGCCTAAATCTATAGTCAAAATATCTGGAGCATGTAACGGGATCAGACCGGGTCAGAGGAGATTTTTTAGCGTTAGAAAGCTGAGCAGCTTCATCCTCACTAAAGACTCTTTGATCCACAAGTAGTGATAGAATAACTAAAAGTTCATTTCATTTAGTTTCAGCAGCCGAAAGGGTAATAAAAAATGTAGGCAATCCAAACTGACGAATCATTGCGAGAACGTTTTTCTTTTCCGCTTCCCAATGAGCTGGCGAAGAACGCAGATTCTTCAGAATATGATACCCGTCATCGTGCTGAACTAAATTGTATACAAAGGTTTCATCTGTCATATCGCCTGCTGTAATATTGGCATATCCCGATTTTTTACGAAGGCAAATGGAAATAGCATCTTTGATGCGCGTGAGCTCACATGTCTTGTACATATATAGAACCTTAGGAATTTTTGCGCAACGACGATCGTAGTATCGTATTTCGGATTTCGCCTTACGAACATAAGTGGTTTTGCCTTTGAAAATTTCACCACAAGAAAAAGTTTGGAAAGAAAGTTCTTCAGCATCTTCATCAGTTGTCATATCTACTGGTCGGCGTCCCTCACCAGGAAATAATGCTATACGGACAATTATAGCGTGGTTTTCAATTAGCTCATTGTCTAGCAACGTTTCTTGACCACCAGGATTGAGATTTTCCTCTTAATCCGAAACATTTAGAGCTTCCGCATCGGTTTCCATACGATGACGATTAAGCTGTTCGACAGTTGAAGCATCTGCTGGATCTGCGACAAAAGGAACTTCTTCTGTGTCAGCTAGTGGGCCTAACCAGTCCGATGAAATCGTTATATTATGTTTTTTATATAACTCTAAGTCAAGTAAGAAACGTAATGACTCACGAACGCGAGCAGGTCTAATTGTTTCCGTCAGAAAATCATGTGTATATTCCAATTTGCGTTTCAAGTGGATCTGTACGACAAAAGTATTTTCAAAAGTGCGTGGAAGGGCTGTATCTGTTTCTGAAACAGGAACATTGACAACAGCCCCTCTAACTGCACATTGCCTTTCATACCCTAAAGATGCTGTTCGCATAAACGGAATTCGTGGTGATATAAGGCGTCCTTCTAAGCTAGTTAGGTTCTTTAAGCAATCAGGGACAACTGGAAAATCAAATCCCTCGGACAGACTGATATTGGGCATTTTACCCGAAGAAATATTGCGACGACAGGTGAAGCAAAACAAATAACTATTCGAATCAGAAGTGAATTTTTCGGCGACAAAAAACGTCTTGGAAACATCTACGAGTGGAAACTTTGCAGCAATAATATTCCTGTTTAAGCCCCTAACCTGATTTGTAAACCATGTTCCTCCACATGAAATGCAAATTTGAGTAGGACCTTTCTTTATACTGCCTTTGTACTCATCTATGGCATTAAAGGTCCTGCGCTGTCTTTGTGTGTCACGATGGCGTTGGATTTTTTCAGGCGACATGGCATCTCTGGCATCTCTATTGCGCTGAGATTGACGCTCTGACTCTGAAGATCAGTTTGACGGATTTTCCCTATAGTTCCTAACTCTGTCTTCGTTCCTGTTCTGAATTTCCTCTGCCCTAATACGAGCTTGAAGCCGAGTAAATCTTCTCTGAGAACAATAGACGACTTGTTCAATGCGACTTGTTATGGGATTTCTTCGCGTATTTCTTTGATTTGAAGAATTTCTTTCGCGTTTTGCAGCACGATATCCTTCATTCTGGCGCCGTAGTCGATGTTCGAAAGTATTAGTTTCCTGTTATTCCTGTCTAATTTCTTCATCCTGTCTTGGAGCAGCACGGGCCTCGTCATCTCTTGCACGTTCTTCAGCGAGATATTCTTAATTTCGACGACGAATTCTACATTGCGAAGTATTTGTTTCCTGTTCTTTCTGTCTTAAATTTTCACCCTGTCTTTGTGCTGCATGGGCTTCAGCATCCCGTTCCCGTTTTTCAGCACGATATCCTTCATCCTGTCTTTGAGCTGCATGAGCCTCAGCATCCCTTGCTCGTTCTTCAACACGGTATTCTTGATTTTGCCGCCGTAGTCGATGTTCCAAAGTATTTGTTTCCAGTTCTTTCTGTCTTAAATTTTCATCCTGTCTTTGTGCTGCACGATATTCCTCATTTAGTCGGCGTATACTATGCAGAATTGTATCAGCTTCTTGCTTGTTCTGCCGTATCCGCAAACTTCTTCTTCTTTGGAAATGAGAAGCTGCATCTATGTCGCGTTCTCGTTGCCTATGCTCAGGATTTTCCCGAGAATCTATTATCCGTTTAAAATTTGATTGCCAAATTTCTTGGGCATTTTCCTTGTAGTACGCACGACTCCGATTAATCGCTTTTTGTCGCCTTTGGCTAGCAGACTTTCTGGATACACGCGGCATTGTTATACCTATACTCCAATTTACACTTTTAAATATAGCGCAAGCTAACTTTGGCGCGCCAAAGTTTGGATACCCTTGCAGTGCCCTGTGTAAGCCGTCAGATTTTTTACAAAATTTGTTGATTTTGAACCGATCGATCCTATGGCAGCTATATGATATAGTAATCCGATTTACACCAAATTTGGTCAGCCTGTTTAAAACTTAATCAAACACATAATGTATATATTTGGTTGAGATATTTTGAGAAACAAAAAGTTTTTCATACTAAATGTTTATTTCCAACCGATCGTTCCTATGGCAGCCGGCTCCGACATATGTGCTGCGTGCAGCAAAAAGATGGACCTGTCTACACTAAGCTCTGAAAAAAAATAGTCACTTTTTGCACTAGACTCTAAATTCCTATAACTAAATTCTGAAAAAATAACAATCACTAAATAAACTGAAATCTGGAAAAAACAATAATAAACTGAGCTCTGAAAGAAAAAATAATCAGTTTATAAACTAAACTCTGAAAAAAACAATAATCAATCTGTTACACTAAATTCTGAAACAAACAAAAATTTAAACTGAAAGGAAAATATATAATTTGTAAATAAATGTGACTTACTACTGCAATCTGCTTCACTCTGATCCAATCTGACAAGCAGAAATTCTTGAAAGCACTTTGAAAAAAAAATTACTTACACACACACACGAAAATATTAAGTCACAAAATCAAAATTATCAAACAATCACGGAACTTCACAAGATATTCTGTTTTAAAGAAAACACTTTCGATTCACTGAATAGGTCCGCGCACTTCAATTCCAAAATTGTTACTAAAAATAAAGCGCAAGCTAACTTTGGCACTGCAAAGTTTAAATACCCTTGCAGTGCCCGGTATAAGCCGTAAGATTTTTTACAAAAAGTGATAGATGCTGATTTCGAACTGATCATTCCTATGGCAGCTATATGATATAGTTGTCCGATATTAACAAGATTTGGTAAGGATATATGTAACTGTATCAAGCACACAATCTATGAGTTTGGTTGAGATATATTGAGAAACAAAAAGTTTTTCACCGGCCGATCCGGCCGGTTCCGTCATATGTACTGCGTGCAGCAAAAAGACGGACCTGTACCAAGTTTCATCAAGATAGCTTTAAAACTAAGAGACTAGTTTGTACAGAAAGAGACAGACAGATGGACGGACGGACAGACGGGCATGGCTATATCGACTCAGCTCTTTGTCCTGATCAAGAATATTTATACTTTATGGGGTCTACCACGCCTCCTTCTGCCTGTTACATACTTAAACATTTTGAATAATTTTAATATACCCCGCAGGCATAAAAATATTCGAGCGAAACCGTAATAGATCGTTTATTCTTTTTGTAAGATCAATTAGCAATTTTGAATACAACAATATATTTAGTATTAAAAAATATAGCGCTAAGCTAACTTTGGCGCCCCAAAGTTTGGATACCCTTGCAGTGCCCTGAGTAAGCCGTCAGATTTTGTACGAAATTTGTTAAATGTTGATTTCGAACCGATCGTTCCTATGGCAGCTTATGATAAAGTTGTCCGACTTACACCAAATTTGGTAGGGATGTATAAAACTATACCAAACACACAATCTGTTTGGCTGAGATATCTAAAGAAACAAAAAAGTTTTTCATACTAAATGTTGATTTTGAACCGATCGTTCCTATGGCAGCTATATGATATAGTTATCCGATCCGGCCGGTTCCGACATATGTACTGCGTGCACTAAAAAGACGGGCCTGTACCAAGTTTCATCAAGATAGCTTCAAAACTGAGAGACTAGTTTGCATATAAACAGACGGACAGACGGTCAGACGGTCAGACGGACAGACGGACAGAGGGACAGACGGACATGGCTATATCGACTCAGCTCGTCGCCCTGATCAAGAATATATGTACTTTATGGGGTCTGTGAGGCTTCCTTCAATGCGTTAAACATTTCGTGACAAAATTATAATACCCTCTGCAAGGGTATAACAAAAGTGCAAAAACAGTAGCAAAAGCTATATTTGAAGATTTTATTCTAAAGTACGGTCCAATGAAGACGTTCATTACGGACATGGGAACAGAATATAAAAATTCAATAATTGAAGATTTATGTAAAAATTTGAATATCAAAAACATAACTTCAACCGCACATTATCACCAGACTGTAGGTACTGTGGAGCGAAGCCACAGAACACTTAATGAATTCATCCGCTCATACATCTCAGTTGACAAAACAGATTGGGATGTATGGCTACAATACTTCGTATATTGTTTCAACACAACCCCCTCTATGGCACATGATTATTGTCCATATGAGTTAATTTTTGGTAAAACTTCAAATTTACCTAAACATTTTAATTGTATAGATAAGATAAAACCCCTATATAAATTAGAAGACTATGCTAATGAATCTAAATTTATACTAGAACAAGCATTTAAGAGAGCTAGATTAATGTTGGAAGCACATAAGCAAAAACAAAAAACTAACTATGACAAAACTACCTTAAATTTTGACTTAGAAATAGGAGATCAGGTTTTATTGAAGAATGAAACAGGACATAAGCTAGATTTTAAATATACTGGACCCTATAAGGTAGACAGCATAGAAGAAAATGATAATATAATAATTTTAAGTAATAAATATAGCGCAAGCTAACTTTGACGCGCCAAAGTTTGGATACCCTTGCAGTGCCCTGTGTAAGCCGTCAGATTTTTTACAAAATTTGTTAAATGTTGATTTTGAACCGATCGATCCTATGGCAGCTTTATGATATAGTAGTCCGATTTACACCAAATTTGGTCAGCGTGTTTAGAACTTAATCAAACACACAATGTGTATATTTTGACATGCAGGGTGTTAACTTATATATAAAACTCTTTGTTCTGATTCAGCAATAATGCTGACATAATAATTCACATTATTGCTGACTTTTTCATTGCTGACGTTAATGCTGATATTATTGATGGCATTATTGCTGACATTATTGCTGACTTTTCCATTGCTGACATTAATGCTGACTTTAATGCTTATTACATTATTGCTGAAAATTATTGCTCACTACTGATCAACGCAACGCGCTGTAGCCAGCTTTCATAAAACCCACCCACAAATACATGAACATATTGTCTGTCCTCAAAAAAAACATGAGGGAGCAAGCGACACAGAGACTACTCTCCTCAGGAGAGTCTCCTGCTGTAAGGTCGATACGATACTGATGCAATCAAGTCGTAAATCGTTTCTCTCTGCTCGGCAATCTCTGCTATGTTCGTTGCTCGCTCGGCTGGGATCAACAAGCTTCGTAAAGTTTGCCGACGAGCTGGATCTACACAGAGAGAAAAATCAAGTATTTCGACTTAATACTCAACAATTCGAACTAGATATCGAACCAAGTACGGAATTACTATATTTGAGGACGACGCACTTATTTCAAGTTAGATTTTCAAGTACGATTTTTAAGATTGTATTCTTGAATTAAGTACACTTTATTCTTGAATCAAGTACTGAAAACTTTAAAAATGAGAATTTTCGATCTCAGTTGATTCAGTCAAAATTTGTTAAATGTTGATTTTGAGCCGATCGTTCCTATGGCAGCTATATAATATAGTATTCCGATTTACACCAAATTTGGTCAGCCTTGTTAAAACTTAATCAAACACACAATGTGTATATTTGGTTGAGATATTTTGAGAAACAAAAACGTTTTTCATACTAAATGTTGTTTTCGAACCGATCGTTCCTATGGCAGCTATATGATATAGTTATCCGATCCGGCCGGTTCCGACAAATGTACTGCGTGCAGCAAAAAGACGGACCTGTACCAAGTTTCATCAAGATAGCGTCAAAACTGAGAGACTAGTTTGCATAGAAACAGACGGACAGACGGACAGACAGACGGACAGACGGACAGACGGACATGGCTGTATCGACTCAGCTCGTCGCCCTGATCAAGAATATATATACTTTATGGGGTCTGTGAGGCTTCCTTCAATGCGTTACACATTTCGTGACAAAATTATAATACCCTCTGCAAGGGTATAAAAAAGCGCGCTACATATGTATATGTACATACATAAGTACCTGTACATACACTAAGCAATAACTTAACTAGCTATGACTATAGATGGCACTGGGTGCCTCCGGTACGGCCGCAAGGCAATGCTTTGCAGGCACGATAGTGTCATCTATAGTTTTTTAGTGGCCTCCTCTTCTGGTGCGCTCCTCCTGTCTCAACTCGGTCATAGCTGTGGCTGCAAAGGTGCAT
>JAWNND010000970.1:0-34674 GCA_035043265.1 Drosophila testacea | reverse complement strand
ATATGGGCAAATCCCACGTGTCGCACGCTACATTCGCACGATTTTAGCTAATAAAAATCAATTTTTGGGGGGTTTTTTTTAAAGATTTACCGTAAACTTTTGTTATTTGTTTAGAGTGAATTGAAAGTACTTTCGGAGGGTATAAGGTTCAATTTCACTGGAGTCACTGTTTTGAAAATAATTGATAAAATTGTGACGTGTCGCACGCTACACAAAGTGGAAGTTAGTTTCAAAATTTGCATTTCAAACGCAATTTTTAGCGAATTATGCAAAATGAACCCTATGAAAGTTAATATCCTAAAGAAAGCTAAGAATATTAAAAACCGATCGTTTGGTCTTAATAATGTTTACGGATTTTTAGAAAAGCCGTAAACCCATTGTGTCGCACGCTACACTTTTTCCACTGGCATTAACATAAGACAAAAATCTTTTTATTTAAACAAAACATTTATTATTATATTCATAAATGTGCTTAACAATTATTTTGATATATTATGTATTTATTAACAGTTTTTATTCATAACAATATATAATATATAAAGAAATGTTCAATGTTTACAAATTATTTTTCTTAATTTTTGAGTCTGCCGTAAACGCCATTAACAATGCATTCTCCTCATATGATGCAAAATAATAATTGCTTTTAATTCCCGGTATGCTCGATACGTGAGCCCATCTCTCCAGCAGCGAACTTGTGGTATTTCGAATGTTAGTGCTACTTACATACAAAATGTAAATGCTAGGTATATTTTTCCTGGCCAATTTGAAGAAGTCATGGGCATTGTTTAAAATGAGATTGTTACATTTGACCATTTGCCAAACTTTTCTCTTTAAAACAGCCCCAATTCCGTCAACAGCGCCTTTTCCGTGAGAGGTTGCAAAGAAATTCCACTCAAAGTGGGAAATATTAAACTCTTTCCGAAAATGTGGGAGGCTCGACATGATAAATTTGTTTTTAAATTGGCTAGCACAGCCATCCGAAAAAATAAATATTTTCGAAATGGGATGTTTTCTTTTTTTTTTTAATTTTTTTATAATTAGGCTTAGAAAGCAATACACATCAAATTTATTGTGTGCTAGCTCATTGCTCGTGATCGCAAATGATTTTGTTCCAGTGTGCAACCAGGCGACACAAGTAAAAATAGTAACTTGTGAGTAGCTAAAGTGAGCTGATTGGATTTCATTCTGGTTGACTAGGCGATAGTTTTCGGCAAAATCAATTTGCAAAACAACCTCATCCTTAGCAATGGACATTTTCCGCTTTTGAAAGTACTGTTGTTGTACTCTTTTAATATAACAATGCGTTTTAAATTTTGGCAAGTGCATTTGCAATTCGCTGAGTACATCAAAAGCAGTTCCTTTAGTTTGGCTAAGCACCATGCGTTTATCAATTATTCGCCAAATTTTACATTCGACACTGTCTTCGAGCCGATTAATTTCATTTAAAGGGACAAGAGAATCTACAATTTCTACAACACATTCATCACACTCGTTTCTCATACAAACTTCATTGGCTTCGTCGCAACACACTTTTATTAAAAAGTGGCCGAAGTTTGATGGAACGGATTTAATGATTTTATTGCTTGCTTTTAGCAAGAATGCGAAATTTGCATGGTATTGGCAAACACACATATTGTGAGGAAGCTTGCTGTATTGCACAATATGTTTTGGTCTACATTTGTAGAACTTGCTGCGAGAAATTAATTTCTTTGGATACGTTGCTTTAAAAATCTCGTACGCTTCTTCTATAGTTATTATCATAAATCGTTTAGAAATTGGCAAGTCAGAGTGCTTCAATAATGTTGCCTTTCTTCCGGCAGTTTCCGTTGAAATGTCATCGCTGTTGTAAAAGTCTTCAATGGTTTGCTTATCTTCGTCTATTTGATTTGATGAACCGTGTTCATCCTCGTCCGTTAAATACTTCTCTACAAGCAATTTAATAATATCCTTTTTTTTTGTATGTCCTTTGGTAATGCCATTTCCACTTTCTTTATTGCTTTGTAAAGGGTATTCTTGAACTTGTATCCATTGTTTGATGATGCAATTGAATGTTCTGGGTCTTTTGGGTTTTCTTCTCTTAATTTATTTCGATAGCTTTGCATACGGTTTCGATTGTACGTCTTGACATTCTCTATAATTGCCTGATTTTCTTTCAATTTATTTTTTAAGTTTTTTCTGTATGTTCTCATTCTCTCTGCATTTTTACGCGAACAATTTCTGACAACATTTTATTCGACTTAACTTTTTCGCGATAACTCTTACAGCGCTCTGCACACGTCTTCATATTTTCACTTGATTGATCACTTGTCCTCTGCTTATTCAAAAGTGATTCTCGAAGACGAATTAGTTGAAACCAAATTTAAAGTGAAGTCAACTTTCCCGTTATAGATAAGATGAATGCAATAAGCAAAACATAAACAGCATGAAAATAACCGTTACAGATAACAATCTCCAATAGGTACTCTAATATATGTATTCTTCAAATTTGATGCTCTTCTTATCAGTACGTGAATAAGCAAGCAAAGTGAGAAGAAAAAAAAATACGGTTTTTGGGTAGAATTGAAAAAGTGTCGCACGCTACAAGCATAATGATCGAAATTTCTTTTTTGCTTTAAATTCTTAAAATTCTATATCTACTTTAATGTTCCATATAAAGAAAAATTACAAAATGTGAAATTTAAAAATTGGTCGCTGGTGGACTGTTTCTGGGATTTGCCCATATATGTACGTAAATACATACTATGTACCAGAGAACTGCAAGCGTGTCACTTTTTGACACCCTACTCACACCCAATGAAATGTGTGTCCCGGTGCCACTCAACACCGGCTAAGCAAAGCAAAGACAAACACTCATCAAAAGTTCTGTGTGTGCTGCGAGTGCCGGCAATGTCTCGCACTCGCTCATAAAATGTCCCGTTTATTTTTCTTCCATGCACACAGGCACTTATAGGCAACGGGTGCCGGTGGCACTCATACCCAAAACGCATGGTGGAACAACCGCAAGTTAAAATATATCGTGCTTGCTACCTTCGGCGCGCTACAGTTTGGACACCTCTGCAGTGCCCTGTGTAAGCCTGTCAGATTTTTTACAAAATTTGTTGATTTTGGAACCGATCGATCCTCCGGCAGGTACATATGATATAGTAATCCGATTTACTCCAAATTTGGTCAGCCTGTTTAAAACTTAATCAAACACACTAATGTGGCTATTTGGTTAAGATATCTTGAGAAACAAAAAAGTTTTTCATACTAAATGTTTATTTCCAACCGATCGTTCCTATGGCAGCTATATGATAATGTAGTCCGATTTACACCAAATTTGGTCAGCCTGTTTAAAACTTAATCAAACACACAATGCGTATATTTGGTTAAGATATCTTGAGAAACAAAAAAGTTTTTCATACTAAATGTTTTTTTCCAACCGATCGTCTCCTATGGCAGCTATATGATATAGTTGTCCGATTTGAATCAAATTTGGTAAGGATGTATAAAACTCTATAGAACACACAATCTGTTAGTTTGGTTGAGATATCTTGAGAAACCAAAAAGTTTTTCATACTAAATATTGATTTCCAACCGATCGTTCCTATGGCAGCTATATGAGGTATAGTGATCCGATCCGGCCGGTTCCGACATATGTGCTGCGTGCAGCAAAAGACGGATCTGTACCAAATTTCATCAAGATAGCTTCAAAACTGAGAACGATTTGCACAGAAACAGACGGACACACGGACAGACGGACAGACGGACAGACAGACGGACAGACGGACATGGCTATATCGACTCAGCTCGTCGCCCTGATCAAGAATATATACTTTATGGGGTCTGTGAGGCTTCCTTCAATGCGTTACACATTTCGATAAAATTATAATACCCTCTGCAAGGGTATAAAAAAGGCACAACGCAATAAATAGAAGTAGGCAAAACACATATGCATCACCGTGGTGTTTTTTACACACCATGGTGTCTGTGTGTACATGATTGTTTTGGTTGTTTTGTTTTTGCACTTGACCAGCGGAAGCATTGCAGATATGACAGCTGAAATAGTTAAAAATAAAATTGATCGTGGTTTATATACCGTAGCTCCAATACACAAAGGCAAAAGTGTAATTTGGACAATATTATGTGACATTTTGCAAGAGGATGAAAGTGTCCTGGATGGCTGGGTTTTTTGCAATTCATGTAGAAAAGTGCTCAAATTTGTTTCCAACCAAACTTCAAATTTGTCACGTCACAAATGCTGTGTGTCTCTACGACAGCCAACGGAAGCAAAAAAAGTTTCTGGCTTGGACAAAAAAACTGCTACAGAGAAGTGCAGTGACTGGCTTGTTCAGGATTGTCGTCCGTTTTCAGCTGTCAACGGGACTGGATTTCGAAACCTGGTCAAATTTTTTATAAAAATTGGTGCTACATATGGTGCGAACGTTGATGTTGACGACCTACTGCCCGACGCAACGACATTGAGCCGAAATGCGGAGAAAGATGCAGAAGAGAAGCGGGCGATAATATATTATAATAAATTAAAGAGTTCAGGTTTAGTAAGTACTTCTTTCCTGAATTTTCAGGTGTCGTTCATGCCTTATGGCAAGCTCCCAAGTTTTGGTGGATATATCCACCGATATAAGAGAAGCAGTAAACAATGGTGGAGTATCAGCAACAATTGATATGTGGACGGATAAGTACGTCAACAGAAATTTTTTGGGTGTCACTCTCCATTATTTAAAAGATTTCAAAATGAACGATTTGATTTCGGGCTTAAAATCTATGGATTTTGTAAAATAAACGGGTGAAAATATTTTGAACAAATTGTTAACCGTTTTTGCACAGTTTGATGTCCAAAATATAGCCGATGTTAAGTTCGTGACAGATAGGGGATCGAATATAAAAAAAGCATTGGAAAATAATATTAGATTGAATTGTAGCAGCCATCTGTTTTCAAACGTGTTGTCAAAATCATTTGACGAAGCAGATGAGCTTCAAAACATTTTACACGCATGCAAAAAAATCGTAAAATATTTTAAAAAAGCAAATTTGCAGCATAGACTAAACACAACTTTAAAAAACTCTTGCCCTACTAGATGGAATTCTAATTATACTATGCTTAATTCTATAGTAAATAACTGGTCAGCAGTTAACAGTATATTGAGTGAGACTGAAGGCGGTCAAAAACTTGAAATGGTGCCCATATCGACATTAAAAGTAATATTAGTACTCCTTGAAGATTTTGAGAGAATTTTTAAAGAATTGCAAACCAGCAGCTCTCCGTCATTATGCTTTGTGTTGCCCTCGATTGCCAAAATAATGAATTTATGCGAACCAAATTCTAAAGACCCTTTGTCGATGTCGGTTCTAAAAGAAAATATTTTATTAAATGTAAAAACGATTTGGAAAGAAAATTTAAGTAAGTATTTGGCACAAAGCTGCCTTTTTCTTATATCCACCTGCAGCAATTATGGAACATGATGATATTGTTGATATAAAAATGTTTTGTATGGATAAAATGAAAAATTTTAGTAGCTATTTAAGTGAAACTTCCCGAAAAAATAGCTTTTCAAGCATTGAATCAAGTCCAGCAAGCCCAAGTGGTCAACAGGCAGCTAAATCTAACAGCCAAACGTTTGTGCCAAAAACAACATTTTTCTTCTCGCAACTGGTGGCTCAATCAAACAACAATAACAAATCGCCCTATGAGGAAATAGATTGTTATTGCTCTGAGAGAGTTGCTTTAACCGAGGACTTCGAACCCATTGAGTGGTGGAAAACCAAAGAAAATTGCTATCCTCTCCTATCGAAGTTAGCATTGCAGCTCCTATCAATACCGTCGAGTAGTGCAGCAGCTGAACGAGTTTTTTCTTTAGCGGGCAATTTCATCACAGAGAAGAGAAATAGATTAGGGCCAAAAGCTGTTGACAACTTGCTCTTCCTACATTCATATTATAGAAATTTGAAATGATAATTTATTTAAATTACATGCACTGAAGCAATAAAAGATATGTTTTTTATACTTAAGGTATTATTTTATTAAGTTTATTTTTTATTTGATTATGTTTAATGCACTGAAGCAATAAAATAAATGTTTTTTATACTTAAGGTATTATTTTATTAAGTTTATTTTTTATACCCTTGCAGAGGGTATTATAATTTGTCACGAAGTTTGTAACGCATTGAAGGAGGCGTGTCAGACCCCATAAAGTATATATATTCTTGATCAGTTCGACGAGCTGAGTCGATATAGCCATGTCCGTCTGTCCGTCTGACCGTCTGTCCGTCTGTCCGTCTGTCTGTCCGTCTGTTTCTATGCAAACTAGTCTCTCAGTTTTGAAGCTTTATTGATGAAACTTGGTACAGGTCCGTCTTTTTGCTGCACGCAGTACATATGTCGGAACCGGCTGGATCGGATAACTATATCATATAGCTGCCATAGGAACGATCGGTTGGAAATAAACATTTAGTATGAAAAACTTTTTTGTTTCTCAAGATATCTCAACCAAATATACACATTATGTGTTTGATTAAACTTTAAACAGGCTGACCAAATTTGGTGTAAATCGGACTACTATATCATATAGCTGCCATAGGAACGATCGGTTCGAAAACAACATTTAGTATGAACAACTTTTTTGTTTCTCAAAATATCTCAACCAAATATACACATTGTGTGTTTGATTAAGTTTTAAACGGGCTGACCAAATTTGGTGTAAATCGGACTACTATATCATATAGCTGCCATAGGAACGATCGGTTCGAAAACAACATTTGGTATGAAAACCTTTTTTGTTTCTCAAAATATCTCAACCAAATCTGCACATTGTCTGTTTGATTAGGTTTTAAACAAGCTGACCAAATTTGGTGTAAATCGGACAACTATATCATATAGCTGCCATAGGATCGATCGGTTCAAAATCAACCTTTAACAAATTTTGTAAAAAATCTGACGGCTTACGCAGGGCACTGCAAGGGTATCCAAACTTTGGCGCGCCAAAGTTAGCTTGCGATATATTTTTTTAATATGTTTAATGCACTGAAGCAATAAAAGAAATGTTATTTATACTTAAGGTATTATTTATTAAGTTTCTTTTTTTATTTGATTTAATGGTTGAATGCATTAATTTAACAAAAAAATAATATTTAATATTATTTTTATTTTAAGTTTTTTAAATGTTATTAAATAAATAAATTATAATTTTCTAAGCTAAATATCATTTTGTATTATGTATTCAGCTAGGATTCTCGTATTGCGCACTAAGCAGCGATTTTTCAGCAGCAGGTAGTAAAAAAAGCAACACAAGCGAAGGCATGCATAGAAGAAACCTAAACACCCAAGACACTCCATACATGTTGGGTCACAAATTTTTGTGCTTGCCTTTTCACCCACTCTTCTTTCGCTGCCGATGAGCCGTTGTATGCCGTACGCACAAATTCAAAAAAACACCCTCTCACTTTTGTTGCTTGTGTGCCCAAACACTCATGCATTATTGTAAGGCGAGTGATTGTACTTAAATGTGCGGTGGTTAAAAACACCCGGGTGTCAAAATCACCCTACATTTACCCGGTGCACCTTAGGTGCCGGTGATTCTTGCAGTTCTCTGCTATGTACACTTGTGAACATTGTGCGTGCAAGTCGATCTTGTCGTGTTTTTTTTCTGGCTGTCTGCAACATTTCGTTTACTGCCTTAATTAAAGTTTTTAAAGTAAAATATAAAATATACATACATACGTATATACATACATATGTATATAGGAGCATAGCTGTAAATTCGCAAGTATGTGTTGTGTAATTCGGAGCCTATTTTATGTACATGTATGTATGTATGTAGGACATAATATAGAAATTGTGATGCTCGAAGCCTAGTTTATGTACAAGTAACATATGTATGTATGTGTGTGTTGCGAAGAAAAATGTTGAGGGCGCGGCGTCGCAACGAGTGTAACGAGGCCTTTATATATGTATGTAAAAAAGAAAGAAGACGACATAAAAAATTTAATTCGCAACACACATGTGTGTATATATATTGACATACATACATAATCCGAATTTCACAATATCTATGTATATAAATGCATATGTGTAGTACATATGCATATAAGTACATATTGAAAATTACATATGTATGTATATGAATGTCTATCGTGTTTTTCTATTCTTTTGTGCATACCAAAATATTTATTTTTTAAAGTTTGTTATTAATTTTAAACAGCTGCCGAGATTACATACAATTGCCTCCAGTACATTACTGCCGAGTACATTAAGGAAATTATTCCACTTTTGGGACCACGAGAGGAATTTCGCGAAAAACTTTTCCAGTGAAAGAAAATAACTGTAAACATTTTTAAAAATATTTTTATAAAATCTCTGAATAAGTTTTTAACTATTTGTTCAACAATTTGCTAGTTTGATGTAACGGACTTTGACTGCATTTCGGTTCCAGAATCTGTGTCGTCGCAGCGGTCAAACGAAGACTACAACGGCATAAAAGTTTTGGGCAAAAGCTTGCTGGCAGCACTAAGGGACTTCTACAAGGGAAAGATTCTCTTGGATCATATTGGGACAAAAAAGCCACATTGCCAACTGTTGCTTTCATTAGCAAAATTATGTTAAAATAAAGGTATTTCTCAATTGTTTCCGTATTAGGTGTTGTTAATAATTTGTTTTCTTTTTACACAGACTCACAGGACTATTTGGTGGCTGTCTTGCTGAATGCCGTCCTGCCTTCGCATGCTCGATTCAAAAATGAATCTGGAAAGCGCGTGAGGAAAGCAACAATTGCTGACTGCCAAGAAAGTTTTGTGTTGCGATTGACTACATTGAAAGACTACTATCTTCAAATAGAAAAGATCACCAACAAATACTATTCATCAGGGTTAACTATACAGCCATTTATTATTGTGGAAGGTGTTTCCGATTCAGACATTAAACAATTTTTCGTCTTTTTTAACAACACCTTACATAAATTTAAAAATTTTATCGCTTGCGTTGATACTTGTTTAAAAACTCTTCAAATTTTGTCGTTAGATTATCCACAAGCTTGCAAGCCGTCTTGGTTGTTCATTCAACAATTTTTTTTCGAAATTAATACTCCATTTGATTTTAAATCAGGAAGCATTACATCTCTTATTAATTATCTAAAGTTTGTAATATATAAGATTAAAAACATGTTACACCACGAAAAAAATCTTTACATTTTAAGTCAACAGATCTCAGTTACTGTTTTTGATAGACATTTCCATGCATTCGAAATAGGTTATGAAACTGACAAATTAATAATTAAGCATATAAATGAATTTATTAGCGCTCCGCTTTACAATTTATGTTATGTCTTAATTTAGATACAAATCGCTCGTAATGTCAGGGTGGAACTACTTTATTTTAGAAGAAATCGAAATATATTCGAGAGTGAATTGGGATTGGTTCAAGCAAAAAACGGGATTGGCTTAAGAGCTAAACAGTTTCGACTTAAGCAGCAAAAGGGATTGATTTAAGAACGCATCAGTATAAAATGTTTATAAAAAGGGATTGATTTAAGCATTTCGTGTTTATAAATTAAGTAATTTCAGATCTTACTTCAAGCCTAAAAGTTCTTAATGTAAAAAGTATTCGTTCGTAAATTAAGGTTATTTAGAAGTAAATTTATCCAAGTAAGGGGTTGAATCAAGCACAAATAATTCTTGAAAACAATCCTGAAACGAGCTTGACTTATCCTAACGCTCTTGATATCAAGTATTACAAGCAAATTCTTAAATTTAGAATTTCGTTCTTGAATCAAGAATTTTCAGGCTCGTATGACTTTTGACACCGGAAATTCTTGATTTGAGTACGAAAGTACTTGATTTTTTTCTCAGTGTACCTAAATTTAATTTAGAATACATTTTAATTTTTTATGAATTTGTGATAATTTTCTTTAATAAATTGTATTTAATACATAACAAACAAAAACTTGCTGGGACTGTCTTATTAAATTTCTGCCGAATTTGCAGCTTTTATTTCATATATAGGCAGATCAACGTATACGGACACAATACCCGTGAGGAACGACAGCTCTGACACTGCCGGACAGCTGTGGCGCTATTCAGTGCACTATCGCCAGAAGGCGTATGGAACGGACTCACTCTTGCTTTTTTCCTCGGTGAGCTTCCGTCGCCCTTTTAAAAGGCAACCGCTTTTTAAGTTTAGGCCAACTGGCTTGGCGCTGCTTGCTGCTGCTTACAGCTGTTTGCTGCTGTTTGCTGCCCAATGGGCCCTCCTGCTGTGCCGTGGCCACTCTCGGCTGGTAAATGCACCGCCCTTGGGATGCCTTGGCTGCAGCTCGTTGCCGGCGGAATTGAAAGCAAAAAGGGAGCTTCAATTCCCCTAAATTCGGCGCAGGGTCTTCTCGGTCCTCACTCGTCTCACAATATATATTTTATATATTAATTTATATATGTGAATATAGGGGCACGTCCGTCCGCATCCAACCTCAAATCATCTCTCCTCCACAAGAAAAATTTTCGATCGTGATTTGCCAAAATTTTGAGACCCTCTTCCTCTTCTTTCGCTGCCTTCTTTTTGCCTCAAAATTGTTGGTGCAATACTGCTCCCTAGTATTTCTCCCTATGGGCCAATGGGCATAAGGGGCATTGACGGCTATTGTTGTCGCACTCCAACATTTCTCCTCAACTTGCGGGGTTGTCACCCCACCAAATTCCTTCCCCGATATTTCCCTCAAATAAATTCCCAGGGAAAAATATCGATTATCAGGATGCGACCCCCCCCAAGGCCAAACATATGTTGGGGAAAACGATAAAAACTTATCGTGGCATTATAAATGCAACAATATTAATAAATAAATGGAAACACTATTGCTCATCAATTTGCAAGAGAAAATTGAAGAATTATATTTTCTTTATTCAATTCAAATAATACCACGACAAGATGTTAGGACTATTAAATGATAAATCCACCTACAAAACAATGAGAAAGGATCCGACACAACAACTAATAAAGAAGAACAACACAATTATCAACCAATATACCCATAAAATTGGTAACTCAAAATATCATGGATAGATGGACTGACATTTCAGAACATACAAAGATACCAAAACAACAGTTTAGAAACATATGTATTAGACTTCATCCTTATTGAAAACAACTACTTAACATACAACAACATTATTTACAACCAAATATTTGGAATGCCCATGGGCAATCCCATATCCCCGACAATAGCAAACATCGTATTGGACAAGATATTAGACAATGCAATAGATGCACTAACAAAGAAAAGCATACACCTTAAACACATATCAAAATATGTTGACGACATAATATGTATTATAAAAGAAAATGAATCAGAAGAGATATCGAATACACTAAATGGCCAACACAACAGGATACAATTTACCATAGAAAAAGAAGTGGACAACAGAATAGCATATTTAGACATAGAATTGGAAAACAAAGGTGGAAAAATAGGATTTAAATGGTATACAAAACAAATTGCTTCAGGACGAATAATGAATTTTAGTTCCAACCAACCTAAAACCCAAAAACTAAATACAGCAATAAACATAACAAACAAAGCAGATACATTAAGTGACGAAATACATAGACCAGAGATATATATAAAATTAAAAACGTTATTAACAAAGAACAGCTTTCCCGAAAAACTAATAGATAGACTAATTACAGAAACAACAAACAGAGTTAAAAACAAAGATATGGAAAAAAAAACATCAACAAAGAAGAAAAGCAGTACATCAGCATACCATATGTAGAAAACATAGCAAATAGCAAAACAATAACAAATTTTGCACCACGACCACAATCAAAACATATAATATATGCATACAAAGCTCACACCAATATGAGAAGATTATTTACAAACACTAAGTCAGAATTGAGAGAGGAAAACAACAAAACGTCATTTACCAAATTAATTGCAAAAGAAAGAAGAATGAGAGCTGCAACGGAATACACATAGGAACAACAAAACGGGCGTTAGGCACAAGATTTGCGGAGCACAGAGGAGACGCGAAAAAAAGAAAGATCACCACAGCGCTCGCGCAACACATTACAACAACAGGGCACACGGCTGAACTTGACAACTCCAAAATTCTGGACATTGAGAGAAGAGAGAGAACGAGATTGACATTAGAGAGCTTAAGAATACAACAACAAGGAGAACGGGCATTGAACTACAAAGATGACATAGAACAAACAAAATCAAATTATGCAGCAGCTATTGCAGTGGACAAACACAAAAAAGACGCAAACAAAGTACTTAACAAAAAATAGTGAAATGTAGAAGAAAGATGAGGAGACGGAATAATTTTAATATAAAAATATAGCGCAAGCTAACTTTGGCGCGCCAAAGTTTGGATACCCTTGCAGTGCCCCGTGTAAGCCGTCAGATTTTTTACAAAATTTATTAAATGTTGATTTTGAACCGATCGATCCTATGGCAGCTATATGATATAGTAGCCCGATTTACACCAAATTTGGTCAGCCTGTTTAAAACTTAATCAAACACATAATGTGTATATTTGGTGGAGATATTTTGAGAAACAAAAAAGTTTTTCATACTAAATGTTGTTTTCGAACCGATCGTTCCTATGGCAGCTATATGATATAGTAGTCCGATTTACACCAAATTTGGTCAGCCTGTTTAAAACTTAATCAAACACACAATGTGTATATTTGGTTGAGATATTTTGAGAAACAAAAAAGTTTTTCATACTAAATGTTGTTTTCGAACCGATCGTTCCTATGGCAGCTATATGATATAGTAGTCCGAATTACACCAAATTTGGTCAGCCTGCTTAAAACTTAATCAAACACACAATGTGTACATTTGGTTGAGATATCTTGAGAAACAAAAAAGTTTTTCATACTAAATGTTTATTTCCAACCGATCGTTCCTATGGCAGCTATATGATATAGTTATCCGATCCGGCTGGTTTCGACATATGTACTGCGTGCAGCAAAAAGACGGACCTGTACCAAGTTTCATCAAGATAGCTTCAAAACTGAGAGACTAGTTTGCATAGAAACAGACAGACAGACGGACAGACGGACAGACGGACAGACAGACGGACATGGCTATATCGACTCAGCTCGTCGCCCTGATCAAGAATATATATCTTTATGGGGTCTGTGAGGCTTCCTTCAATGCGTTACACATTTCGTGACAAAATATAATACCCTCTGCAAGGGTATAAAAATATAGCGCAAGCTAACTTTGACGCGCCAAAGTTTGGATACCCTTGCAGTGGCGCTAGCACTAAAGGGGCTCTTGCAATTCGACTTTGAAGTTTTGTATTTCGATTTCGGGGGGCCGGGGTGGGCGTGCCACAAATCTAAAACAAACTTGATCAATGGGAGATATAGATGAACCTACATGCCATGTCTCTAGCTCTTATAGTCTCTGAGATCTAGGAACTCAAAAAAGGGACAGACAGACAGACGGACAGATGGACATCGCTATATCGACTCGGCTCTTGATGCTGATCAAGAATATATGTACTTTATGGGGTCTGCCACGCCTCCTTCTGCCTGTTACGCACATTTTTTTTTTGACAAACGTAATAGACCCTTTGTACTCTTTCAAAGTACAGGGTCTAAAAATAATATAAAAATATAGCGCAAACTAACTTTGGCGCGCCAAAGTTTGGATACCCTTGCAGTGCCCCGTGTAAGCCTTCAGATTTTTTACAAAATTTGTTATACATACAAAATGTTGGTTTTGAACCGATCGCTCCTTTGGCAGCTATATGATATAGTAGTCCGATTTACGTCAAATTTGATAGCGATGGATAAAACTATACCAAACACACAATCTGTGAGTTTGGTTGAGATATCTTAAGAAACAAAAAAGTTTTTCATACTAAGTGTTGATTTTGAACCGATCATTCCTATGGCAGCTATGTGATATAGTGATCCGATCCAGCCGGTTCCGACATATGTACTGCGTGCAAAAAAAGACGGACCTGTACCAAGTTTCATCAAGATAGCTTCAAAACTGAGAGACTAGTTTGCATAGAAACAGACGGACAGACGGACAGACGGACAGACTGACGGACAGACTGACGGACAGACGGACATGGCTATATCGACTCAGCTCGTCGCCCTGATCAAGAATATATATACTTTATGGGGTCTGTGAGGCTTCCTTCAATGCGTTACACATTTCGTGACAAATTATAATAATCCCTGCAAGGGTATAAATATAGCGTAAACTGACTTTGGCGCGCCAAAGTTTGGATACCCTTGCAGTGCCCCGTGTCAGCCGCCAGATTTCTTACAAAATTTGTTAAATGTTGATTTTGAACCGATCGATCCTATGGCAGCTATATGATATAGTAGTCCGATTTACACCAAATTTGGTCAGCCTGTTTAAAACTTAGTCAAAGACAAAATGTGTATATTTGGTTGAGATATTTTGAGAAACAAAAAGTTTTTCATACTAAATGTTGTTTTCGAACCGATCGTTCCTATGGCAGCTATATGATATAGTAGTCCGATTTACACCAAATTTGGTATCGATGTATAAAACTATACCAAACACACAATCTGTGAGTTTGGTTGAGATATATTAAGAAACAAAAAAGTTTTTCATACTAAATGTTGATTTTAAACCGATCGTTCCTATGGCAGCTATATGATATAGTAGTCCGATTTACACCAAATTTGGTATCGATGTATAAAACTATACCAAACACGAATCTGTGAGTTTGGTTGAGATATATTGAGAAACAAAAAAGTTTTTCATACTAAATGTTGATTCCGAACCGATCGTTCCTATGGCAGCTATATGATATAGTAATCCGATCCGGCCGGTTCCGACGTATGTACTGCGTGCAGTAAAAAGACTTACGTGTACCAAGTTTCATCAAGATAGCTTCAAAACTGAGAGACTAGTTTGCATAGAAACAGACAGACAGACGGACATGGCTATATCGACTCAGCTCATCGCCCTGATCAAGAATATATATACTTTATGGGTCTGACACGCCTCCTTCAATGCGTTACAAACTTCGTGACAAAATTATAATACCCTCTGCAAGGGTATAAAAATGCAGTAAGCTACAGTAGAGCATGCTCGACAGTAGGAGACCCAGTACTTTTTGAGTGCAAACCGTTCACTATAGATTGTTCTTCAATGTTGCTTACCATTCAATAGATGGCGCCACTTCATAAACATAGAGGTCGCTGGCGTTTCTTCTTTTTCCTTTTGCCCGTAAAATTGTTAGTTGAATTACTTCCGCGTTTATCATCCGATTAGAATGAAATTTGGTGGACTGGTTTGGACCATAGTGTTTATTATATGTACTAAAAATAAAGGCGCTAGCACTAAAGGGGCTCTTGCAATTCGACTTTGAAGTTTTGTATTTCGATTTCGGGGGGCCGGGGTGGGCGTGCCACATATCTAAAACAAACTTGATCAATGGGAGATATAGATGAACCTACATGCCATGTCTCTAGCTCTTATAGATGAACCTACATGCCATGTCTCTAGCTCTTATAGTCTCTGAGATCTAGGAACTCAAAAAAGGGACAGACAGACAGACGGACAGATGGACATCGCTATATCGACTCGGCTCTTGATGCTGATCAAGAATATATGTACTTTATGGGGTCTGCCACGCCTCCTTCTGCCTGTTACGCACATTTTTTTGCACAAACTTAATAGACCCATTTGTACTTTTTTAAAGTACTGGGTCTAACAAAGATATGGAAAAAAACATCAACAATGAAGAAAAGCAGTACATCAGCATCCCATATGTAGAAAACATAGCAAATAGCAAAACAATAACAAATATTACACCACAACCACAATCAAAACATATAATATCCCAGCCAGCAAAGTTAGGAGCGCTCTAAATTATGTGTCTGAAAAGAGCCGATTTTAAGAGTGTTTTCTGAGTAGGCACATAAATAAGAGCATTTTCTGAGCAAATTTGGGGGTTGCTCCATATAGGCTCAAAAAGAGCTCATATGTGTGAGCATATTCGGAGCTGCGGTAAGTAAGTACAAAGTAAAAACCTCGCTTAAAATAACGGTGTGCAGATCGCTTATCGCAAAATGTTCTAAAATTGACAATTTTATTAAGTTGGAACATTAAAGAAGTGTAAGTTGGACGTGCTTAGAAAAGTGTAACAAAGTGTTTAAAATTAAGTTAAAGAAAGTGTTTCAACTGAAATTTATAATTTAAAGCCAAAATTAGTGTCCAGAGATGAAGCCGGTCTGAGTGTAAAAAAATAATTAATGTCCTGAAGGCAAGGAATCGACGCTGTGAGGAGCCTCTGCCATCAGAGCTGGACGTATTCAATGAACCCCTAATGGATTCAGGACATATTTTGGAGCAAAATTTTATTGAAAATGATGGATACTCCAGTGATAGTAGTGACCTGTCTGAACCTTCGGAAGACCTTGAGATCAAATCTCTTCGGGATAAATTGTCTAATTGGGCTGTTGCATTTAATATTTCTTGCTCGGCTTTAAATGAGCTTCTTAAGATCTTGCGGCATATATCACCTGATTTGCCGTTGGATTCCAGAACTTTAAAAAAAACACCTAAAGATGTTTTTTGTGTCCCAATGAATGGCGGTGAATATATGCATTATGGGATCGCTGATTGCTTGACTGATTTTTTTGAAAACTTTTCTTTTAATGAAAAGGAATTATACATTAATATAAATATTGATGGGCTACCACTCTTTAAAAGTTCTAACATGCAGGCATGGCCGATTTTAATAAATGTTGACAGAACTTCCCCTGTATTGCTAGCAGGCGTCTTTTGTGGAGAGAGCAAGCCAAAAGATATTAACGAATATCTTAACTTATTTATTTCTGAACTTTCTTCTCTTATTTCTTCTGGTTTTGTCTATAAATCAAATCATTTCGTAGGAAAGGTTAGAGCCTTTATTTGCGACTCGCCCGCTAGAGCTTTTGTTCTTGGAAGTAAAAGTCATAGCGCCTATTTTGGTTGCCACAAGTGTCATCAACGAGGTGAGAGCTTCCAAAGAAGAATAATATATCAACTTCAAGAAAGTTTACCAAGAACGGATGACCAATTTAGAAATAGAACACAAGTCGAACACCATAACATTCTGCTTCCACTTAAAATTGAGGAGCTTCCATTAGACATAGTGCGGCAATTCCCATTCGATTATATGCATACAGTTTGCCTCGGGGTAATGAAAAGTATGTTGAATGGATGGATAAAAATTAGAGGCCAGAACTACTCCTTATCTAAAGAAAAAATAGATTATTTAAATAGTCTGTTCATGTCTTTAAAGACAGATATAAGTAAGGAATTTGCCAGAAAACCCAGAAGTATTTTAGATATGGATAGGTGGAAAGCCGTTGAGTTTAGGCAATTCCTACTATACACTGGACCAGTAGTTTTAAAAGGAGTTTTAACTGAAAGCCGATACGAACATTTTATGCAATTAAGCATTGCTATAAGAATTCTGCTTAGTGATGAGCATTGCTTAAGTAAAAATGTGTGCGCTAAAGAATTGATTCGTAGTTTTATAAGCAAATTGCCAGAGCTTTATAATGCAACTTTTCTAAAATATAATTTTCATTGTTTATCGCATTTGGCAGATGAATGCATTTTTTACCAATCAAATTTACATTCTTTCAGTGCTTTCAAATATGAAAGTTATTTATGCAATGTAAAAAAAATGGTTAGAAAGGGAACACAAGTTGCTACGCAGATATATAATCGCCTCGTAGAGCAAAGTATGAATAGCACATTAAGAAGAGATTCCAAATCAAAATAATAATTGTTATTCCATTAATTCATAATGAATAATTTCACTGAGCAATTTTTGAGCACTGGCACGCATTCAGATGAATCAACTTTGGCCAATGAAGTTGCCTATACTCAGCTAACTTCTAGCTATGCCAATCCATCCACATCGAGTAAGTATAGGTTTGAAAATCTATCTTCAAAGAAAACTAAGTAATTTTGCCCTTTTTAGATATGTTGCAGCTTATTTACGACCAACTGCAAAAATTAAACAAAAATGTAGAAGGTATAGAATAAAGACTTTTTAATTTACAGACTAAACCAAAATAAATTTTTATAGATCTTAATGAACGCTTAATTAAATTGGAAGCTGATAACACTAGCATTCAAACTCGCATTTTAACGGAAGTGATAGCACAACGAAAGCTTGTTCAAGGAAATAAGCCTCGTATGTTGCTACCACCAAAACCCTTCAATAAAATTGAAGACATCCAAAAATTTGAAGTGGATTTAAACATTTCAGCAGAATTGTGTGAACAACTGGTAAGAATAACTAAAAATGCTCTTGGAAGGGAACTCACACTAAAAAGTGTGTTCTGAGCATGGCGATAACGACAGCCGTGAGAAGTAATAATTGTTGCACTTAAAATATTTGACTTTAATCTATTTTTCCATCCTTTACCAAAATATTTTTCTACGTTTTTAAAATAACGTTTTTTTTACTCTTTTAAGGTGCTTTTAATCAAAAATTTGCCGTGGATGAAAAACAGATTTCATCAATTTTCAGCAAATGGTTTCAAACTGCAAATGACAGGATTAAATATTATAATAAAGCTAAAAAACATTTGACTTAGGAAAATTAATGGTTTATATATGGGCTAAAATTTAAGATTTAGTTTAAAAGATTTCCATATACATAGAATTTAAGAATTAATTTTTAAGATTTTTTCAATTTTCCGTATACTTTTTGAAAAAATAAAAAGCAAATATAAAATCTGAATTTTATTGATTGAAATTATTCCAAAAAAATGTTTCAATTAAGTGTCTGAAATGAACCTTTTTCGTGGCGATTTAAGTGCCTAAAAATGATACTTTTATGAGCATTTTCTGTGCGTTTTCAATGCTTGATTAGGAGGGTGAAAGCACTTATTTCTGTGTCAAAAAAGAGTCATATTAGACTCAGAAATTGACCTCTTAAAGTACGACCGTTTTCACGGAAAAAAATGCTCTTTCCGGACTCCGGACTAACTTCCGTGTTTATCATCCGATTGGAATGAAATTTTCTGGGCAGGTTTGGATCATAGTGTATATTATATGTACCAATAATCAAGTCGCTAACATTAAAGGGGCTCCTTCAATTCGACTTCGTAATTTTGTATTTCAATTTTTGGAGGCGGATAGGGGCGTGGCGAAAATCTAAAACAAACTTGATCAATGGGAGATATAGATGAACCTACATACCAAGTTTGGTGTCTCTAGCTGTTATAGTCTCTGAGATCTCTGTGTTCATATTTTCGAAATTTTGATCAGCCGTATACTATCCGTTTATTATCCGTTCCGGATAAAATCAGGACAGGATTGGACTAAAAAGTTTATCATGTATGCCAAAAATCATATCGCTAGCATTAAAGGTGCTTTCGTTATTCGACTTTGAAATTTTGTATCAAATTTGCGGGGTTGGAGGGGGGCGTGACAAAATTCTAAATCAAACTTTATCAATGCAATATATAGATAAACCTTCATGCCAAATTTGGTGCCTCTAGCTCTTATAGTCTCTGAGATATAGGTGTTCAAAAAAGGGACAGACAGACGGACAGACGGACATGGCTATACCGACTCGGCTGATGATGCTGATCAAGAATATATATACTTTATGGGGTCTGCCACGCCTCCTTCCGCCTGTTACCCAATTTTTTTTTTGCACAAACTTAATAGACCCATTTGTACTTTTTTAAAGTACTGGGTCTAAAAAAAATAAGAGCTAGATACACCAAATTTGGCATGTACCTTCATCACGTATTGAATCCGTATATATATCATACATCCTTACCAAATTTGGTGTAAATCGGACCACTATATCATATAGCTGCCATAGGAACGATCGGTTCGAAAACAACATTTAGTATGAAAAACTTTTTTATTTCTCAAAATATCTCAACAAAATATACACATTGTGTGTTTGATTATGTTCTAAACACGCTGACCAAATTTGGTGTAAATCGGACTACTATATCATATAGCTGACATAGGATCGATCGGTTCAAAATCAACATTTAACAAATTTTGTAAAAAATCTGACGGCTTACACAGGGCACTGCAAGGGTATCCAAACTTTGGCGCGCCAAAGTTAGCTTGCGCTATATTCTTTGTTATAATCACTATATTTAAGAAAAACTTACACAAAACTAACCATGCAAAGCATTTGTCCGTTGTTATTAGAGTTCCGAAGCTAGCTATAAAATAGCTAAAATGGCAATAAAAGCGTTCCATTTACAGGATTGTTTCTGTATTTAACACTGATATTGATGATAGCGACCAACTGACAGACATGCAGCCACGTCCAAAGAAATTGGTAATATATATTCAAATGACATTTGAGCAAATTGTAATTCTCTTAAATCTCTTTCTTGAAAGGTTACAAAAGAGTCACGCCCTACCGGAAACATCAAACGCGTACTTCTTGTGTCGCCTCAGAACGCTGATAAATTGTTCGATCAGCTAAAGATGTCATCTAACATATACAGCGGAGCCATTACTCATTTAAAATACTTTGGGAGAATAAGTATTCTAAGAACTTGTTAGAAAAAAAGTATGCACCGGGCAATATGGGGCGTGGCAGACCTTATAAAGTATATATATTCTTGATCAGAATCAGAAGTGGAATCGATATAGCTCTGTCCGTCTGTCTGTGAGACACAAAATTTGGTAAAAAGATTTCTTATAACATAGTTGCACGCAGAACAAGTTTATTTTAAATTTTGGATGCCACGCCCCCTTCTACAACAAATCGAAATAACCAATTAACTACCGATCGGTAATTTCAAAATTTTGATGAGTCATCCCCTTCTCCCACAAACCGCCAAAAAACCATAAATCTGGCAATTATCAAGCGGCAGATTTTAGATTCGGCATGAAATAAAATAATAAACAAGAGAATGAAGTCAACTTAATTTTGTCTTTAACTGTTGACTGATGACGTTCACACTATGTTGACACTCCCAACGTCAACTGACGCTTTTCACATTGTCAATCTACAGTCAACGCAATAGTTGACCAAGTTGACAGCTGTTTCCACTAGGATTGATTAATGCTAGGTTCACATTGCGCCACAGAGCTTGGCACATAGTGTCAGGGGTGCATCTGGGCATTGAAATCGGTAATAAAATTTCGGAAGTTTAGATGCCCAAATGCACCCCTGACACTCTGTGCTAAGCTATGTAGCGCAATGTGAGCCTAGCATAAGTTGATATCAAAATTGACTTCTATGTCAACTAGTCTAATTGCAGCATAACCAACTTCGTCATTTAATTATCCACAGATATTTATATTTATAAATCGATAAATATTACCAAGAGATAAAGAAAATTAGTTTTAATTTAATAAACAATGTCAAATATGTTGTTATTATTTAAAAATACTTCCGTTGAAAACAAATTTAAATTATATTATCGATTTCGAATTTTATATGCGCTCTCTAGCGTTATTAAATTATACAACGACGGTAACGTTGGCGCCATCTTTTCTACAAAATATTTCGATTAAATGGGTGATTATTAATAAAGTGTTAGTTATGAATATAAATGTAAAATACCAGCCAACATTTACTTGTGAAATATAAATAGCTTGACAAAAAAAATTATTTTCTTAATTTACCAATTGCTTTCATTGATCGAGATATCGATTAGATGCTATCCCGGCAACCCTGTAGATATTTGTCCGTTGTTTTTTCACGACGTGCCACTTTCGATAAATTGCTAAAAAAAAAAAAAAGAGCATTTGCTAATTTCGGTCTATTCACTTTATAGTTTATGCCATATTTGGCAAGATTACGATAAGCGGTGCGACAAGATCGAAAAATCGCGCGTTTTTTTTTTTTTAATTTTTACCTACGGCACTTTTTGTCATACACTTATGTCTCCTACCGGGGAAAAAATAACATTAACAATAACACCAACAACAAAAACCAACAACAACTGTTAATTTATTCGATTACAATATAAATTAGCAAGAAATGTAATAAAATAAAATGGTTTGAATATCCGCGCAAAGCGATGAAGTAGAAACGAACACTTTGCAACACTGCTCTAGGCAAAACAGTGCAAAGAGCGACTGGCACGCTGAGCTATTTTTATAGAATCGGTCAACTTATCGGTCTCAATATCTCGAGAACCGAGCGGATAATCAAAAAATCGTACTTAATTTTTTCGTCTTATTTCGACGTGTTCTACCGGAATCCGTCGTCAGATCTTGTCGCACCCCTTATTGTAATATCCCCGGCACTTCCCACGACCACTGGAGGATAGAGCGTTCACTGTCATTTGGATGACGCTGTATTTTACCTTTCCACGACCAAATGGGCGTTCGTGAATGACATATTGTAAATTTGCCATTCGCCCGAATTAAATCAGCTGTTCAGTTTAGTTGCTCGCATTGCTTTCATTTACAATTTATTTTTCAACTCAAAATATATCAAATTGAATTTAAAACAATCAGGTGGATTATGTATTAGCAAATGGTTGCCATCTGATGGTTGGCAATGCCAACTGTCGTGACTGTCAGTCATATAATTATCGGCACATCGATACCAATCGCTGATCTGTATCTCCCAAATTTTCTAAAGCACATTTTTAAAAGTTCTTAGAAAACAAAAAATGCTTTCAACTAAATCTTGGAGTATTACATCGCACGAAATTGAAAGGATATACAACTCATGGACAATTAAAAACTTTTCTTTGCTATTTGATTTGGAATCAGTTAATAATTTAACTTCACCAAAGTTTCCAAAGGACAGAAACGATTTACAATTTTGTCTTAACCTATTATTGCACAGCAGTAAATTATATGTTCGATTGAATACTTTCTCAAAGTTACATTACAAGTGCCGCGCATCAATTTGGGTACAAGGACTTGACGAAACTCGCAAATCTTCCTGTTTCTCATTACCTAATTCTCTAAGTCTAGAGTTGTTGAGCATTGATTTATTTACCAAAGAACGAAAAAATGGGTTGATAAATGAAAAATTAATAATATGTTGCTCCATCAACTTGACAAAAAATCAATGTGATGAAATCCGTAACATATTCCATTTTCCCACTTGTACACTAAATGAAGATCTTGGTGCTTTACTTGACACAAAGGACTTGGCTGATGTGACAATCATCACAGGCGACGACAAGATACCAGTTCATAAGATCATTCTATCAGGTAAGAAGTAATATTCTACCCAAATCTAAAGTTTGATGGAAACTTTGTATTATCTTTGTAGCACGGAGCAAAGTATTTGCGGCCATGTTCAAGCATTCAATGAAGGAAAACTCAGAGAACTGTGTTACTATTAGGGATTTCCCTTTCGATGTCGTCATGGAAATGCTACGATTCATATACACCGGGAAAGCACCAAACTTGAAAGAGATGACTGTGGATCTGATGGCAGCTGCTGACAAGTATGAGCTTGACGGACTGAAGGCGATGTGTGCTAAGTCAATGAGCGATAATCTATCCGTACAAACTGCACCCATAGTGCTAAAGGCAGCCGACCTATACAACTTAAAGGATCTTAAAGACAACGCAATGATATTTATTAAAAACAATATTCCCAAAGTTACCGAGACGTCAAACTGGAAAGATATAATTACAACAGATAGTAATCTGATATTCAATACGTTTATTAAACCAAATTGCCTTGAATTTAAACTGAATGAAGATGCACCGAGTATCTGATAATATCTAATTAGATACAACATCACATTTACTAAAAGTGGTTGATAGAGCTATACACATAATTATTTACTATATTTAAGTTATTATGCGAATTTGTGTATGAATTTCGTTGATTGAAACGAATACGGAAATATTTTATAATTTAAAGAAATGTACCATAATGTTCCCGGAGAGGAACTTTTATGATTTATTTTGAAAAACATTGCACTTTTGTAATAATTAAAACATAAATATAAGTTGATTTAAAGTTTGATATCGAATTTACTAAGTGAATTACACGAAAAGCGTCTAAGCATCTAAAATTAAAAATAAAGAAACAATTTTTATACCCTTGCAGAGGGTATTATAATTTTATCACGAAGTTTGTAACGCATTGAAGGAGGCATGTCAGACCCCATAAAGTATATATATTCTTGATCAGGGCGACGAGCTGAGTCGATATAGCCATGTCCGTATGTCCGTCTGTCTGTTTCTATGCAAACTAGTCTCTCAGTTTTGAAGCTATCTTGATGAAACTTGGTACAGGTCCGTCTTTTGCTGCACGCAGTACATATGTCGGAACCGGCCGGATCGGATAACTATATCATATAGCTGCCATAGGAACGATCGGTTCGAAAACAACATTTAGTATGAACAACTTTTTTGTTTCTCAAAATATCTCAACCAAATATACACATTGTGTGTTTGACTAAGTTCTTAACACGCTGACCAAATTTGGTGTAAATCGGACTACTATATCATATAGCTGCCATAGGAACGATCGGTTCAAAATCATCCTTTAACAAATTTTGTAAAAAATCTGACGGCTTACGCAGGGCACTGCAAGGGTATCCAAACTTTGGCGCGCCTAAGTTAGCTTGCGCTATATTTAACACTTAACATTTTATTTACTTCAGGAATATTTAAAAAGCGTCATAGCGCCCTGTCATTGATTTGTTATGTAGGGATCTGTAAGGCTGTACTTACAAATATATTGGATTATGCTTTTATATGCGTCGCATACATACGTAAATACATGTTGCCTTATATATTGGTCCAGTAAGACCTACCGTCATCCCACCCACAGCTGTGGTGCCTGTTAAAGGGGTTTTGGCGACCGAGCAGATGCGGTATAACCTCCAGCGAATAACGCCGAACAGAAATTTTTGGCCACCGTGGCAGTCTGTGCTGATCCAGGTTCAACAACCCAGTAGTGCAGTAATGAGCGAAGAGCAAGCATCCAAGAGGCTGCTTCGAACGCCACCCACTGGAGCACGAGCACCGTCTTCGGCACCACTGATGATCCCGGAAGGCGTCTTCGTGTTCACTGCTAAAAGCAACAGCAAAGAAGAGACTCCTAAAAGGAGTAGAGAAGTTGGCAGCCCTGCAAGCGCCCAACGCAAAACGCCGGCAAAAAAGACGAAGAGCTCCTCAAAACACAGTGAGCTATTGGTTAAGCTTGGGGACATCCTCAACGAAATACTATAAATGGTGAATGAAAAAATACCTGCGGTCCGACACATAGTACATCCAAGAAGAGGTTGGTGCTTACTTGGAGACGGTTTCTGAGATAGCAGATTCTTACCATCGCGAGGTAAACAGGGACTTTCCTTGCAATGGAGCCCCAGCAAAAACACGTACGGCCAAAACACAAAACATGACGCTGTTAATTTGGAAGCCCATCAAGATTTGATGTTTGAAAGCATGACACACCCACCCCGACAAAAAAGGCCTAAATGGCAAACGGTAGCCAAGCACGCAAAACAGCATGCCCATCGCAACAGCAAACCAGATGCCTTAATGATTTGACGCAAGGAGAAAGATGCTTACGCTCAGGTGCTCAACGTAGTTCAGGGTGACTAATCACTGCAAGAATATAAGGATAAAGTTTCCGAAATTCGACGCACATTAGCTGGAGAGGTTTTGCTATGCATAATTAAGGCAACAGACGACTCTACAGGGAAACTGCAAAGAGCGATACAGGATATCATAGGAGACCAAGGCTAAGTCAAAGCTATAGCCGACAAAACTACACTGGAAATACGGGACATCGCTGAATTGATATCCTGCAACGACAGACTGGAAGCTACATCCAAAGCCACCGGTCTTGACCTGTGTGCCGAAACTCCGCCAAAGCTCAGGCCTGCCTATTAAGGCACCCAAGGACATAGCAGACCTAATCCTAAAACTGGGGAAAATACGCATTGGCTGGCCTTTATGCCGACTGCGGGCCAAGGTCGAACCACGAAGGTGTTACAGGTGCCTCAACTTCGGGCATATAGCATCAAGGTGTAGAAGCAAGCATGATGCCGCAAAGCTCTGCTTCAACTGTGACGGTGAGGATCATGCTGCAAAGGAATGCAAGTCGATTGCTGCCTGCATCCTATGCAAGAGGTTGGGAGAAGAGAGCTCCGCTCACAGCACACTCAGCAAACTGTGCCCGCGCTACCTTGAAGCCGTCAGAAACAGAACCAACTAAGTTTCTACAAATAAACACCAACCACTGCAGTGTCTGTCTGTCTGTCTGTCTGTCTGTCCGTCTGTCCGTCCGTCCCTTTTTGTGTCGCCTAGATGTCATTTTAGTTAGAAATTTTTTAGTTTCAATTGCTTTTTTTTAATTTTTTGTTTTAAATTGCATTTGTTTTTAATTTCAATTTAATTTTAATTTTTGCAATTTAATTTTAGTTTCTTTTTTGTTTGAAATTGCTTTTGTTTATTTAATTTCAATTTAATTTTAATTTTGAAATTTTAATTTTAGTTTCTTTTATATTTGTTTTGAATTGTTAAATTATTCTTTGTTTAGATTTGTGTTTATGTTTTTTAAAGTAGTTGCTCTGTGTGTTTTATTTCTAGTGATTGTTTTAGTTTATCGTTTACAAGGGGGTTTGCCCCCTGCTCGCTTCGCTCGCTGAAATCTCGGGGAGAAATGTGGAGTAAAAATAGGGAACACTTCTCACAGTTAAAGCCGGACCTTATGTCATTTGTAATAAGAAAGCGGGAAATGTAAATAAATTTTTCTCCCTGTAATTGGACTTAAAATAATAGTAATAAGTAGTACTCTATATAATATAGAGAATTTACATTTTCGCTGCTCGCTGTTTTAAAGTTTTCGCTGCAATTGGATTATTGCAGCAAGAGCGAGTAACAGTGCCATATAGTGCAAATTGATTTTGAAAGTCGCAACACTAATGAATCGTAACACCCCCCCCCCCCTCCCCATCCCCATGTCCATTTTCTTTTGATTGTTTATTAATAGCATTAAAAGCCACTGTTCCTAGTGATCCGATCTTGACCAAATTCTTACAGAATGTTACAAAGAGTACGAAATCCATAATCTGTGTTCCTATGGCAGCTATATGATTTAGTGGTCCGATCTTGACCAAATTTTCTCAGGATGTAGCAGTGAGTAAGAAATACATAATCTGTGAGTTTGGTCAAGAAAGCTTAAAAAACAAAAAAATGCATACTAAGCAATTTTGACTTTTGACCCCCATTTTAGCCCCTTCCAGTGGGGATATCAAAAAATCCCGTCTTATTGCACGATAATTATGTCTTAGCTATGCATCTCAATATCTTGAACCGTTTGGCCTACAGCGTGATGACTCAGTCAGTAAGTCAGTCAGTCAGTGAATCAGGACAAAGAGTTTTATATATATAGATATATACAATGTATATTATACATGTGTATAACCTTGTTGATTAATTGTCTTTTTGTTTTTTGTTTCTCCCTCTAACAGGTTAAGTGGCGTCAAGTATGTGATGGATAAAAGGTAAGTAATTTTCTATACTTAGTTGATTTCTATTCCTCTGATTTTGAATTATTCTAATTATTCTTTTTAATAGCTCCCTCATAGGTAAGGATATGTGCTGGGCAACGCGAAGATTCATGCAATTTACCCTAAGCAGGTGAGTATGGCTTTATGTCTGATATAGATAAAAATAGGGACATGAACTAAGCTTAATTGCACCTGTAGTTGCTCCCACACCGCTGTCAGAGCCACGGTTAAGGTGACTCTCGCAACAGGCTATGTGTATTGATAATCAGCAGCTGCTATGGAGCAGCCACCGAAATTTGCAAATGAAGTTTCATTTGTTCCCACGCCGCTGTCAGAGCCCACGCCTTTGGTGACTCTCGCCAAGGATACCAATTAGGATTAATGGATTAATGTTTTGTGTTGACGGTTGATGAGCTTCTGGATCCCACGCCGCTGTCAGAGCCCAATGGGTGGTGACTCTCACTCCAGGATCCAAAAACAGATCAGATCCAAATTGTAATTGTTGCAGTGGCAAGGCGCAAAATTGAGGCGACACAGCGTTGTGACTGCCATCATCGCCTTAGTTTTTGTCCTCGCCCAGAGGTGTCGCTATCAGCTTCGCTTTTCTGCCGCTTAATGCTTACGCATAATGACGTTGATCCTCGGTTTGAAATTATTAATCTGTTTGGAGTAACAATATAAATCTCTCGCTTTCAGATTAAATAGATTTTGCGTGATATCTGCAATAGAGAATTATATAGTTATTAGTGGCGTTGCATGAAAGTAATAGAATATACTAATGTAGATTTTTGTGTATATTTCAGATGTGATGCGGTTTGATGTTCCCTCGCCGCCGTCAACGATGGCCACGTCGAGCCAGCCAAGGCCAGTTGATGACAGAGGACCAGGAGCTGGACACAAAAACATGCCATGTCGCTGCAGTTGCAGCGAGATAAGTAATCGTTCCATGTGTTGTAATTCTATTTTGCTGTGTGCAAAAATTTGGTACTGCTCGATTGACAGTTTGCCACTGGACTGTCAATCTTGCAGGCCAGTCTCCATCTCATAGTTCCGGGACATCGTCTGAGACCATCAACACCTCTCTAACTGGTCACTTGTGGACGTGGCACATGTCCTCGAATTGGCCAAATTTGACATATGCCCAACTTAGGGGCGGTTAGTGGAGGAACGTTTCAACTTTTGCACAATGTATGGGCGCTGCTGTTGCGGCGGGATAAGTATAATCGTTCCATTGTTTTGCTCTTTATGCATTAATTGTATTTCATGTCAAATTTGCTAATTCCGTTTTTTTTGAACATGTGTCTTTTCAGATCCGTCATCGCGGAGTGCGGCTCGATCGGCAGAATGACACTGGACTGGCGAGTTTGCAGCCCAATCCCCATCCCAGGATCCCAGTGCAACATGCGAGACACCTCCCGCCTCTCTGGCTGCTTATTTGTAGGCGTGGCACATGCCCGCCAATTGGCCAACTTTGTATGCAGTGCACTGCAACGCGGGAAGCAAAGTGGAGAAACAACCAAGTCGTCGCCTTGTATGGAGTATCAGCCGTATTGTTATAAATTTAGTGGACAGCAGAGTATATGTATGATGTGACCTCATCCTCCTTAAAAATGAACAGCACACTTCAACGCTGCGATGCGGTGAGTGTTTCTGTTTTGTTTTGATTAAACTATTGTAATTGTAGATTAAGTTGAGGGCTATTGTAGGCTATTGTTGTTATTATGCAGTAAGATGGATTGTTGATATGAGAAGTCAATTATTGTTGTTTAAATTAATTAATTGCCTCCAGTGCCATATCCATTTTCCCGCTCATCTCTGCCAGGATTTGGACGTGTTGCTGAACAGTTATATGATGGCTGGTTTAGTGTTTGTGTCTATATAAGTCATAGACATAATTGCATAATCGAAAGCATACACTATGACTATGGCTGTATATGTGTATGCATGTAAAAGGGGGTCGCGCATATAATGTTTATATTTGCGAAGACATAACCTATTGACAATATACATGTATATTAATTTATATTATTATACCCTTGCAGAGGGTATTATAATTTTGTCACGAAATATGTGACGCATTGAAGGAGGCCTCACAGACCCCATAAAGTATATATATTCTTGATCAGGGCGACGAGCTGAGTCGATATAGCCATGTCCGTCTGTCTGTCCGTCGGTCCGCTGTCCGTCTGTTTCTATGCAAACTAGTCTCTCAGTTTTGAAGCTATCTTGATGAAACTTGGTACAGGTCCGTCTTGTTTGCACGCAGTACATATATCGGAACCGGCTGGATCGGATCACTATGTCACATAGCTGCCATAGGAACGATCGGTTCAAAATCAACATTGAGTATGAAAAACTTTTTTGTTTCTTAAGATATCTCAACCAAACTCACAGATGTGACTCACACTGTGTGTTTGGTACAGCTTTATACATCCCCACCAAATTTGGTTTAAATCGGACAACTATTTGATTTAGATGTTATCTGAACGATCGGTTCGAAATCAACATATATGTAGTAAGAAAAACTTTATTGTTTCTCAAGATATCTCAACCAAACGCAAACTAACAGGCTGTGATGTTTGACACATTTTTATACATTCTTATCAAATATGGTTCAAATCAAACAATTATGTCATATAGCTGCCATAGGAATGATCGGTTCAAAATCAACACTTAGTATGAAAACTTTTTTGTTTCTTAAGATATCTCAACCAAACTCACAGATTGTGTGTTTGGTATAGTTTTATACATCGCTACCAAATTTGACGTAAATCGGACTACTATATCATATAGCTGCCAAAGGAGCGATCGGTTCGAAACCAACATTTAGTATGTATAACAAATTTTGTAAAAAATCTGACGGCTTACATGGGGCACTGCAAGGGTATCCAAACTTTGGCGCGCCAAAGTTAGTTTGCGCTATATTTTTATATTATTTTTAGACCCTGTACTTTGAAAAAGTACAAAAGGGTCTATTACGTTTGTCAAAAAAAAAATGTGCGTAACTGGCAGAAGGAGGCGGGCCAGCCCCCATAAAGTATATATATTCTTGATCAGCATCAACAGCCGAGTCGATATAGCCATGTCCGTCTGTCTGTCTGTCCTATTTTGTGTCACCTAGATCTCAGAGACCATAAGAGCTAGAGACACCAAATTTGGCATGTAGGTTCTTCTATATCTCCCATTGATCAAGTTAATTTAGATTTTTGTCATGCCCCCCTCCGCCCACGCAAATTGAAAAACAAAATTTTAAAGTCGAATTACAAGAGCCCCTTAAATGCTAGCACCTTGATTTTGGGTACATATGGTATACACTATAGTCCAAACTTGTCCAAAAAATTTCATTCCAATCGGATGATAAACGCGGAAGTTATTCAACTAAAAATGTTATGGGCAAAAGGAAGAAGAAGAGACGCTAGCGACCGCTGTGTTAATTAACTTATTTCGTAGTGGCGCCATCTATTGCATGGTACGCAACATTCAAGAACAATCTAGTAAACGCTTTGCACTCAAAAAGTACTGGGTCTCCTACTGTCGAGCTTGCTCCACTGTAGCTTACTGCATTTTTATTTGCTATTTTTAAATCTTGCTTGCGATTTTAATTGCTTTTATTTTAAGTTCTTTAATTTTGGATTTTAGTTTGAAATTTTTTAGTTTCAATTGCTTTTTTTTAATTTTTTGTTTTTAATTGCATTTGTTTTTAATTTCAATTTAATTTTAATTTTTGCAATTTAATTTTAGTTTCTTTTTTGTTTGAAATTGCTTTTGTTTATTTAATTTCAATTTAATTTTAATTTTGAAATTTTAATTTTAGTTTCTTTTATATTTGTTTTGAATTGTTAAATTATTCTTTGTTTAGATTTGTGTTTATGTTTTTTAAAGTAGTTGCTCTCTGTGTTTTAATTCTAGTGACTGTTTTAGTTTATCGTTTACAAGGGGATTTGCCCCCTGCTCGCTTCGCTCGCTGAAATCTCGGGGAGAAATGTGGAGTAAAAATAGGGAACACTTCTCACAGTTAAAGCCGGACCTTATGTCATTTGTAATAAGAAAGCGGGAAATGTAAATAAATTTTTCTCCCTGTAATTGGACTTAAAATAATAGTAATAAGTAGTACTCTATATAATATAGAGAATTTACATTTTCGCTGCTCGCTGTTTTAAAGTTTTCGCTGCAATTGGATTATCGCAGCAAGAGCGAGTAACATTGCCATATAGTGCAAATTGATTTTGAATGTCGCAACACTAATGAATCGTTACAATTTTGATTTTTGACCCCCCATTTTAGCCCCTTCCAGTGGGGATATCAAAAAATCCCGTCTTATTGCACGATAATTATGTCTCAGCTATGCATCTCAATATCTTGAACCGTTTGGCCTACAGCATGATGACTCAGTCAGTAAGTCAGTCAGTCAGTGAATCAGGACAAAGAGTTTTATATATATAGATATATACAAGGTATATTATACATGTATATAATCTTGTTGATTAATTGTCCTTTTTGTTTTTTGTTTCTCCCTCTAACAGGCTAAGTGGCGTCAAGTATGTGATGGATAAAAGGTAAGTAATTTTCTATACTTAGTTGATTTCTATTCCTATGATTTATGATACTAATTATTCTTTTTAATAGCTCCCTCATAGGTAAGGATATGTGCTGGGCAACGCAAGATTCAGCCACCGGATTTGCAGATGAAGTTTCATTTGTTCCCACGCCGCTTTCAGAGCCCACGGCATTGGTGACTCTCGCCAAGGATACCTATTAGGATTAATGGCTTATGCAGCTATGAGCTGCATACTGGATGTTTTGTGTTGACGGTTGATGAGCTTCTGGATCCCACGCCGCTGTCAGAGCCCAATGGGTGGTGACTCTCACTCCAGGATCCAAAAACAGATCAGATTCAAATTGTAACTGTTGCAGTGGCAAGGCGCAAAATTGAGGCGACACAGCGTTGTGACTGCCATCATCGCCTTAGTTTTTGTCCTCGCCCAGAGGTGTCGCTATCAGCTTCGCTTTTCTGCCGCTTAATGCTTACGCATAATGACGTTGATCCTCGGTTTGAAATTATTAATCTGTTTGGAGTAACAATATAAATCTCTCGCTTGCAGATTAAATAGATTTTGCGTGATATCTGCAATAGAGAATTATATAGTTATTAGTGGCGTTGCATGAAAGTAATAGAATATACTAATGTAGATTTTTGTGTATATTTCAGATGTGATGCGGTTTGATGTTCCCTCGCCGCCGTCAACGATGGCCTCCACGTCGAGCCAGCCAAGGCCAGTTGATGACAGAGGACCAGGAGCTGGACACAAAAACATGCCATGTCGCTGCAGTTACAGCGAGATAAGTAATCGTTCCATGTGTTGTGATTCTATTTTGCTGTGTGCAAAAATGAAACATTTTACTTATGTATGTAGCATTGTTTATTTCATTTATTTTCAGGTGTTGCAGTAGTTGCAGGGAGATTTGGTACTGCTCGATTGACAGTTTGCCACTGGACTGTCAATCTTGCAGGCCAGTCTCCATCTCATAGTTCCGGGACATCGTCTGAGACCATCAACGCCTCTCTAACATGTCCTCGAATTGGCCAAATTTGACATATGCCCAACTTAGGGGCGCTTAGTGGAGGAACGTTTCAACTTTTGCACAATGTATGGGCGCTGCTGTTGCGGCGAGATTAGTATAATGGTTCCATTGTTTTGCTCTTTATGCATTAATTGTATTTCATGTCAAATTTGCTAATTCTGTTTTTTTTGAACATGTGTCTTTTCAGGTCCGTCATCGTCGGAGGGGTGGGAGATTGGGTACTGCTCGATCGGCAGAATGACACTGGACTGGCGAGTTTGCAGCCCAATCCCCATCCCAGGATCCCAGTGCAACATGCGAGACACCTCCCGCCTCTCTGGCTGCTTATTTGTAGGCGTGGCACATGCCCGCCAATTGGCCAACTTTGTATGCAGTGCACTGCAACGCGGGAAGCAAAGTGGAGAAACAACCAAGTCGTCGCCTTGTATGGAGTATCAGCCGTATTGTTATAAATTTAGTGGACAGCAGAGTATATGTATGATGTGACCTCATCCTCCTTAAAAATGAACAGCACACTTCAACGCTGCGATGCGGTGAGTGTTTCTGTTTTGTTTTGATTAAACTATTGTAATTGTAGATTAAGTTGAGGGCTATTGTAGGCTATTGTTGTTATTATGTAGTAAGATGGATTGTTGATATGAGAAGTCTATTGTTGTTGTTTAAATTAATTAATTGCCTCCAGTGCCATATCCATTTTCCCGCTCATCTCTGCCAGGATTTGGGCGTGTTGCTGAACAGTTATATGATGGCTGTTTAGTGTTTGTGTCTATATAAGTCATAGACATAATTGCATAATGAAAGCATACACATATGGCTGTATATGTGTATGCATGTAAAAGGGGGGCGCGCATATAATGTTTATATTTGCGAAGACATAACCTATTGACAATATACATGTATATTAATTTATATTATTATACCCTTGCAGAGGGTATTATAATTTTGTCACGAAATGTGTGACGCATTGAAGGAGGCCTCACAGACCCCATAAAGTATATATATTCTTGATCAGGGCGACGAGCTGAGTCGATATAGCCATGTCCGTCTGTCTGTCTGTCTGTCCGTGTGTCTGTTTCTATGCAAACTAGTCTCTCAGTTTTGAAGCTATCTTGATGAAACTTGGTACAGGTCCGTCTTTTTCTGCACGCAGTACATATGTCGGAACCGGCCGGATCGGATCACTATATCACATAGCTGCCATAGGAACGATCGGTTCGAAATCAACATTTAGTATGAAAAACTTTTTTGTTTCTTAAGATATCTCAACCAAACTCACAGATTGTGTGTTTGGTATAGTTTTATACATCGCTATCAAATTTGACGTAAATCGGACTACTATATCATATAGCTGCCAAAGGAGCGATCGGTTCAAAACCAACATTTTGTATGTATAACAAATTTTGTAAAAAATCTGAAGGCTTACACGGGGCACTGCAAGGGTATCCAAACTTTGGCGCGCCAAAGTTAGTTTGCGCTATATTTTTATATTATTTTTAGACCCTGTACTTTGAAAAAGTACAAAAGGGTCTATTACGTTTGTCAAAAAAAAAATGTGCGTAACAGGCAGAAGGAGGCAGGCCAGCCCCCATAAAGTATATATATTCTTGATCAGCATCAACAGCCGAGTCGATATAGCCATGTCCGTCTGTCTGTCTGTCCTA
>JAWNND010000965.1:0-28302 GCA_035043265.1 Drosophila testacea | reverse complement strand
TAAACAATAAGAATATTGAAAAAAAAAACAAAAAAAAAAACAAAAAAATGGTCCAAACCTGTCCAGACCTGTTCATTCCAATCGGATGATAAACGCGGGAGTTATTCAACTAACAATGTTACGGGCAAAAGGAAGAAGAGACTCTAGCGACCTCTGTGTTTTTTAACTTCATAGTGGCGCCATCTATTGTATATTACGCAACATTGAAGAAGAATCTATAGTGAACTCTTTGCACTCAAAAAGTACTGGGTCTCCTACTGTCGAGCTAGCTCCACTGTAGCTTACTGCATTTTTCTACATGTTTTTTTTTGTTATTTCCCAACAACAGCTATGACAAAAACATAAAAATAGTGATGGTAAAAAATGTCCCGTGCGCGATGTCAAGTGCGAATTTACGTCAATTGAAATTTAACAAAAAATGTCATCGTTAAAAAAATCATAACCATTTTTAAGAGGCATCAATGCACAAGATCTTAAAATTAGTTGCATTAAAATTTTGCCTGTGGATTCGCTGAAATTGGCGTTTGAATTGGTTGACCTCACAAGTCACTTCCGTTTCGTGCGAATCACTTGAATTTTGCTATTATCTTAAAGCAGTATTTACACTCAAATCTGAAAGAAATCGTCAAAAATCTGTTTTTTTCACTAAGCTAACAGAATATTAGTATTTTGTTATCGATATACGTGTTATCTACGCTGTTATTGTGGCCGCTTTATATAAATCAGCTGTTGTTGCTGCTCATAAGCAAAACAAATTTAATGCTGCCACTTTTAAATAAAATAATAATATAGTTGCTTTTTGGCCTGATGCTACATTAAATTCATATAATATATATATATATATATATATTTAAATGTTTAAAATTTAAATGGCTTAGCTGAATCGAGGTCGAAAGTTAGATAATTATGTCGATATGACATGATTCTCTATTCATAAAATTATGAATACAGACAAGCATAACTGCGATCGTTGCAGTTCTGTACCTTAGAATTCCCAAGTGGTAATTCTTGAGTTACACGGCATAAATACGGCAGAAATTTGCTTAGAATAGTCAGCAAAAAAAACGGTACTGATGATAGAGACGTGGCGTCTCTTGAAACAGCTGTATACCGAGCCACTTGCTCCTTGCTATTCATTTAGTAAAGGCTTATGTTGTATGGCTGTTGTTGTACAATTTGTAGTATAATTTGATAACAATTGTCAACATTTGTTATCAAACAAACATTGTTAATCATAATTGTATGAATAGAGAATCATGTCATATCGACATAATTATCTAACTTTCGACCTCGAGTCAGCTAAACCATTTAAATTTAAAACATTTATATATAATATATTTATTTTGTCAAGTACACAATTTTGATTAAATTAAATAAAGTCTAATTAACTTGTTTGGTCCTTATGACCATTGAAAATCTGCGGTGTTAGAGCAGTGACCCTTATACCCTTGCAGAGGGTATTATAATTTTGTCACGAAATGTGTAATGGTGACGGAGGCCTCACAGACCCCATAAAGTATATATATTCTTGATCAGAGCGACAAGCTGAGTCAATATAGCCATGTCCGTCTGTCTGTCCGTCTGTTTCTATGCAAACTAGTCTCTCAGTTTTGAAGCTATCTTGATAAAACTTGGCACAGGTCCATATTTTTGATGCACGCAGTACATATTTCGGAACCGGCCGGATCGGATAACTATATCATATAGGTGCCATAGGAACGATAGTTTCGAAATCAACATTTAGTATGAAAAACTTTTTTGTTTCTCAATATATCTCAACGAAACACAGATTGTGTGTTTGATACAGTTTCATACATCCTTAACAAATGGTGTAAATTGGACTACTTTATCATATAGCTGCCATAGGAGCGATCGGTTCGAAATCGACACATAACAAATTTTGTAAAAAATCGGACGGCTTATGCTTGGCTCTTCAAAGGTATTAAAACTTTGATACTTTGTTAATTCACGTAAGTCATCTTACAAATATAAACATCGTAAAGCTAAAAATGCTCGATTTTGATAATAGTTGATATTTACGATACAATTATTTTGCAATATTGATTGAAGTATTTGTGATATTATCTGCCTTATAAATATAGTTAGGCTAACAAATCTCTATTTTTATAATAGTTGAGTTTTTACGATACAAATATTTTACAATATTGCTTGAAATATTTGTGGTGTTTGTAGTGGAGGCGTCGAAATAAGCAGGCAGCACTTTAGTTTGTAGTTTTTGAATATGTAGTTTATTGTATTTGATTATAGCACTTCTTGTGCGGTAGAAGGATAGATTGTAAGTGTAAGCTTCAACCTTAACATAGTGGTTACAACCTAACTTTATGAAACATGTATTCAAATTTTAAATGTAATAGTATGTTAAATGTAAATGTAAATGTAAATGTAAATGTAAATGTAAATGTAAATGTAAATGTAAATGTAAATGTAAATGTAAATGTACATGTATTTTTTTTAAAGTCCATTTATTTACTAGCTAGCTTAAGAAATAATACAACAAGAAAACAAAGACTATAGGTGGCACTGGGTGCCCACGATACGACCGCAAGGCATTGCTTCGTAGGTCCCTCGGTGACGCCTATAGCTAATTTATGAGCCCCTTCGGTTGCGCTCCTCCCTTCTCAACTCCGTCATGAGCGATGCTGCAAAGGTGCTGGCTGCTTCCCATTTAATGGGCGATTCCAGCATTACGTTTGTAAAGGTGTCCCGGTGATGGGGCCACCCATTACCTCCTCCAGCCTATTCCTGTGTTGTACAAATCTACGACATTTAAACACTACGTGATGGGCATCCTCCACTATACCTCGCCCACACAAAGGGCACTCGTCGGAATCATCGTGGCCGAACCTCTTGAGGTACTTTCGAAAGCATCCGTGGCCTGAGAGGATTTGCGTGATGTAAAAGTTTACCTCACCGTGACTTCTGTTCAGCCAGGCTGCGAGATTTGGGATCAATCGATGGGTCCAGCGTCCCTTCAGAGAACGATCCCATCGGTTTTGCCAGCGGTCGATGGAACGCTGTCTGGCGTCATTGCGTATTGTGTTTAGTGAAGGCCCGTTGGTGGAGTTTTCTTTTACAGCCTTGTATACAGTGTCTGCTTCACTGGCCAGCTTGTCAATCGGCACCATTCCCGCAATTACAAGCGCGGCGTCGTCAGAAATAGTGCGGAACGCGCAGCACACCCGGATGGCGCTTAGCCCATAGGTTAAGCATATCCCTCGACTGTAGGTTGGTACCGCCATTGCTTTAGACCAAATGGGTGCCGCGTAGAGAATTATGGACTTGGCTACGCTCATGAGCAATAATCGACGTTGCTGCTTAGGTCCGTGAGTATTTAGCATAATCCGTGAGAGTGCATGGTTGGATGCTGCAGCCTTGGTGTGGATAAATTCCAGGTGCTCCCTGAAGGACATCCTTGTGTCTAGCATAACCCCAAGGTATTTTTTGGAGCGCTTCGAAGATATTGTTGTGTCGCCGACTATTATGTGTGCAGTCTCAACCTGTTTCCGGCTGCTGATGAGGACAGCTTCAGTTTTGTGAGTTGCTAGTTCAAGACCAGCTGAAGACAGCCAGCGTTGGATGCGGGCAATGCCAGAGCTGCATGTCTGCTCGGTCGAGCGTAACTCCTTGCCATTCACCACTAATGCTACGTCATCAGCAAATCCAATGATGTGTGAACCCGAGGGAAGTACTATCCGCAAAACTCCGTCATACATGGCATTCCACAGAAGAGGCCCCAATACGGATCCCTGAGGAACTCCGGCGGACACTTGGTATATTTCCTTGCCATCATCGGTGTGGTACTGCAGCTCTCTTCCTCTGAAGTAACTCTTGGTTATGTCCAAAAGGTACTCGGGGACAGAATAACCAGACAGTGCATGTAGTATTTTATCCCATCTGGCAGTGTTGAAGGCATCCCTTACGTCCAGCGTAGCGACTAGGCAATAGTTTTTAGTACCTCCCTGCCAACGTGTGCCTTGGATGGCTTGCGTGGCTATATTGGTTACCGTGCTTATGGCGTCTATGGTCGATCTAGCTCTCCTGAATCCAAATTGATTCGGCGAAAGTCCGCCTCCTTCTGCGATCGCCATCTCCAATCTGGCGCAGACCAGCTTTTCCAGGATCTTTCCCAAAGTGTTTAGAATACAAATTAGTCTGAAAGACGATGGCTCATTTGGTGGCTTCCCTGGCTTTGGCAGCAGCACCAGCGTCTGCAGCTTCCATATTGATGGAAATGTGCCTTCCAAAAGACTCGTATTATAGAGCTCTACAAAGGCGCTGGGGTGCAGGGAGAGGGCTGTTTTGATGGCACGATTTGGTAGGTTATCAGGACCAGGGGCTTTGCAGACTTTAAGGCTCCTTGCCACCTCCAGAATTTCATCCACCGTGACCATTTATAATTTTTGTGGGAAAGCTGTGTTCCGACTTACTAAACGGCTTACGTCAGTCTCTTGAGAATCTACGTTTGGAAATAGTGTTTCCACGATAAGCCTCATCTCTGTTGCGTTTGTAGGTGCGTGTTGCTTTCCGGCGTTAATGGACTTCACTACGGTCTTGTAGGCTTTGCCCCAAGGGTCGTGCTCAGCAGAGTCACACAATTTGAGAAAGCACTCTCTTTTGCTGGCTCGGATTTCTAACTTCAGCGACTTTCTGGCAGCTCTATATTCCGCTTGTCTAACGTAGAAGCCTGGTCTGCCCCGGGAACGCTGATATTGTCTTCTTGCCTTTAAACAGGCATGGCGGGCAATGGCGATACGGTCGTTCCACCAAAAAGTTGGCTCGTGTTGTCGCTTGTACCGCTTTCTTCTTGGCATACTCCTGTCGCAGGCTTGAGTCAGAGCGCTTGTCATTTGGGCTGCTCTGTTCTCGGCGTTTCCAACGGTGTTTACTCTTTGAAATGAAGCAGCAAATGCTTGCCTGTTGAACTGCTCAACGCGGTACGCTTTTGGGTAAGGTGCACTGTTTCGTATGGTCCGAATTGTATCTCCAACTGTTACCAGGATACTAACATGGTCGCTGGCGTTGTAGGCGTCACAGATTTGCCAAGTTGCACCGACTGAGATAGATGCACTTGCAAAAGTCAGATCAACGATCGACCCGGTCCCAGCTCTGCTGAAAGTATTTTGGGAGCCCGTGTTTAGCAGTACAAGGTCCAATGAGGCGAACGTTTCGAGAAGAGCTCGACCCCTGGCATTTGTCACCGGGCTGCCCCACTCCGTAGCCCATGCGTTAAAATCTCCAGCAACGACGACTTTACGTCCTCTGGCATCCTCCACGATCTCTTCTAGGATGGCTATATAATCACTCAGCTAGGGGCAAGGTAGCAACTGAAGAGCCATATGTCGTCCGTTTTTGCACGAACAAACCCTTGAAACGATTTGGTTTCCGCCAGAAGAATTGAGGGGGCTCCACATGCCCATAATACCGCCTTACTGCTCATGTCTCCAACCCACTTCCTCGTGCAGATTGACACACGGTGATGTGGCTCGCTGATGATTGCAATGTCTGTCCTCGCATCTCTTGTAGACTGCTCCAAAAGCGCTTGGGCGTCTATGCAATGGTTAAGGTTGATTTGAAGCAACCTTAACATTTCATGTAAATGTACATGTAAGTGTAAATGCAAATGCTGCCAGAACCAATAGGCCATGCTCATATTCTGGCCTAGACAACCTCCCCCTTGCAATGCCAGGCAGGATCCAGCCAAAGGATGAATTTTGTGCGACTGGAATACCGCTGGTGCTGGGAAGGATACCCGGGAGTAGAATGTGAGGATACACATCAGCACCGAGCACCAGGAAGATCGTGCCGGGGCGGAACCACTGATCGTCGGCAATAGTGACGCTCTTAAAATGATCATGAAGATCACGTTCAATGCGCCTGAGGGGAGTGCGGACACACAGTTGAGAGTCAACCTGCAGGAGGACCTCACGGTTGAGATCAGTCGTCTTCGATCGGATGACCGCAGTGCAGACGCCCTCCGCACCAACGCGGGTGACGGACAGCCCGAAGGCGTTTGCCAATGATGCGCTGATGCGGCTGGTCGGACTGCATGGGTCGATCAATGCGCGCATCTCAAAGTTTTTCACCCCATTGCTGAGGACAATGCCAGCCGTGGGCAAAATGCTTACAGCTTTGTGCTGCAGCAGCGACGTTAGCGACGTCGTCACAACATTAGAGGCTGGGGTGGCTGGAGATTGCCGCCGAGTGGACGAGGGTCGGGAGCGATGCGACGAGGGTGACCGAGATCGGGGCCTTGTCTGTAAGTGCTTCTTCGTCGGGCGAGGTTGGCGTGAGTTGCGCGGTTCCTTAAAGTGGAGAAGGGTGTGGTGATCTTTGTGGCAGATCTTGCATCTGCCTCCGCTACGGCAGGAGCGCCCAGAGTGCTGATGGGCCAGACAATTGGGGCAGTACTTGTTAACAAGCACTGCCCGAAGACTTTTTCAGCGGTGAGGCGCATAAAAGTCCGGCACTTCCGCAGTGTATGCACTCCTCGACAAACTCGGCAACGGAAAGGGTCCCGTTTTCTGGGAGACGCTGTGTGGTTGTGCGTGCTGGCATTTTCAGGCAATGTTCGGAAACTACAAATAATAGAAATAATAATGTTTAGTCTGGATGTAAAATCTAGACATGAAACACGGATGTTAATTGGACAGCACAGGAAGGTTGTTCCTTTGGACAGAACAAAGGAGAGTTAAAATTAACTTTTCGTCGAATCTTCGAGTGAGGACGGATCAGGAATACTGTCCTCCATAGGAAGGAGAATCAGCTTTGCGACGGGTCTTCTGATGATGCCACGGACTGTGAGCACATCTACCACACGGACCTTGTCGTCGCCACCGGGACATGTGAGATGAATGCGACCGAGGCGCCATTCGTTCACAGGAATGTTGTCCTCCTTAACGATGACCATGTCACCGATTTCTAAATTACGTGCTGGTGATTGCCACTTAGATCGCTTGTGCAACTCCTTCAGGTACTCATCCTTCCATCGGACGCAGAATTGTTGATGGAGAGCTTTAAGGCGTTGCCAGCGATTCAGAATAGAAGTAGCCCGTTCATGGATTTCTGGTTCGAATACAGAAATAAGGGGTCCGCCTATTAGGAAGTGACCTGGAGTTAAGGCCAACAGGTCAGTGCAGTCTTCCGATAGCGGAGAAATCGGCCTCGAATTGAGACAGGCTTCAATTTTTGCCAGAAGGGTTGACAGTTCCTCAAAAGTATATTTCACTGTGGACGTGGACTTGTAAAAAAGAGCCTTGAAACTTTTCACACCTGCTTCCCAAAGGCCTCCCATGTGTGGAGCGCCCGGTGGGTTGAAATGCCAAGACAAGTTCTGATGACTATATTTGGAAAGTACTCCCGTCTTTATTGCAACAAGGAAATCTCGCGATAGGATTTTTTCAGCCCCGACAAAGGTTTTGCCGTTGTCGGAGTGCATACGTTTTGGACAACCACGTCGGGCGACGAAACGAGAGAAGGCAGCCAGAAACTTTTCTGTGGTGAGGTCGGAAGTCGCTTCGAGATGGATGGCCCTTGTGCTAAAGCAAACAAAGACACAAACGTAGCCTTTTGTGATCAGGCATGCTCGACCGGTATAGTTTTTTACATCGAAGGGTCCTGCAAAATCCACACCCGTGTGTGTAAAGGGTCTCGAGAAAGACGCTCTTTCCGTCGGCAAATCTCCCATCATTTGGGACTGTAATCTCTTGCGGTATATCACACATACTTTGCAGGAGCTAATTATGGACTTGACTAGGACCTTGAGCTTGGGAATCCAGAACTTCGAACGGATAAGACGCATTGTTAATTGGTTACCTCCATGCAAGGATATGCGATGGGTGAATCGGACCAGTAGCTTGGCAAAAGTGGACGCATAAGGAATAATGATCGGATGACCTTCATCATAACTCAAAGACTTTGAAGCTCGTAAGCGTCCACATGCCCTCAGTACTCCCTTGCTGTCGATGAAAGGATTCAAGTTCCTAATATGACTTGACGCGGAAACCTGCTGTTTTGTGAGCAGACAGCCATATTCATTTGCGTAGTCTCTACGCTGAGTGAGTATAATGATTTGCTCTTGAGCTGCATGTAACTCCGTATTGCTGAGATCCACCGGACGAGGAGTGGACGGATCTTTGCATCCGTTAATGAAACGGAGCCCATAGGCAGTAACGCGAAGAGCCCTGTGGAAGTCGGAAAATCTGCTAATGAATTCGGGAATATAGGGCAGCTTCGCTACGTTGCATTTAACAGTGCGCTGCTCTACGGAAGTTTCTGGGATAGGAACAGACGCAATTGGCCATTTATCTTCGGACAGTTGGAGCCATTCTGGCCCGTGCCACCACAGACTGTTGTTGATAAGCTCGTGCGGCAACACTCCGCGACTTGCCAGATCAGCAGGGTTGTGCTCAGATCGGACATGTGACCATTCTCCAGCATCGGTAGTCTGCGCAATATTGGCCACTCTATTGGCCACAAAGGCTGTCCACTTGCACGGTGGCTTGTTCAACCAGGCCAGCACAATCGTAGAGTCTGTCCAGTAAAATGATTGGAAAACGGCAGCGGGAAGGTTGTGGAGAAGTGCTGAAGTTAGTTCAGCCAAAAGAACAGCACCACAAAGCTCTAAGCGTGGCACCGACAAGGATTTAACCGGAGCCACCCTAGTTTTGGCTGTTAGCAACTGAGTGGTAACCTTTTGAGAAATTTCGATGCGGACATAAATGGCTGCCCCGTACGCACGTTCCGATGCATCACAGAAACCGTGATACTGCAGTTTTACCCTGGGTTGAAATTGTAGCCACCTCGGAATGCGGATTTCCCTTAGAACAGGATGGCTTCTAAGGTATTCCTGCCACTTGCTCACGAGATCAGCCGGCAAAGGTTGATCCCACTCCAGTTCCTTAAGCCAGATCTCCTGCATGAAAATCTTGGCCCTTATGACGAAAGGCGCTAGCCACCCGGCTGGGTCGAATAATTTGGAAATCTGTGAAAGGACTTCACGTTTTGTGTATGAGTCCTTAAGGTTGACTTCAGAAGGCATGAAAAAGAACTCATCAGTATAAGCTTGCCATCGTATGCCTCCAGTTCCAGAAAATCGGCGCACAGTTGGTGCTCTCTAGAAATATCTTTAAGTACACCCGTGGAATTGGATGTCCATTTTCTTAGCGGAAAACCGGCGCCATCTAAAGTTGTACGTAGCTCTGCAATCGTCGTAATAGCGCCTTCCCTCGTATGAGTTCCCGCAAGAACGTCATCGACATACATGCAGTCTGAAATGACTTTACTTGCGAGAGGATACTGCAAGCGTACGTCATGGGCGAGCTGTTGAAGTACCCTGAGTGCTAAAAACGGAGCACAGTTTACTCCAAAAGTGACTGTGTTTAGCTCAAAATCTCCAATCTCGCCGTTTGCCATTCGGAAAAGTATTCGTTGGAACGGAGTGTGTTTGGGGTCCACTAGGATTTGACGATACATTTTCGTTATGTCAGCGTTGAACACATAACGAAAGTATCGCCACTTGAGGATTTGCGGAGTGAGATCCGATTGTAGAATGGGACCTGGATGAAGGATATCATTCAGGCTCTTGCCATTTGAGGATGAACAAGATGCATGCATTAAAGACTACTCGAGCCTTAGTAGTGGTGCTATCAGGTTTAAAGACATCGTGGTGTGGCAGATAGAAGTTATAATTGTTCCTGTAGGTCGTTCGGACAAAGTTTGATTCGCAAATGGAATCGTTGTCCTTAACCAGCTTGGTTGGAATATTCTCCACCTCCCAAAATTTGGAGAGAAGATTATCGAGCATCGCTCCTTCGCTGATAGAAATTTTCGTCGAGAACGAGGAGACAGACCTAGATGAGGTCCCCGAAATTGGGCCCGTAAGAATCCAGCCAAAGACTGTTTCTTGGCCAAGGAGTGAGCCGCAAATATTCGAACGGGAGCCGCTCAAAATGATTGACGGAAGGATATCCGCGCCTATGAGCACATCAATCTGTGAACTTCGATAGAATGAGGGATCTGCCAATTCGATAGATGGAATATTTTCCAAGGAACTTTGAGGAATTGTATACGATGTCAAATCTCCGGCCAATTGAGGAAGTACAAACGCCGAAGTTTCTATACGCAATCTCGGTCTTGTAGGAGAGCCAATGTTGAAGTGGCATAGCTTTTGAGCTTGGGCTGCAACTGCTTGATTAAGCCCTGAGACTTGCGCTTGAACGGATTGGAAAGGCAACTTTATCGTGTGGAACAATCGCTCAGAAATGAAAGTAGCTTCAGACCCTGAGTCGATTAGTGCACGAGCGGTGTATGTAGCACCCAAATGGCATACATTTATGACCACTGTGCCGAGGAGAACCTCCTGCGTGTTAGCAGCAAGGTAATTCTGTACGTTTGCTGTTAAAGAAGTTGGAGTGGACTGTATAGAAGTTAAATTGGAAGTAGAATTACCATTGGAAGTAGAAGCGGAATTAAATGTAGCGCTTTGAGCACTATCACCTCGATGCAGAAGCGTGTTGTGGCGACCCTTGCACGTAAAACAATTGTGCGCACTGGTACACTCTCGCAATTGATGACCTCTAGCAAAACTATTCAGGCAAAGCTTCTTCTGCTTGATATACGCCGCCCGCTCACTGACAGGCATCTGCAGGAAGCGAGGACACAGACGGACAGGATGATTTTCCTTTGCGCACAAATCGCATGTTTTGCTCTTCGTATTAACCTGCGCTTCAAAGGCGTTCAGCTTCTTGGAACCAGAGACATTACGGGATGTCAAATTGGAAGCGCTATGGGAGTTGGAATTGGGCTTCAAGTCCTCTATCTGCTCTAGAGTGCGGTAGCGCTCATTCAGGAAGCTGTCCAGGTCGTTCCAGGTAGGAATCCCGGTACTCTTTGCCAACGATTGCTCCCACAAGGATACTGTAAGCTTGGGAAGTTTGGACGTGCACAAGAAAACAAGGATGCAATCGGCGAATGGGGATGAAATCGGTATTTCAGAATGGTCAAGCGCTGTTAAGCATCGTTGGATGGTGCTGTGAAGGTCTTTTATCGCTGCGCCGGACTCGCTGTTAACCATTGGCAGGTTAAAAAGAACTTTCAGCTGGCTCGTTACCAGCAATAGCTTAATGGCGTATCTTTCGCTAAGAGAACCCCAATCGGACGCAAAGCCATCATTTGTTAGTGGAAATTTGGCGATGATGTCATTGGCTTCACCCGCGGTCTTCGAGTTGAGATGATATAATTTCTTAACTGGAGTCAACCTTGGATTGTTGACGTAAATATCCGTAAAAAGGTCACGGAATGTTGGCCAACGCAAGTAATCCCCGTGAAAGATTTCTGTGTCACACGGAGGGAGGCGGCAGCCTCCGGAGAAAGGAGAAGGAGCGGGTGCCTCTTGTCTCTCTGACACAGAAGCCCTTTTTATTTGCCCCTTTAAGCGAGCGAGGCACCGTTCATACACCGAATAGCTGTGTTCGTATTTGGTTTCCATAGAGGCAATATCGCGACTGGCTTCTTCTTGGTTGAGTGCTGTGGAACATGCTACGTATTCTGCCTCAACTTTGTCCCACAAGGTCTCCAGGCGATCGCGGCGAATCTCGAAAGTATAAGAACTGTCTTCTTCGGACACGGGACTGTTGACACGCGCTTCAAACTGGACTACTTTGTCCGTCGCGGATATGAATTGACTTAAGGCCATGGCAACAATTGAAGACGAAGGTTGTTTAACGGATCTTGTCTTAATCGGACTGCGTTTTGAACAAACTGCCTTTATAGGAAGTCCTAGGGCGTCACCTTCGGGATTTTTCGGATGCGGACTAGGAGTGCGCGATAAAGATGAGGTTCTTTTAATATGAGAGGTGGTGGATCTCGCAGAACTAGAAGTTTGACCACCCGATGGAGTGGAAGAAGCGGAAAGACGACGCCTAGCCTGAGAAGTCCGAACTGTTAACTGCTCCTTGGTCTTTTGATCCTTCCCCTTTAGCTCCTCGGACATACTATTCTACCACCGTTTTTGGTTTTTTGTAGCCCAAAAAACCTATGGACAGTGGAAACGTTAAAGCGGAAGTATTGTATAATTTCGATAGGAGAAATGAATGGTCTTTAAAGCAATTCGTTATCGGAACACAAAAAAGTGGTGATAACAAGGAAGAAATAAAAAAAATAATAATTTTCGGAATACAGCCAATAACAGGACGAGGAATAAAAACACAAATAATTTTTTTTTATATATTATTGAGTTATACACAGCTGTCCCCTTTTACTCTATTTTTGTTTTAATAAAAATAATAATAAATAGTAAATTTATTTATTTATTTTTATTTATTTATTTTCTGGACGATAATTTATTAGTATAAATTGTTAATGTGTGATAATAATATAATGTACTATGTCTCAAAAGTTGTTTCGTGTTTGTGTATGTGGTATTTAATAAAAAGAGGCAATTTGAAACACACTAACACAAAGAGTACATACATATGTGGGCATCAATTGTGCAAGTTGGCGCGGAATATCGGTGTTTTGTTTTATTTGTTGTGATTAATTGATAATGTGTAACCTTTGTATTAAATATAAGTGTTTTGTGAAGCCTTAAATATATTAACAAAATTCGTAGTGACAGTTGTCAGCTCGTTTGCATTTGGCACAAATGGACATACAGATATGTATATGTGCATGTACTGTATTTATGTACATATGTAAGCCGATGTGTCAAATAAGCATTTGTTTCACAAGTGCATTTCAATAAAAAATAGTAGAAAATAGGAAGAGGTCTGCTGTAACATGTAGTATATTGCAGTGCCAGCATAAATAAAACACACGTAATAATATAGCAATATATATCTATATATTTGTATTTTAATGCACTTGTTGCTTTGTGTTACCGGCGGTGTTTGCTATTTATTAGGAATTTGTATGCACATATGTATGTGTTTTGGTTTTTAATCCAGTGCATGCAGGTATATGATAGATAAATATTGAAATGGACACAACCAAGCTGAATGAGTACAAAATCTGAACTCTTCTTTATTCTTAAAATCCTAGTCTTACGTAACTAACATGAAAATCTTAATTTCTAAGTCGCTTCCAGTCATTGGAAGGACGCCTGACATCTGCTGCATACATGTCTATTTACCTTTCCAGCCGTTCCTATAATTTACATAAGTGACCCTTTTTAGGTTTCAAGTGTATATTTAGGTTACAAGTACATTTTTGGGTTACAAGTGCATTTTTGTGTTACATTTTAATTTATACATTTGCTTAGATCAAATTTCATAGTCCCTTCACTCTTTCGGTGTGTTTTCGGGACATAGTTAATGACTGCCAGATGTTCATGCTTGAACAAATATTGAAAAAAGTAGTTATGATGTAAGATAATATATAACAAACTAATATTAATTATAAGTAGTTAGTGTTAATACGGTTGGAGAGTTGGTACTTGTGCGTATGTATGTATGTATGTGCATTTAACATAGGCTCATATGCATAAATTAACACAATTCATATTATGTAGATTTGGGTAACAAATTTTCCCTATAATTTGTTCACACAACCTTTCACGTATTATTTAGGATAAAATAATATTCTTAAGTTGTAGAATATTTCGCACCATATAATTTGGAATGGTGGAAATGAACCAAGTAAGTACATACATATGCCAAAAGTTATTTATGAAGTTATTTTATTTTAATGCTGTATTATTTCTTAGGAATTTATAGTCGGACATGGACTTTGATTTGCAAATGTTGGAGACAATTAAGTCGCTTTGGACAGTTCGGAAAGGTGGAAAAAATACATATGTAAATATAAAATATATATAGGAAAATATACTATATGTCAATATGGCGGACTGAGTATGTATACCGGTAAGTCGAAGTTTTTCACATATGAATATGAAAAAATATACCAAAGTGCATTACTTATCTCTTTCACCAGGGAACTAGCTGAGGCGATTGCAGAAAAGATGATATCCGGCTCGAAGGACCAATGTTTATAGTGGAGGCGTCGAAATAAGCAGGCAGCACTTTAGTTTGTAGTTTTTGAATATGTAGTTTATTGTATTTGATTATAGCACTTCTTGTGCGGTAGGAGGATAGAATGTAAGTGTAAGCTTCAACCTTAACATAGTGGTTACAACCTAACTTTATGAAACATGTATTCAAATGTTAAATGTAATAGTATGTTAAATGTAATAGTAAATGTAAATGTAAATGTAATTGTAAATGTTAATGTTGAAATACAGTAGCTGCCAGAACCAATAGGCCATGCTCATATTCTGGCCTAGACAGTGGTATTATCTGCCAAATTGTTTCAAATACTTTTTGCATAAAATACCAGTCTGCGTTTGCAAAATATATGTCAATTTGTTGTGTATTGTGCATTACATATTTTGCGCATAGTACAACTCTGTATTCTATCGACTAAAAATCAAATTTAAAATAGTCGCCATGAATACTGAATGTTTAAAAATAGCCACATTCTATAGTTCCTATAATAGGAGACGGAGCTTGCCTCTTTAAGTCAATTTCCTATGCTTCAAATGGAACCCAAGAATATTCTGGTAATATACGGAAATAGTAAAATATGTGGTTTGTCATTGGTATGACTTATGTTTATTTACCTCATACTCAAAAGGAGATATTTTTAAAAGTTCCGCAGAATATGAGAGACAAATGATTCAATGTTATACATATGGTGCACTGTCTGAGGTGAAAGCAGCTGCGGAACTGTACCGAATTTGTATTAAAGTTTTTCAAAATCGCGCAATATTAGCAATGTTTGGTGGAGTTGAAGACCCGATGAAAAGACTACTCTTTACGGCCGATTTGTCTAATGGACATTATGATGCTTCCTTCAGAAGACTTGCAAATTGTAAATTTCCACCCTCAAAATACACTTGCTCAAAACCTACCAAAACCTTTTACTTGATATGTACGGCAAAATTGAAACCGAAAGGCTTTTAAGGCAGTTAAGAGCTGATAGCTATATACATCTTAAGGATGTTATAAGCAAGGAAGATGTGAACGTTGATCAACTCGGTGGGAAGGTAATCCTCCCATCTATGTTTACTGGGTCTGCACGATATATGCATAAAAAAACGCAGGATGCAATGACGTATGTGCGAAAATACGGTCGTCCGAGCAATTACATTTACCTTTTATCCCAAATGGGAAGATATAAAAAATGAATTATTGCCAGAACAAACACCTCAGGATCGTCATGTTATTATTGCTCGGGTATTTCACTTGAAAGTTAAAGCATAAGTGTCTTTATTATTAAAAGGCGCTCTGTTTGGTGAAGTAAAATGCCACATGTATACAATAGAGGGGCAAAACCGAGGTCTTCCCCATGTACATCCATTGCTTTGGTTACAAAGCAAGATAATGCCAGAGCAAATTGATCATATTATATGTGCAGAAATTCCCGATCCAAAACGGGATCCTCTGCTATATGATATTGTAAAATATAATATGATTCATGGACCTTGCGGTGCAATGAACCAAATTTCGCCATGTATGAACAAAGGAAAATGTACTAAAAGTTTTCCCAGACAATATCTTAAAGACACTATTACTGGATATGGTGGTTATCCTCAATATCGGCGAAGAGCCCAAGTGATAATTGTGTTACTGCTATTGTAAAAGGGCGATATATAAGTAGTTCAGAAGCAGTATGGAGAATTGTGGTATATTCCATACATGAACGGTTTCCGGCTGTCATTTAATTAAGTGTGCATTTGGAAAATGGTCGGCGTGTAACGTTTAATCCAAATAATCGCAATCAATTTGCGGACAATATCACCAATCCGTCTAAAACCACGTCAAAGGCTTTTTGAGCTTTGCAAAGTTGACCCATTTGCAAAAACAAATGTTTTGTGGCGTCTTATGATAAGAAGTGTCGTCTTATGATAAGATGTTTAAACGAAGGAAACTTGGAGCTGATATGCCCAATTTTCAGGAGTTAAAATAGATAGCTGCTTGGGTATAGTTTGCACTATACACCTCAATAACACTGAATGCTTTCACTTGAGGCTTTTGCTCCATGAGGTACGGGGTCCAACCTCATTCGAGGACTTGAAAACTGTAAATGGAGTTACTTATAACACATTTCAATTAGCGTGCAGGGCTTTGACTTACTCGAAGATGATAAGCAATGGGATTCTACCATGGAAGAAGCTGCTGTCTGTCAAAACGCAAATAAATTACGAGAACTTTTTGCAACAGATATTTTGTACGAAGTAATAATGATAGGACACCTCAACATAGATTCTGATACTTTGGGCAGAACTTACAATAAGTGTCTTGTCAGAATTGAAATATAGCATTATAAATAGGAGGTGACTGTTTAAAAAACTACGGTCTGCCTGTGTCAAACAGATCTGAAGAATCAGTAAGAAATCTGGAATATCTCAGAGAATTTAGTTATGAAAACAATGAAATTATTGTAAGTAATAAGGAAAGCTTACTCACTGTAGAGCAGAATGAGATATTTAAAAAAAAAAAATATTGGGCAGCATTGAAACTACTATTGGAGAAATATTTTTTTTGGGGGCACAGACAAAAAATTTTTACTTAATTTACTGTTAGCAAAAGTTTGACAAAGTACGAATATTGCCTTAGCTGTTGCTTCTTCTGGTATTGCTGCGACACTAATTACTGGAAGTCGGACAGCCCAGTCTGCATTCAAACTTCCATTTGATTTAGTACGTCAAGAAATGTCACATTGCAAAATTAGTAAGCAGTCCAATACGGCTATGGGCCTCAGAGATTGTAAGTGAATTGTTTTGAATGAGTGCACTATGGCACCTAAGAGTGCTTTTGAAGCTCTAAATAGAACGTTACAGGACCTTCGGGACAACCTTCGTATGGGATGCATCACAGTTCTTTAAGCTGGAGATTTCTGCCAAACGCTTCCAGTTGTGCCAAGTGGAACGAGAGGCGATGAAATACAATGGTGCTTAAAATCTTCATTTTTGTGGCCTTCTATTAAGAATCTGGCGCTTACCAAGAATATGCGAGTACACTTAAAAGGTGAGGCAAGTGCTAAAGTTTTGCAAATATTTTACTGACAATCGGAGATGAATTATATAAAACAGTTGATGACAAAAAAACAATTCCCACATGCTTGGGAACGGTTTTACCATTTCTCGAAGTGCTCATTTCAAAATATATCCAGAAATCATTAGATTGGTTATCTGAGCGACCAATATTAACATCAAGAAACTATAGAGCCGTATCAAAAAATGATTTTCTTTTGAGTTCAATCGATTGTCAAGAAATGGCATACAAATCGGTTGACTCAGTCACTAATATTGAAGATGCTGTTCATTATCCAGTCGAGTTTCTCAACAAACAAAGTCCACCTGGGTTTCCATTGCATTGTATTACACTTAAGGTTGGTGCATCAATAATGTTGATGAGAAACTTAAGACCTCCGGAGCTTTGTAATGGAACAAGATTGCAAATAAAAGGTCTTCACAAATATTTTATTGAGGTCACAGTATTTACTGGCTTCGCCAAAGGGCAACCATGTTAAAAAAAATGAGCCAAATTCTCTACCTCTGAGGTGGTGTGGAAATGAGAATCTCTATATTTTAATTAACTTTATTAAAATACTTAATATTTATTTCAGCGTGCGGCAATATTCATTTCCCGCTTTCTTATAAAAAAAACTAGGGTTCGCTCCTGTTCGCTTTGATCGCAACGCCTAGGCTAAAGCTGTGAGAAGTGTTTCTCATTTAGAGTCCACACTTCTACTCAAGATGTCTGGCAGCGTAGCGAGCAGGGGGCAAGCCCCCTAGTACATTGTACTATGGTGGAGCACATGCTCCGGGTCCTCGCTCGAATTTGGGCAATTCGGTCACTCCGGTCTGTCCTCGTGCTTAAACCTGTGTAGATACTTCCGGTATCCTCTATGACCCGTTAGAAAGTGTGTTAGGTGGAAGTTTACCTCGCCTCTGCTCGCTTCCAACCATTCCTGCACATTTGGAAGATGCCTGTCTCTCCGACTTCCTTATCGCGTTCATTGGTATGCCGCTTCCCAGCTCAGCGCGTGCTTCCTAGATATCTCGCATCTCTGTTGCCAGGATGTCCACCGGTATCATACCCGCTAGTACCAGGGCAACGTCATACGACACAGTCCAGAACCCCGATATCACAAGAAGAGCACAGAGTCTGTAGGGTGCTGCAAGTTTTCTCTGGAGACTCATGTTTCCCTCTAAGGAATTAGCCCAGATCGGAGCAGCGTAGAGAAGGATGGACGCAACTACTTTAGCAAGAAGCAGCCGCCCCTTCCGACCTTTGGACCGCCGATGTTCGGCAGCATCCTCGACAATGGTTGAAAACTAAGACGGTTATCCAGCAAAGTACCCAGGTGTTTGATGAGCTCTGCCGACTTAATTGTCGTGTTGCCCACCTGAACGCTCTTGTACTCCACCTTTTTCCTACTCCTTATGAGAATCGCCTCCGTTTTATGGCCCGCCAGGTGCCAGGTCGAGACCAGTCTCGTCCATCCACAGCGCGATGGCTCGCACTGCTGCATTGGCGGCCGCCTCCACTGCACCAACTTCCTAAGCAACCACGGCCAATGCTAGATCATCAGCAAAGCCAATGAGACGGCATCCTTCAGGCAGTTGGAGTCTGAGCACATCGTCGTACATAATGTTCCACAAGAGGGGGCCAAGGACCGAACCTTGTGGAACACCGGCTGTCACCCTGTGACGCTTTGGGCCCTCCACCGTCTCGTACTCCAGCACTCTTTCCGACAGATATTTGGATATTATCCGAAGTAGATATGGTGGAATCCCGATCTGCATTTCTGATTCGCAACCAGCTCGCCGAGTTGAGGGCAGTTCTGTTATCCGCGCTTTTTATACCCTTGCAGAGGGTATTATAATTTTGTCACGAAATGTGTAACGCAGACCCCATAGAGTATATATATTCTTGATCAGGGCGACGAGCTGAGTCGATATAGCCATGTCCGTCTGTTTCTATGCAAACTAGTCTCTCAGTTTTGAAGCTATCTTGATGAAACTTTGAACAGGTCCGTCTTTTTGCTGCACGCAGTACATATGGCGGAACCGGCCGGATCGGATAACTATATCATATAGCTGCCATAGGAACCATCGGTTGGAAATAAACATTTAGTATGAAAAACTTTTTGTTTCTTAAAATATCTCAACCAAATATACAAATTGTGTGTTTGATTAAGTTCTTAACAGGCTGACCGAATTTGGTGTAAATCGGACAACTATATCATATAGCTGCCATAGGAATGATCGGTTCGAAAACAACATTTAGTATGAAAAACTTTTTTGTTTCTTAAAATATCTCAACCAAATATACACATTGTGTGTTTGATTAAGTTTTAAACAGGCTGACCAAATTTGGTGTAATTCCGACTACTATATCATATAGCTGCCAGAGGAACGATCGGTTCGAATTCAATATTTTACAAATTTTATAAAAATCTGACGGCTACACAGAGCACTGCAAGGGTATCCAAATTTTGGCGCGCCAAAGTTGGCTTGCGCTATATTTTGTACTATCAATACACAACGTCTATGTTACATTCAGATTAAGTCTTAGTAACATAAAAAAAAAATATAGCGCAAGCTAACTTTGGCGCGCCAAAGTTTGAATACCCTTGCAGTGCCCTGCGTAAGCCGTCAGATTTTTTACAAAATTTGTTAAAGGTTGATTTTGAACCGATCGTTCCTATGGCAGCTATATGATATAGTTGTCCGATTTACCCAAATTTGGTCAGCTTGTTTAAAACTAATCAAACAGACAATGTGTATATTTGGTTGAGATATTTTGAGAAACAAAAAGGTTTTCATACCAAATGTTGTTTTCGAACCGATCGTTCCTATGGCAGCTATATGATATAGTAGTCCGATTTACACCAAATTTGGTCAGCCCGTTTAAAACTTAATCAAACACACAATGTGTATATTTGGTTGAGATATTTTGAGAAACAAAAAAGTTGTTCATACTAAATGTTGTTTTCGAACCGATCGTTCCTATGGCAGCTATATGATATAGTAGTCGGATTTACACCAAATTTGGTCAGCCTGTTTAAAACTTAATCAAACACATAATGTGTATATTTGGTTGAGATATCTTGAGAAACAAAAAGTTTTTCATACTAAATGTTTATTTCCAACCGATCGTTCCTATGGCAGCTATATGATATAGTTATCCGATCCGGCCGGTTCCGACATATGTACTGCGTGCAGCAAAAGACGGACCTGTACCAAGTTTCATCAAGATAGCTTCAAAACTGAGAGACTAGTTTGCATAGAAACAGACGGACAGACAGACGGACAGACGGTCAGACGGACAGACGGACAGACTGGCTATATCGACTCAGCTCGTCGCCCTGATCAAGAATATATATACTTTATGGGGTCTGACACGCCTCCTTCAATGCGTTACAAACTTCGTGACAAAATTATAATACCCTCTGCAAGGGTATAACAATTACAAATTATAAGTCGGTGGGCATCCTGCTTTTGCAGCTTCTTCTCATATATGTGAAAAGTTCTTAATTCAACTTATGCTTCTTTTTTAAATGTGTGCTCAGGGAATTGGGAGCTGCAAATATCTTAATGCAATTTTAAACACCACTGTGCAATCCTTCAGAATTTTAGTCACAATTGGCAAAATGATTGAGATATTCCTGACCGTTGGAAAAGATAATCTTGCAGTTGCGACAATTTAGGGGTATGGCGTGCTTCTTTTTCATATGTGAATCTAGACGTGTTCTACATTGACTGCAGCTCAACTGTGAATCGGACATCTCCTGGGATTCCAATATTTTCCGTCTGTTTGGCAAGGGACTGATATTTATCAGCAGTTCCTACTCGGACTCTTTTTAAATTTCTTCTCATCTTGATCCTCTGTGTCGACTTGTAAAGATTCCAACTTTCGTTTCAATGACCTTTGCTTTACTGTGCCGTTGCTCATTGCTGGTGAACAGTCAGTCACATCTTATATTTTCTTGGACATTGAGTCTTTTCTGGGCGTTCCTTCAAACGACTTTTCTATATCTAAACCATCCAGTTGGCTCTTCTTTTGCTTGGCGACTCGGCCGATAGAAAATATCTCTTCTAACTGGTTCGGCAGCATCCTCCACAGTGGTCCCTGCAACTTCAACGCATTTTGGATGACGTACTCCACATGGGGACGAAAACTAAGACGGTTATCCAGCAAAATACCCAGGTATTTCTAGTATCCAGCGTCACCACCGCGCAGTACTCTTTATCACCCCATCTCCAACGGGTTTCGTTTCATTCAAGTTGTGTACTTTCAATACACAACGTCTATGTTACATTCAAATTACGTCTTAGTAACATAAAAAAAAACAATTACAAATTATAAGTCGGTGGGCATCCTGCTTTTGCAGCTTCTTCTCATATATGTGAAAAGTTCTTAATTCAACTTATGCTTCTTTTTAGACCCAGTACTTTAAAAAAGTACAAATGGGTCTATTAAGTTTGTGCAAAAAAAAATGTGCGTAACAGGCAGAAGGAGGCGTGGCAGACGCCATAAAGTATATATATTCTTGATCAACAGACTAGTCGATATAGCCATGTCCGTCTGTCTGTCTGTCTGTTCCATTTTTGAACACCTAGATCTCAGAGACTATAAGAGCCAGAGACACCAAATTTGGCATGTAGGTTCATCTATATCTTGCATTGATCCAGTTTGTTTTAAATTTTTGTCACGCCCCTCTCCGCCCCCGTAAATTGAAAAACAAAATTTTAAAGACGAATTACAAGAGAACCTTTCAAACTAGCGCCTAGCTTTTTAGTATATATAATACTCACTGTAGTCCAAACCTGTCCTGAAAATTTCATTCAAATCGGATGATAAAGCGCGGAAGTTATTCAACTAACACTGTTACAGGCAAAAGGAAGAAGAAGAGACGCTAGCGACATCTATGTTTATCAAGTGGCGCCATCTTTTGAATGGTACGCAACATTGAAGAACAATCTTTAGCTTTGCACTCAAAAAGATACTGGGTCTCCCTCCTACTGTCGAGCTTGCTCCACTGTAGCTTACTTGCATTTTTTAAATTATGCTCAGGGAATTGGGAGCTGCACATATCTTCTGGCAATTTTAAACACCACTGTGCAATCCTTCAGAATTTCAGTCACAATTGGCAAAATGATTGAGATATTCCTGACTGTTGGAAAAGATAATCTTGCAGTTGCGACAATTTAGGGATTTGGCGTGCTTCCTTCTCATATGTGAATCTAGACATTTGCGGAAAGGGACCACCATGCTACATAAACCTCAGCTATTCTGTGAATCGGACATCTCCTGGGACTCCAATATTTTCCGTCTGTTTGGCATGGGATTGATCTTTATCAGCAGTTCCTACTGGGACTCTTTTCTAAATTTCTTCTCATCTTGATCCTCTGTGTCGACTTGTAAAGATTCCAACTTTCGTTTCAATGACCTTTTTTTACTGTGCCGTTGCTCATTGCTGGTGAACAGTCAATCACATCTTAAATTTTCTTGGACTTTGAGTCTTTTCTGGGCGTTCCTTCAAACGACTTTCTATATGTAAAGCATCCAGTTGGTTCTCTTCTTTCTTTTTAGGCTTTGATTATTTTTGCTTGGCACTCGGCAGATGGAATTCTTCTAACAGGCTCGGCAGCATCCTCGACAGTGTCCCTGCAATCAACGCTTTTGATGACGTACTCCACATGGGGACAAAAACTAAGACGGTAATCCAGCAAAATACCCAGGTATTTCTAGTATCCAGCGTCACCACCGCGCAGTACTCTTTATCACCCCATCTCCAACGGGTTTCGTTTCATTCAAGTTTTGTACTATCAATACACAACGTCTATGTTACAATCAAATTACGTCTTAGTAACATAAAAAAAAACGATTACAAATTATAAGTCGGTGGGCATCCTGCTTTTGCAGCTTCTTCTCATATATGTGAAAAGTTCTTAATTCAACTTATGCTTCTTTTTTAAATTATGCTCAGGAAATTGGGAGCTGCACATATCTTCATGCAATTTTAAACACAACTGTGCAATCCTTCAGAATTTCAGTCACAATTGGCAAAATGATTGAGATATTCCTGACTGTTGGAAAAGATAATCTTGCAGTTGCGACAATTTAGGGATTTGGCGTGCTTCCTTCTCATATGTGAATCTAGACATTTGCGGAAAGGGACCACCATGCTACATAAACCTCAGCTATTCTGTGAATCGGACATCTCCTGGGATTCCAATATTTTCCGTCTGTTTGGCATGGGATTGATCTTTATCAGCAGTTCCTACTGGGACTCTTTTCTAAATTTCTTCTCATCTTGATCCTCTGTGTCGACTTGTAAAGATTCCAACTTTCGTTTCAATGACCTTTGCTTTACTGTGCCGTTGCTCATTGCTGGTGAACAGTCAATCACATCTTATATTTTCTTGGACTTTGAGTCTTTTCTGGGCGTTCCTTCAAACGACTTTTCTATATCTAAACCATCCAGTTGGTTCTTCTTTTGCTTGGCGACTCGGCTGATAAAAATATCTCTTCTAACGAACTCCACATGGCGACAAAAACTAAGACGGTTATCCAGCAAAATACCCAGGTATTTCTAATATCCAGCGTCACCACCGCGCGGTACTCTTTATCACCCCATCTCCAACAAGTTTCGTTTCATTCAAGCTTTGTACTATCAATACACAACGTCTATGTTACATTCAAAGTACGTCTTGGAAACATAAAAAAAAACAATTACAAATTATAAATCGGTGGGCATCCTTCTTTTGCAGCTTCTTCTCATATATGTGAAAAGTTCTTAATTCAACTTATGCTTCTTTTTTAAATTATGCTCAGGGAATTGGGAGCTGCACATATCTTCTTGCAATTTTAAACACCACTGTGCAATCCTTCAGAATTTGAGTCGCAATTGGCAAAATGATTGAGATATTCCTGACTGTTGGAAAAGATAATCTTGCAGTTGCGACAATTTAGGGGTATGGCGTGCTTCTTTCTCATATGTGAATCTAGACGTGTTCTACATTGACTGCAGCTCAACTGTGAATCGGACATCTCCTGGGATTCCAATATTTTCCGTCTGTTTGGCAAGGGACTGATATTTATCAGCAGTTCCTACTCGGACTCTTTTCTAAATTTCTTCTCATCTTGATCCTCTGTGTCGACTTGTAAAGATTCCAACTTTCGTTTCAATGACCTTTTTTTACTGTGCCGTTGCTCATTGCTGGTGAACAGTCAATCACATCTTAAATTTTCTTGGACTTTGAGTCTTTTCTGGGCGTTCCTTCAAACGACTTTTCTATATCTAAACCATCCAGTTGGTTCTTCTTTTGCTTGGCGACTCGGCTGATAAAAATATCTCTTCTAACGAACTCCACATGGCGACAAAAACTAAGACGGTTATCCAGCAAAATACCCAGGTATTTCGAATATCCAGCGTCACCACCGCGCAGTACTCTTTATCACCCCATCTCCAACGGGTTTCGTTTCATTCAAGTTGTGTACTTTCAATACACAACGTCTATGTTACATTCAAATTACGTCTTAGTAACATAAAAAAAAACAATTACAAATTATAAGTCGGTGGGCATCCTGCTTTTGCAGCTTCTTCTCATATATGTGAAAAGTTCTTAATTCAACTTATGCTTCTTTTTTAAATTATGCTCAGGAAATTGGGAGCTGCAAATATCTTAATGCAATTTTAAACACCACTGTGCAATCCTTCAGAATTTTAGTCACAATTGGCAAAATGATTGAGATATTCCTGACCGTTGGAAAAGATAATCTTGCAGTTGCGACAATTTAGGGGTATGGCGTGCTTCTTTTTCATATGTGAATCTAGACGTGTTCTACATTGACTGCAGCTCAACTGTGAATCGGACATCTCCTGGGATTCCAATATTTTCCGTCTGTTTGGCAAGGGACTGATATTTATCAGCAGTTCCTACTCGGACTCTTTTCTAAATTTCTTCTCATCTTGATCCTCTGTGTCGACTTGTAAAGATTCCAACTTTCGTTTCAATGACCTTTTTTTACTGTGCCGTTGCTCATTGCTGGTGAACAGTCAATCACATCTTAAATTTTCTTGGACTTTGAGTCTTTTCTGGGCGTTCCTTCAAACGACTTTTCTATATCTAAACCATCCAGTTGGTTCTTCTTTTGCTTGGCGACTCGGCTGATAAAAATATCTCTTCTAACGAACTCCACATGGCGACAAAAACTAAGACGGTTATCCAGCAAAATACCCAGGTATTTCGAATATCCAGCGTCACCACCGCGCAGTACTCTTTATCACCCCATCTCCAACGGGTTTCGTTTCATTCAAGTTGTGTACTTTCAATACACAACGTCTATGTTACATTCAAATTACGTCTTAGTAACATAAAAAAAAACAATTACAAATTATAAGTCGGTGGGCATCCTGCTTTTGCAGCTTCTTCTCATATATGTGAAAAGTTCTTAATTCAACTTATGCTTCTTTTTTAAATTATGCTCAGGGAATTGGGAGCTGCACATATCTTCTTGCAATTTTAAACACAACTGTGCAATCCTTCAGAATTTCAGTCACAATTGGCAAAATGATTGAGATATTCCTGACTGCTGGAAAAGATAATCTTGCAGTTGCGACAATTTAGGGATTTGGCGTGCTTCCTTCTCATATGTGAATCTAGACATTTGCGGAAAGGGACCACCATGCTACATAAACCTCAGCTATTCTGTGAATCGGACATCTCCTGGGACTCCAATATTTTCCGTCTGTTTGGCATGGGATTGATCTTTATCAGCAGTTCCTACTGGGACTCTTTTCTAAATTTCTTCTCATCTTGATCCTCTGTGTCGACTTGTAAAGATTCCAACTTTCGTTTCAATGACCTTTTTTTTACTGTGCCGTTGCTCATTGCTGGTGAACAGCCAATCACATCTTAAATTATCTTGGACTTTGAGTCTTTTCTGGGCGTTCCTACAAACGACTTTCTATATGTAAAGCATCCAGTTGGTTCTCTTCTTTCTTTTTAGGCTTTGATTTATTTTTGCTTGGCGATTCGGCAGATGGAAATATCTCTTCTAACAGGCTCGGCAGCATCCTCGACAGTAGTCCCTGCAACTTCAACGCATTTTGGATGACGTACTCCACATGGGGACAAAAACTATGACGGTAATCCAGCAAAATACCCAGGTATTTCTAGTATCCAGCGTCACCACCGCGCAGTACTCTTTATCACCCCATCTCCAACGGGTTTCGTTTCATTCAAGTTTTGTACTATCAATACACAACGTCTATGTTACAAGCAAATTACGTCTTAGTAACATTAAAAAAAACGATTACAAATTATAAGTCGGTGGGCATCCTGCTTTTGCAGCTTCTTCTCATATATGTGAAAAGTTCTTAATTCAACTTATGCTTCTTTTTTAAATTATGCTCAGGGAATTGGGAGCTACACATATCTTCTTGCAATTTTAAACACAACTGTGCAATCCTTCAGAATTTCAGTCACAATTGGCAAAATGATTGAGATATTCCTGACTGTTGGAAAAGATAATCTTGCAGTTGCGACAATTTAGGGATTTGGCGTGCTTCCTTCTCATATGTGAATCTAGACATTTGCGGAAAGGGACCACCATGCTACATAAACCTCAGCTATTGTGTGAATTGGACATCTCCTGGGATTCTAATAGTTCCCGTCTGTTTGGCATGGGATTGATCTTTATCAGCAGTTCCTACTGGGACTCTTTTCTAAATTTCTTCTCATCTTGATCCTCTGTGTCGACTTGTAAAGATTCCAACTTTCGTTTCAATGACCTTTGCTTTACTGTGCCGTTGCTCATTGCTGGTGAACAGTCAGTCACATCTTATATTTTCTTGGACTTTGAGTCTTTTCTGGGCGTTCCTTCAAACGACTTTTCTATATCTAAACCATCCAGTTGGTTCTTCTTTTGCTTGGCGACTCGGCTGATAAAAATATCTCTTCTAACGAACTCCACATGGCGACAAAAACTAAGACGGTTATCCAGCAAAATACCCAGGTATTTCTAATATCCAGCGTCACCACCGCGCGGTACTCTTTATCACCCCATCTCCAACAAGTTTCGTTTCATTCAAGCTTTGTACTATCAATACACAACGTCTATGTTACATTCAAAGTACGTCTTGGAAACATAAAAAAAAACAATTACAAATTATAAATCGGTGGGCATCCTTCTTTTGCAGCTTCTTCTCATATATGTGAAAAGTTCTTAATTCAACTTATGCTTCTTTTTTAAATTATGCTCAGGGAATTGGGAGCTGCACATATCTTCATGCAATTTTAAACACCACTGTGCAATCCTTCAGAATTTTAGTCGCAATTGGCAAAATGATTGAGATATTCCTGACTGTTGGAAAAGATAATCTTGCAGTTGCGACAATTTAGGGGTATGGCGTGCTTCTTTCTCATATGTGAATCTAGACGTGTTCTACATTGACTGCAGCTCAACTGTGAATCGGACATCTCCTGGGATTCCAATATTTTCCGTCTGTTTGGCAAGGGACTGATATTTATCAGCAGTTCCTACTCGGACTCTTTTCTAAATTTCTTCTCATCTTGATCCTCTGTGTCGACTTGTAAAGATTCCAACTTTCGTTTCAATGACCTTTTTTTACTGTGCCGTTGCTCATTGCTGGTGAACAGTCAATCACATCTTAAATTTTCTTGGACTTTGAGTCTTTTCTGGGCGTTCCTTCAAACGACTTTTCTATATCTAAACCATCCAGTTGGTTCTTCTTTTGCTTGGCGACTCGGCTGATAAAAATATCTCTTCTAACGAACTCCACATGGCGACAAAAACTAAGACGGTTATCCAGCAAAATACCCAGGTATTTCGAATATCCAGCGTCACCACCGCGCAGTACTCTTTATCACCCCATCTCCAACGGGTTTCGTTTCATTCAAGTTGTGTACTTTCAATACACAACGTCTATGTTACATTCAAATTACGTCTTAGTAACATAAAAAAAAACAATTACAAATTATAAGTCGGTGGGCATCCTGCTTTTGCAGCTTCTTCTCATATATGTGAAAAGTTCTTAATTCAACTTATGCTTCTTTTTTAAATTATGCTCAGGAAATTGGGAGCTGCAAATATCTTAATGCAATTTTAAACACCACTGTGCAATCCTTCAGAATTTTAGTCACAATTGGCAAAATGATTGAGATATTCCTGACCGTTGGAAAAGATAATCTTGCAGTTGCGACAATTTAGGGGTATGGCGTGCTTCTTTTTCATATGTGAATCTAGA
>JAWNND010000964.1:0-16570 GCA_035043265.1 Drosophila testacea | reverse complement strand
TTAAAATAGCTTCTAAGACATCACATTGACTAACACACGCAAAATCAAAAACATTAACACAGTCATTGAACAATACTGGACATACATACAAGCTGTGGTCAGTTTTAGGTACGTTGAGAGCAGTAAATTTAATATTTAGGTCATTTACATCAATGTCGTCTTTTATCACAGGTACTTCTTTCCCTACTCCTAAGTTCTTGACAATATTCCATGTTTGACTAGTAGATATTGCACTTTCAAATTTCAAGATATAAAATTCTTTTTTGGCATTTTTTATTAATGTATTTACTTTTTGTCTGCTTTTTTTATATTGTCTGTACAAATTGTCAGTTCTGTATAGTTTCCATTTCTTATATTTGTCGTCTCGTTCTAATATTGCACTTTCAATGTGGGTGTTAAACCACGATCTGGCAATAGGCTTTACAATTTTTGTTTTAATAGGTACAAAAGTATTAAAGAGGTAGTTGACATTATCTGAAATAATTTGTATTTGTTGATTTACACACGAACAATTGTAAATATTGTTCCAGTCACATAAAAGACATTCATTTAATAGCCCATCATAGTTTATATCTTTAAAGCTTCTGAATTGGATAATGTCCTCTTTATAGTCAAGGTTTACGTTATATGTCAAGAAAATAAGGTCATGTTTCGAAAAAGCAGGTATTACATACAGCAAAATATTATTAGTATTGTTTACTAATATTAGGTCTAACAGTTTATTGCATGTATTTGTAAAGTGCGTGAGTATCACGAATTAACTAAATGTAGACCTAACGATCCCATTTCATCAGAGAAATTACGCTCAGTCAAAATGTTGCTATTAAGGTCCCCAGTTAGTATTATGTCCGTATATGTCAGTGAAAGATTAGAGATAGTTTCAATTAAGTCAATAAAATCAATTTGTTTGTGAGGTCTATAAATGCATCCAATAAGCGTTTTGTTGTCTCGACTTATATTCGAAATTTCGAGAAAAAGATACTCCATTTCACTAACAGTGGGCTGCGTAAGTACATACTTGCATTTTAGCCTTTTGCTGACAAAGATAGCTACACCCCCTGCATGACTAATACGGTCAGAACGAAATACATTATAACCATCACATACAATTAACGAGTCACTTAAATCTTTGACAAACCACGTTTCAGACATACATATTATATCCACGTTAGACTCGACAAACATATATCTAAATTCTTCCATTTTATTCACTAAGCTTTGTGCATTTATATGGCATATATGTAGTCCTTGCTTTTGTCTTGTCAATATTCTAACCATTGCATGGCTGTTCGCTTTGGATCTATCTATATTCGCTTGCATACTAATTTAAATTTCAATAAATTTGTAAAATCTATCAGATGCACACAAATTTCTAAAGGGACAGTTTTCAAAAAACACACATTAAGAGAGGAAAAAACAATAAAGAGAAATAGCATACATTTAAAGACATAAAGGACGAAAGAGAACACTAAATGCTTATAATATCTTATATTAACTGCGAAAAAGATTACGATCTGCTTGCAGAGTATCAGACTCCGCTCCGCTGCTTACATATGCTGTGTGGTGGCGGTCTGGATCAGCTGCAACTTCGAGAGAGATTCCGCTAAGCAGCTGTGAGAGCTTTTGCAAGCTGTCCACGCATATTATGTTTCCCCTCTCATTCTGCTTAACATGCACAAGGGAACGTCGACAGAACACTGCAGATAAAAGCTTACTCTTCTTCATACGCATCGCCTCTTTAAATATGTTGTAATTCTCTTTTGTAAGTTGTTCGTTTAGATATGTAAATGCGAGTATCAGAATCAAAGCCCATCAGTTTTAGCGTCAGTTGTTGTTTTGTTGATCGCCTGTACGTCACGGCCGCGTGGAGATATTTTATTTTTTCATTTTCATTGTCAAGTTTGACAATTATTACCGGGTCAACAACAGTGTTAACCCTATTCGATTGTTTGACTCTAAAAATGTCGCACAGTCTTGGAGCAGGTGTGACACCAAGAGCCATTGTTAAGGAGTCAAACATAGTGCGTAGCGATTCCCCCTGCACAAATGGGACGCCGTGGAGCCGAAGATCGTGCGCCACAGCTGCATTTGATTGCTGAGAGAGTTTTTTCTCCAAAGTGCTAACCTGTGCCCTCAGAGCCTGTACGTCATCAGTTTTTTTCTCCAGCTGTTCAACTCGTTTGAGTAGGCTCTGCAAGTCCCGGTTCATTCCCTCCATCTGCTCGTGGAAGACCGTAAGAATGCGCTCCTCGGACTCGCCAATCTTGTTGCTAATGGTTGCTAGATGCTCATCAAGCTTCTTGGTCAGCAACTGCATAACCTTAGCAGAAGTTGCTTCAGCAGATGCAATAGCCTTGATGTCACCAGCTGAGTTTTCACGCTGACGTTTAGTGATAGGTGCCATTGTGCGTCTTGAGTGAGTTTTTTTTTTTATATTTATTCTATTGTGATTTGTTTGAGTGCCTATTGCTTTGTAGAATTTTTCGATTATTGAGTGATTATTGCAGTTCTACTGTTTATGAGTGTGTTGGTGTAGTGAACAATTTTTGTTTGTGTATATTTCTTGTATATGTAATTTTATTTATATGTTTAGTTATTTAATAACGACACGACTTTAGCTTGTAATAACACTTTGCACAAGTCACTGGACTCTTTTCACGAAAGTTAATATTGTTTTGTGAATTTATTTGTATGTGTACAGTGGTTTAAATTAATTTTTATTAGAGCTTGTGTTTTCGTGCGACTAATCTGCTAGAGTTGTCTCAGCTTTTAAATTAAACGCTGCAGATTTGTGTTTGCTCGCATTTTTAAATTGTATTTAATTATTAATATAGTTTTTATTCTTATTTTTCAGATAATTGCATACTAGTGTGCCGAGGACGGGACTGTGTGAGTTTTATGTAAGTATTAGTGACTGTTTTATTTTTGAGTCAAAGTGATTGATTTTAAACTTAATTGCTCTTTTTTTTCCCAGAAGTTGGAGAATTTCATTTGATTGTTCAATGTTGGACTAAATTTGCTCCTATATGGATTTGACAACGTAAGTATCAAGATTGTGCTATCTATTTACATATGTTCACATTTAATTTTCTTTTCTTTTCAGACGTTGAAATTTGATTTCTTGGTGTCCGAAGGGGACATGTAGCTGAGTATGTATATGTGTATATATACATTGTAGATAGTGCATATATGTGCAATGTATTTATTAACGTTGTTGTTGAACGTTGTTAATTTTTCATGATGTTTTAATGTATTTCTTTTGTTTTTATTCTAATCTCTTTTCAGGTATTGGCCGTCTATATATATATGTAAGTATTTGCTATTATTTGTATTAATTTAAAATAATTTTCTAATCTATTTTCTTTTCAGGTATTGGCCGTCTTTAGATATGCAGGTATTTGTAATTATTTGTGTTAATTTAAAATAATTTTCTAATCTGTTTTCTTTTCAGGTATTGGCCGTCTTTGGATATGTAAGTATTTGTTATTATTTATGTATTTTTAAACATTTAATTGCTCTTTCCTAATTTCAGAATTGTCAGTCAAACTACTGGTATGCATTTACCATAAGGGATTGGATTTTTTAAATCTAAATGGTAATTAATTTGCTTAAATTATGAGAGATACTTAATGTTTTCTCCTCGTCAGGTTGCTGCTGTTACTGCAGATGCTGCTTTTGCTGTTGCGCTGCTGATGCTGTTGCTGCTGCTGCTTGGCCACAGTGGTGGCCTGTGTAATGGCCTGTGTAATGGCCAGCTTTGACCACAAGCTGCTGGCCAATGTGCACAATGCTGTGCTCATTAGACGTCGCTGGATCCGGGCTCAATGCGATCCGTGAGGGACCACAGGAGCCACTAAATGGTATGGGCATCATCTTGCCCATATGGATTCGGCAGGATTCAGAGGTGCAGCAACGTTAGTGTGGCCCGCCGCCGCTATGTGTCGCCTTCAGCTTCTGGTGTTCGCCGCAAGGTTGCCATGTCACTGCCATTGGTTGCCATACAACCAGTGTGGCAACGCCGTGACACTTCATTTGTTTTGGTTTTTGCAATTGCTGGCTATTAATTATTATTTATCGCAGGCCAGAGTGTCTGCGAAAAATAATAAAATAAGTGGCATTAGTACACTATTAATATTATATTATATAATAATTCAATTTTGTTTTATTTGCAGGTGGAGTTTGGCCCAGGATGCATTGCAGTGAGCAGCTAGATGCCGTCAAGATCGACAAATTGGAGATATGACAATTGGCCTGTGCGAAGACATTGGCTGGGATCAGGCGTTGCTTTAATGGAGGTCCCACGCTGCAGTCGCTGCCGTCGCATCGTCACACCATAATCGCTGCCAGGGATTTGCGTATGCTGCTCATTTCACAGGTAGGGGCGTGTGGGTACATATTGTATGAGTGATACTTAATGTTGTTTTTTCTCATCAGGTATGTGTCGTCGTCTGCTGCTACTGCTGTATGGCCACAAGGATGGCCTGTGTAGTGGCCAATTTTGGCCAATGGCTGCTAGTCAGAGTGCAGGTTGTAGCGCACGTTTGACGTTGCTGGAGCTGGCCAAGAGCCATTTAATTTTATGGGCGTCGTCGTGCCCATATATGTAGATGTCCATGATTCAGAGGCACAGGGACGTCTGAGGATCGCATAATGGCCACCAGATTGGCCCAATCCATTGTCGTTGTCACATTGTCAGCTGGTTGGAGTTTCTGCTGGTGATGATGACCTGCCCAGTAGTGACCAGGTCGTATTGGCACAGCCAGGGATCTGTATGTGATGCTCTATTGCAGGTAAGAGCGGTGTGTGTACCTGCAAAAGACTTGGAATATTTTAAATTAATGGAGATGTACATAATAATAATTTATTTCTAATTTGCAGGTGAGCCGCCATCAGTCGCCGTCAGTGATCCTGTCAATGGTCCGCAAAGGACCCACCAATATGCCGGTTAGTTTGTGGAACCTGTGATTGTTCCGTAGTTGTGTCAATTTTCCTTTGTTTTGACTGTTCGAATTCTTGTCTACAATTATGTTGCGCGCTTCTGACGCATTTTCGCCGAGAGCTCCTAGAGGAAGTACGGAGGTTTCCATAATTTGGTGCCCATGTACCAATATCTTGTGCACAGTTGGAGACTTTGGATACAACTCATAAGTTTTAACGTATAAGTTAAACGTTTTTGTACATAAGTCTTTAAATTTGGCTGGGCATACCTTATACTCACAAGATTAAAATGATATAAAAATTATTCAAAATGGTCTCGTTAAAACTTAAAAGTGTTGATAAAGTTTTGACATCTGCAAAAGCTCTTCTAGAGGTATTTCCATCGTTGCTATTGCCACTTCCATTTTGCTTAGGATTGTCTACGTTTAGTTTGTTTCCGTATAAAAACCTCATCTTTCTCAGAACCTGTGACTCGCCTTTTTATACCCTTGCAGAAGGTATTATAATTTTGTCACGAAATGTGAAACTCATTGAAGGAAGCTTCACAGACCCCATAAAGAATATATATTCTTAATCAGGGCGACGAGCTGAGTCGATATAGCCATGTCCGTCTGTCTGTCCGTCTGTTTCTATGCAAACTAGTCTCTCAGTTTTGAAGCTATCTTGATGAAACTCGGTGGGAGTCCATCTTTTTGCTGCACGCAGTACATATGTCGGAACCAGCCGGATCGGATAACTATATCATATAGCTGCCATAGGAACGATCGGTTGGAAATAAACATTTAGTATGAAAAACTTTTATGTTTCTCAAGATATCTCAACCAAATATACACATTGTGTGTTTGAATAAGTTTTAAACAGGCTGACCATATTTCGTTTAAATCGGATAACTATATCATATAGCTGCCATAGGAACGATCGGCTAAAAATCAACATTTAACAAATTTTGTAAGAAATCTGTCGGCTTACACAGGGCACTGCAAGGGTATCCAAACTTTGGCGCGCCAAAGTTAGCTTGCGCTATATTTTGTTTCTCAAAATATCTCAACCAAATATACACATTGTGTGTTTGACTAAGTTTTAAACAGGCTGACCGAATTTGGTGTAAATCGGACTACTATATCATATAGCTGCCATAGGAACGATCGGTTCGAAAACAACATTTGGTATGAAAAACTTTTTTGTTTCTCAAAATATCTCAACCAAATATACACATAGTGTGTTTGATTAGGTTTTAAACAGGCTGACCAAATTTGGTGTAAATCGCACTACTATATCATATAGCTGTCATAGGAACGATCGGTTCGAAAACAACAATTAGTATGAAAAACTCTTTTGTTTCTCAAGATATCTCAACCAAATATACACATTGTGTGTTTGATTAGGTTTTAAACAGGCTGACCAAATTTGGTGTAAATTGGACTTCTATATCATATAGCTGCCATAGGAACGATCGATTCGAAAACAACATTTATCAAATTTTGTAAAAAATCTGACGGCTTACACAGGGCACTGCAAGGGTATCCAAACTTTGGCGCGCCAAAGTTAGCTTGCGCTTTATTTTTTTTAATAACATTGTTGTTTGTTTGTTCGTTTAATACCCTGACTTACATGGGATTCGAACTCGGGACCTCAGGCTGCAAACATAGTGCGCGCTGAGACGAAGACGAAGATGAAGACGAAGCTGAAGACGAAAAACAGTGCAAAACAAATCATATGAATTCGCTCGCCTGCAAGCGTCGTGCGCGCCGAGACGAAGATGAAGACGAAACGCAAGCAATCAGCTTCAAACGCTGCTGTACTGATTTTGAAGACAAATCGCTTGCTATTTTACCGTTGTTTTTTTGTTTGTTCTGTCTATGCTTTGGCGCCGAGAATGTTAAAATTTAGTTGTGATTTGTGATTTGACGGACGCATATGTTTTGTGAAAATGTCTGCAATTAACGAAGAATTAATTGCAGCAGTATTTAAAAAACGCTGTTTATGGGACCAGCAAAACAATCTGTACCACAATAGGCAAATAGTTGACAAAAATTGGAACGAAATCTCAAACGAATTGAATGTTGATGGTAAGTAATTTAATTAATTTTAATCAAAATGAAATAATAATAAAATTGAAAATTTAAATACTATCAGCATTTCTATGGCTGCAAACATAAGTACGGAACGTGTCTCTGATTAATCGACCTCTTTTCTTTGAACTTTCCAATATATTTTTTGGTTTGTTGCTTATAAATTTTTCTCCCTGTGTCATGTGCGTGTCCAGATTTTCTAAATCTAGCATTGTATTATGCAGTATACAAATTGCTTTAACAATAATTTCTGCGTTAGATGGTGTCGTTTCAATTGGCTTCCATAATATTCTCCATTTGGAGTTAATTATACCAAATGCACATTCCACACACCTTCGCGCTCTGGACAAACGACTATTAAAATATTCATTTTCCAATGTTAGATTTCTTCTGGCATATGGTCGAAGAACCCAGTCCAAAAGCGGATAAGCTTCATCTGCAAGCAACACGTATGGTATAGATATTGTGGTATTGGGCAAACTGGAATCCTTCGGAAACTTTAGTTCTCCAGAAATTTTCATTGTGTAAATCGCTGAGGAAGCAAAAGTTCCACCATCACACTGACGTCCGTAACCACCAACTTCGATAGTAACAAATTTACATTTTGCGTCAGCGACTGCCTGCAGAACTATTGAGAAAATTTTTTTATAATTATAAAACATTGATCCTGAATTCGCTGGGCATTTTAGACGTATGTATGTGCTTTCCATCAATAGATCCAACACAATTTGGGAATTCCCAAAGATTCCAATACTGATCCGCAACTTTCTTTAAATTTTGTTCTGTGGGCACAGCCATATGTATAGGATGCAAAACTGTCCACAAAGCTTCACATGTCTCTATAACAATAGAACGAACCGTTAAAGCACCCATTTGAAAGTTAAAAGATATTGATCTAAATGAAGTGCCAGTAGCGAGATATCTAAAATAAGAAAACAATTCAAAAATATAGCGTAAACTAACTTTGGCACGCCAAAGTTTGGATACCCTTGCAGTGCCCCGTGTAAGCCGTCAGATTTTTACAAAATTTGTTATACATACTAAATGTTGGTTTCGAACCGATCGCTTCTATGGCGGCTATATGATATAGTAGTCCGATTTACATAAAATCCGGTAGGGATGTATAAAACCAAACACACAACCTGTTAATTTGGTTGAGATATCTTGAGAATCAAAAAAGTTTTTCATACTAAATGTTGATTTTGAACCAATCGTTTCTATGACAGCTATATGATATAGTTGTCCGATTTGAGCCAGATTTGGTAAGGATGTATAACACTGTATCAAAAATACAATATGTGAGTTTGGTTGAGATATATTGAGAAACAAAACTTTTTATACCCTTGCAGAGGGTATTATAATTTTGTCACGAAGTTTGTAACGCATTGAAGGAGGCGTGTCAGACCCCATAAAGTATATATATTCTTGATCAGGGCGATGAGCTGAGTCGATATAGCCATGTCCGTCTGTCCGTCTGTCTGTCTGTTTCTATGCAAACTAGTCTTTCAGTTTTGAAGCTATCTTGATGAAACTTGGTACACGTCCGTCTTTTTACTGCACGCAGTACATATGTCGGAACCGGCCGGATCGGATCACTATATCATATAGCTGCCATAGGAACGATCGGTTCGGAATCAACATTTAGTATGAAAAACTTTCTTGTTTCTCAATATATCTCAACCAAACTCACAGATTGTGTGTTTGGTATAGTTTTATACATCGATACCAAATTTGGTGTAAATCGGACTACTATATCATATAGCTGCCATAGGAACGATCGGTTCGAAAACAACATTTAGTATGAAAAACTTTTATACCCTTGCAGAGGGTATTATAATTTTGTCACGAAATGTGTAACGCATTGAAGGAAGCTTCACAGACCCCATAAAGTATATATATTCTTGATCAGGGCGACGAGCTGAGTCGATATAGCCATGTCCGTCTGTCCGTCTGTCCGTCTGTCTGTCTGTCTGTCTGTCCGTCTGTTTCTATGCAAACTAGTCTCTCAGTTTTAAAGCTATCTTGATGAAACTTGGTACAGGTCCGTCTTTTCGCTGCACGCAGTACATATGTCGGAACCGGCCGGATCGGATAACTATATCATATAGCTGCCATAGGAACGATCGGTTGGAAATATAAATTTAGTATGAAAAACTTTTTGTTTCTCAAGATATCTCAACCAAATATACACTTTGTATGCTTGATTAAGTTCTAAACAAGCTGACCAAATTTGGTTAAAATCGGACTACTATATCATATAGCTGCCATAGGAACGATCGGCTCGAAAACAACATTTAGTATGAAAAACTTTTTGTTTCTAAAAATATCTCAACCAAATATACACATTGTGTGTTTGAATAAGTTTTAAACAGGCTGCCCAAATTTCGTTTAAATCGGACTACTATATCATATAGCTGCCATAGGAACGATCGGCTAAAAATCAACATTTAACAAATTTTGTAAGAAATCTGTCGGCTTACACAGGGCACTGCAAGGGTATCCAAACTTTGGCGCGCCAAAGTTAGCTTGCGCTATATTTTGTTTCTCAAAATATCTCAACCAAATATACACATTTTGTCTTTGACTAAGTTTTAAACGGGCTGACCAAATTTGGTGTAAATCGGACTACTATATCATATAGCTGCCATAGGATCGATCGGTTCAAATCAACGGACATGGCTATATCGACTCAGCTCGTCGCCCTGATCAAGAATATATATACTTTATGGGGTCTGTGAGGCTTCCTTCAATGCGTTACAAAGCTCGTGACAAAATTATAATACCCTCTGCAAGGGTATAACAATGTTATGCAACTTATGAAATTTTAGTATGTATTTTTTAGCTATGGCTTTGAAAAAAAAATGGAAACAATTGAGGGACACGTTTCGAGCTGAATTAAGAAAATGTCCACCGGACCGTTCTGGCGACGCTGGACCTGATTCAGTCAACGAGATGTGTTCTCAATGGAGTCATTTCAAGTCCATGATGTTTATAAAGGACCAGATAAAGGACCAAAAATACAATGAAGTACAAGATATGAACATTAATATTGGCGAAGATTGTAATAGTGTAGATATAGAGGCGCCGCAATATGAGGAAGGAAGTGAAATGAGTACGTTTGAAGTGCAAACGTCCACCCCACATCATCCTCCTAGAAATGTTTAACGGAGTCATAATAACATAGAAGGTGAAATGCTCAACATCGAAAAAAAGAAGTTGCAGCTGTTAGAAGAGAAAACAAAAAACAAGATTCAAGCCGATGATGAAGACATGGCTTTTTTTTGTGAGTCTATTGCCACTCGTTAAAAAAATGGATCCGCAAACGAAGCTTTTGTGCAGAATGGAAATGCAAAAATCGGTCTATAATCACGCGTACAACGTGGGACGCTCTTTTAATTTACAAAATATTCAGAACGAAGCTACTTATATATCTGTACCATCACCGGCTCTACTTGAATCTTCATCAAATCAATATTCTGATAATGCTTTATCCCCACAGGAACCGAGCACTTTTTATACATCCGGAAATATTATTACATTTTCAAATTAAGTTAAGACAGTAAATAAACAAGTAATTAAATGAAAAGTAAAAATCAATAAAATTAATAAAACTAAATATATTTTAAATAATTTTTTACCTTAACGTCACAATTAGCCTTTCAGCAGGCATAATTTTTAATAATCAGTGGTTCAATTTTTATTAAAATGTAATCAAATGTGCTCATTTTCATACTGGTATATTCCACAAATTTTTTCTCATCTTGGCGCAGCTCATCAAACAAATGATGAAATTCGACAAATGCTTTTCTTCCCAAATTTATAGGGTGAATTTTTCATTTACTTTTATACCCTTGCAGAGGGTATTATAATTTTGTCACGAAATGTGTAACGCATTGAAGGAAGCCTCACAGACCCCATAAAGTATATATATTCTTGATCAGGGCGACGAGCTGAGTCGATATAGCCATGTCCGTCTGTCCGTCTGTCTGTCCGTCTGTCCGTCTGTCCGTCTGTTTCTATGCAAACTAGTCTCTCAGTTTTGAAGCTATCTTGATGAAACTTGGTACAGGTCCGTCTTTTTGCTGCACGCAGCACATATGTCGGAACCGGCCGGATCGGATAACTATATCATATAGCTGCCATAGGAACGATCAGTTGGAAATAAACATTTAGTATGAAAAACTTTTTTGTTTCTCAACATATCCCAACCAAATATACACATTGTGTGTTTAATTAAGTTCTAAACAGGCTGACCAAATTTGGTGTAATTCGGACTACTATATCATATAGCCGTCATAGGAACGATCGGTTCGAAAACAACATTTAGTATGAAAAACTTTTTTGTTTCTCAAGATATCTCAACCAAATATACACATTGTGTGTTTGATTAAGTTTTAAACAGGCTGACCAAATTTGGTGTAAATCGGACTACTATATCATATAGCTGCCATAGGAACGATCGGTTCGAACACAACATTTAGTATGAAAAACATTTTTGTTTCTCAAAATATCTCAGCCAAATATAAACATTGTGTGTTTGATTAAGTTTAAAATAGGCTGACCAAATTTGGTGTAAATCGGACTACTATATCATATAGCTGCCATAGGAACGATCGGTTCAAAATCAACAAATTTTTAAAAATCTGACGTCTTACACAGGGCACTGCAAGGGTATCCAAACTTTGGCGCGCCAAAGTTAGCTTGCGCTATATTTTACGTTTTAATTTAAAAAATAAACTTTGCTCAATCAGCAGATCATCATCTGATGAGAAATCCATTGCGACTAACATAACAAAAGCGCAACCAATTCTTCTTGCACTATGCAACCTATTAGCTTACTCGCTACGCAAGCAATTTGTCTTCAGCTTCGTCTTCATCTTCGTCTTCGTCTCAGCGCGCACTATGTTTGCAGCCTCAGCTTCAGAGTCGGGTACTCTATCCAGCGAGCTACAATGTAAACAATTTCTTGTAGACTAAAATACCTATATATTCTACACAGAATGACAGGCTGACACAGACAGACAAATTGACAGACAAATGACAGACAACAATTAATTTGTTAAAATGTAATTATACCCAAGGAATATTTTTAAAATGTCAAAACAGAAGATAAAACATTAGAAAACATTGTATAATTAATGCCGCTGGTGGGGTTCGAACCCGGGTTCCGAACTTATATTGAGTATTTTCGTACTCAATTTAAGTATATTTATACCCTTGCAGAGGGAATTATAATTTTGTCACGAAGTTTGTAACGCATTGAAGGAAGCCTCACAGACCCCATAAAGCATATATATTCTTGATTAGGGCGACGAGCTGAGTCGATATAGCCATGTCCGTCTGTCCGTCTGTCTGTCTGTCTGTCTGTCTGTCTGTCTGTCCGTCTGTCCGTCTGTCCGTCTGTCCGTCTGTCTGTCTGTTTCTATGCAAACTAGTCTCTCAGTTTTAAAGCTATCTTGATGAAACTTGGTACAGGTCCGTCTTATTGCTGCACGCAGTACATATGTCGGAACCGGCCGGATCGGATAACTATATCATATAGCTGCCATAGGATCGATTGGTTGCAAATAAACATTTAGTATAAAAACTTTTGTTTCTCAAAATATCTCAACCAAATATACCATTGTGTATTCGATTAAGTTTTAACAGGCTGACCAAATTTGGTGTAAATCGGACTTCTATATCATATAGCTGCCATAGGAACGATCGGTTCGAAAACAACATTTAGTATGTAAAACTTTTTGTTTCTTAAAATATCTCAACCAAATATACACATTGTGTGTTTGATTAAGTTTTTAACAGGCTGACCAAATTTGGTGTAAATCGGACTTCTATATCATATAGCTCCCATAGGCACGATCGGTTCGAAAACAACATTAAGTATGTAAAACTTTCTGTTTCTCAAAATATCTCAACCAAACATACGCATTGTGTTTTTGATTAAGTTTTAAGCAGGCTGACCAAATTTGGTGTAAATCGGACTTCTACATCATATAGCTGCCATAGGAATGATCGGTTCGAAAACAACATTTAGTATGTAAAACTTTCTGTTTCTCAAAATATCTCAACCAAATATACACATTGTGTATTCGATTAAGTTTTTAACAGGCTGACCAAATTTGGTGTAAATCGGACTTCTACATAATATAGCTGCCATAGGAATGATCGGTTCGAAAACAACATTTAGTATGAAAAACTTTTTGTTTCTCAATGTTTCTCTACCAAACTCACAGATTGTGTGCTTGATACAGTTTTATACATTCTTATTAAATTTGGTGAGAATCGGATTACTATAACATATAGCTGCCATAGGAACGATCGGTTCGAATGAACATTTAGTATGAAAAACTTTTTGTTTCTCAATGTTTCTCAACCAAACTCACAGATTGTGTGCTTGATACAGTTTTATATATCCTTACCAAATTTGGTGCAAATCAGGTTACTATATCATATAGCTGCCATAGGAACGATCGGTTCGGAATGAACATTTAGTATGAAAAACTTTTTTGTTTCTCAATGTTTCTCAACCAAACTCACAGATTGTGTGCTTAATACAGTTTCATATATCCTTACCAAATTTGGTGCAAATCAGGTTACTATATCATATAGCTGCCATAGGAACGATCGGTTCGGAATGAACATTTAGTATGAAAAACTTTTTTGTTTCTCAATGTTTCTCAACCAAACTCACAGATTGTGTGCTTGATACAGTTTCATATATCCTTACCAAATTTGGTTACTATATCATATTGCTGCCATAGGAACGATCGGTTCGGAATCAACATTTGATATGAAAATCTTTTTGTTTCTCGAGATATCTCAACGAAAGTCATCAATTTTGACCAAATTTGGTGTAAATCGGACTACTATATCATATAGCTGCCATAGGAACGATCGGTTCGAAATCAACATTTAACAAATTTTGTAAAAAATCTGACGGCTTACACAGGGCACTGCAAGGGTATCCAAACTTTGGCGCGCCAAAGTTAGCTTGCGCTATATTTTTATACCCTTGCAGAGGGTTCTATAATTTTGTCACGAAGTTTGTAACGCATTGAAGGAGGCGTGTCAGACCCCATAAAGTATATATATTCTTGATCAGGGCTACGAGCTGAGTCGATATAGCCATATCCGTCTGTCTGTCCGTCTGTCTGTCCGTGTGTCCGTCTGTTTCTATGCAAACTAGTCTCTCAGTTTCGAAGCTATCTTGATGAAACTTGGTACAGATCCGTCATTTTGTTGCACGCAGTACATATGTCGGAACCAGCCGGATCGGATAACTATATCATATAGCTGCCATAGGAACGATCGGTTCGAAAACAACATTTAGTATGAAAAACTTTTTGTTTCTCAAAAAAAGTCAACCATATATACACATTGTGTGTTTGATTAAGTTTTAAACAGGATGACCAAATTTTGAGTAGATCGGACTACTATATCATATAGCTGCCATAGGAACGATCGGTTCGAAAACAACATTTAGTATGAAAAACTTTTTGTTTCTTAAAATATCTCAACCAAATATACACATTGTGTGTTTGATTAAGTTCTAAACACGCTGACCAAATTTGGTGTAAATCGGACGACTATATCATGTAGCTGCCATAGGAACGATCGGTTCGAAAACAACATTTAGTATGAAAAACTGCAAGGGTATCCAAACTTTGGCGCGCCAAAGTTAGCTTGCGCTATATTATTTGCTGTTGTTTTTTGTTATAATCACTAATTTTAAGGAAAACTTACTACACAAAACTAACCATGCAAAGCAATTGGAAAATTAGTTCTGTCTGTTGCTATTAGAGATGCGAAACTAGCTATAAAATAGCTAAATTGACTATGAAAGCTATTAGTGCTTTTTTAAAATTTTCCTTTTACTTATGCACTAATATTTGTAACTTTACTCTCTTTTTGTTGTTGGTGGCTCTGAAAAGGGCCGATTTGTTAAGGAGGCGCCATGGAATTCACTCCTAGACTTCCGAAACCTATATGAGAAATAAATAGATAAAATATAAATAAATATATAAATATACATATATAGTCTAAATAAATATATATATAAAATTAGGTGTTCCGCAGACAAACTTTAAAAAAAAAAATCGCGCGATTTTTGGATGGTCGAGGCTGGTCTGGACCTAGCGGACAATGCTCATAACGAGTAGGATAAAGGTGAAGTACATGAGCTTTCAGGTGGGCAACACGACAATTAAGTCGACAGAGCTTATCAAGTTGCTGGTTAAACGTTTTAGTTTTCGTCCCCATGTGGAGTACGTCGTCCAGAAAGCGTTGAGGATGCAGGAACTACTGTCGAGGATGCTGCCGAGCCTGTTAGAAGAGATATTTCCATCAGCCGAGTTGCCAAGCAAAAAGAAATCAAAGCCTAAGAAGAAAAAAGAGAACCAACTGGATGCTTTAGATATAGAAAAGTCGTTTGTAGGAACGCCCAGAAAAGACTATAAGTCCAAGTAAATGTAAGATGTGATTGACTGTTCACCAGCAATGAGTAACGGCACAGTAAAGCAAAGGTCATTGAAACGAAAGTTGAAATCTTTACAAGTCGACACAAGGGATCAAGATGAGAAGAAATTTAGAAAGAGTCCGAGTGGGAACTGCTGATAAATATCAATCCCATGCCAAACAGACGGGAAATATTGGAATCCCAAGAGATGTCCGATTCACAGTTGAGCTGCAGTCAATTTAGCAAGGTGCTCACTTCCCGCAAACGTCTAGACTCACATATGAGAAAGAAGCGTGCCATATCCCTTAATTGTCGCAACTGCAAGATTATCTTTTTCAACAGTCAGAAATATCTCAATCATTTTGCCAATTGTGACTGAAATTCTGAAGGATTGCACAGTGGTGTTTAAAATTGCAAGAAGGTATTTGCGGCTCCCAATTTCCTGAGCACACTTTTAAAAAAGAAGCATAAGTTGAATTAAAAACTTTTCACATACAAAGATGAGAAGAAGCTGCAAAAGAAGGATGCCCACCGACTGATTACATGTAATTGTTTTTTTATATGTTACTAAAACGTAATTTTAATGTAACATAGACGTTGTGTATTGATAGTACAAAACTTGAATGAAACGAAACCAGTTAAAGATGGGGTGATAAAGAGTACTGCGCGGTGGTGACGCTGGATAACAGAAATGACCTCAACTCGGCGAGCTGGTTGCGAATCAGAGGTGCAGATCGGGATTCCACCATATCTACTGCGGATAATATTCAATTATCTGTCGGAAAGAGTGCTGGACTACGAGACGGAAGAGGGCCCAAAGCGTCACAGGGTGACAGCCGGTGTTCCACAAGGTTCGGTCCTTGGCCCCCTTTTGTGGAACATTATGTACGACAATGTGCTCAGACTTCAACTGCCTGAAGGATGCCATCTCATTGGCTTTGCTGATGATCTAGATTTGGTTGTGGGTGATAAGGAAGTTGGTGCAGTGGAGGTGGCCGCCAATGCAGCAGTGCGAGCCATCGCGCTGTGGATGAACGAGGCTGGTCTTGACCTGGCGGGCCATAAATCGGAGGCGATGCTCTTAAAGAGTAGGAAAAATGCAGTA
>JAWNND010000959.1:0-95098 GCA_035043265.1 Drosophila testacea | reverse complement strand
CATACATTTATAATTAAATTTATTTTTTTGTGAACAAACAAACAAAGCAAGTTACAGTAGCTCAAATCCTTATGGATAGTAAGATTTGTTATTGTATAACTTTTGTGTTTATTATCTGATATTTTTCAATATAAATGGAATAAGGTTGCAGGAGATTTCTTGAAGAATATAAGGGCTATAGGAACGATCGGTTCGAAATCAACATTTAGTATGAAACAACTTCTTTGTTTCCTAAAATATCTCAACCAAATCTGCACAGTTGTTGTGTTTGGCATAGGTTTTATACATCGGATACTTCATATCTGCCATAGGAACGATCGGTTCGAAAACAACATTTAGCATGAAAAACTTTTTTGTTTCTCAAAATATCTCAACCAAATATACACATTGTGTATTTGAATAAGTTTTAAACAGGCTGACCAAATTTGGTTTAAATCGGACTACTATATCATATAGCTGCCATAGGAACGATCGGTTCAAAATCAACATTTAACAAATTTTGTAAAAAATCTGTCGGCTTTAACAGGGGCACTGCAAGGGTATCCAAACTTTGGCGCGCCAAAGTTAGTTTGCGCTATATTTTTTGTTTATGTTTGTCTTTTCTGTGATTATGTATGTATAAGTGCGCGTCTTTAGACAAATTAGAAATGATTTTTATGCAATGTAATGTGTTTTGTTTGTTATGTTTTTTATTTTAGACTGTTGTTAAGTTCGTGGCCAAGCGATTGGTACAAAATTAAGTGTTTTTATTGATTGCAGAGCCGTTTTAAATGAGAGCACTCAAACGACAAAACCAATCACTTGAACAGGGTTTCCCTAATTTTTGGTACATATAATACACGCTATGGTCCTGAAAATTTCATTCGAGTCGATTGATAAACGCGAAAGCTATTCAAATAACAACGTTAGACGCTAGTGAAAAAGAGACGCTAGCGACCTCTCTGTTTATCAACTGATATCTTCGTACTGGCGCCATTTATTGAAATTTCTAGTACGCAACATTGAAGAACAATATATAGCGAACGCTTTGTACTCAAAAAGTATACGGTCTCCTACTATCGATCTTGCTCCACCGTAGCTTACTGCATTTTTATTTATTTATTTTATTTTTTAAAATATGTTTCCCAGCACTACAAGACTAATCCTATAAATTAATGCGCTAGTCACTATGCAAAATAAATAAGTTTCTAATATTGACATTGTTAACTTACATAAGTATTTATGAATTTTACTCTACTAAGAATATACTTTTTTTATCAGTTATCTAATTAAAATTTACTGCATTTTTCGCTTCACATCATTCAATTGAAAAGATTTCCTCACTTTGCTTTAAGTTGGTGCCATAATCATAATAAGTAATTTCCTAATCTGTGGAGAAACATCGATGTTTTCGATGTTTTTACATGGAAACATCGAGGTTTATCGATGTTTTTGACAAAAAAAAAATGTATGCAGTGGTGACCAAATTGTGATTTTCCAGTCACATATGAGAAGATAGTTTGTGGACACCACTGATTGATTGGACTGGACATTTACGTAAAAGAAAAACTGATTTTTATGATTATAGCTAAAAAACATTTATTAAAATAATGATAATTCATTTACCTTTTGAAATAAAATTTATAACTTGAAATACATTTATCAGAGATCAGTTCAATTTAAATACCGAGATGGGGTAATTCAAAGCCTTTTTTTATCAGTTATAAATATGTTTTTCTGGTTTTAGGCGTGTTCTTCGATCGGACACTAATTGTCCAGCCTTGCGAACATTCGCTCCGACTCACAAGATGTTGAATGAATTGGGATTTGTTTAAAAGCCTTCAAACTTTCTGCATTCATCTAAACAATAGTTATTAATTTCAAAGTATATTATTAAATATCTTTAAATTTACCTTCCAAAATAAGAGTTTATCGTTCCTCGGGTTCATTCATTCGTTCAAGGCGAAGCATTATGATGGCATCCGCTTGCGAAGAATGAATTCTTTCTTTAAATTTTCCTTTCAGATACAAAAATTTGTTATGTTCTTTAACTATAGCTTTCCTCTTTCTTGTGTGGTCATATCATCTCTGAGAAAATATGTATATACTTTATAGGGTCAGCCACGCCTCCTTCTGCCTGTTACGTAATCTACATTAAGTAACACATTAATATATGTATGTATGTTTAACAAAACTATTTAACAATACTGACAGCCTAAAATATTTGCGAATTGCTTTTCAACCTTTCGGTTACCCGTAAAAATAGTTAAGTGCAGCAAACGCATTTCCAACATTGCAAGATATTTAAAGTGAATGTTGTTCATTCATTTTATGATCACCCCCACCCACAAGGCATATTATGTGTGTAACATTCGAGTATCGTCGCCCACATAAATCAACTTGTAAGTGACATAAGCTGATCTCGCCTGCTGTGGCCTGGGTGGGTCGGTCCTGATCTGGGCCATTGTTATTGTGCGTATTGGCAGGCAGCTAAATATGCGTTTTGCGTGCAGCAATCGAGTTGGCGCCATATATGGTAAGCACACGCAGTTAGCTGCACCTACTCGCAAATGGGAAGGCCTCGAAAGGAGGCAATTGTTTTCATTGTAACTGTAAAGCTATGACAAGGCGCGTTTAATTTTAAAATGGTTATCTTGTGCTGCAGCAAAAAACTGTCGCTCTGTCTGCCCGTCTTTCTGACTCAACTGTTCGCCAGCATACACTGTTGGAATATGTGCGTATTGAGCTAGCGCCTGTCTGCTTGACACTTGTCAGAAATGTGCATATTTTTATAAAAAAAAATAAATGTATATCAATGTTTGTTTATTATTGAATTATTGAATGCTAAATGCTGTCTCCCACGATATGTCGGTATCGCTATTGTCACTTTGACGCTCACAAGTATTCGCAAATTAATCGTACATGCAATCATGACAGCTGTTGGTCCAAGCATCATAAAATCTCTATGACTGTACAATTTATGGGGCAAAGATCACACGCACCCACCACTTTGCCATCACCATAGCTCACAACCGGCACCTGGGTGGCCAATGGTCAACAGCTTTGCCTTCAACTTATGTTACCAGCAAACAACACTAAAAATATAGCTTTAAATAAAATCTGTATTTTGCTTTGATTTTATTATTTTTTCAGCCTTGGTTGCTCAAGTTACGCACTCACACAACTTACACAATGTAATCATTTTTTTTTCGGCTGACAACGACAGCTAGCTAGAGCAAATTGAAAGGCAGCCAACTACTGCTGACTGTAAATTTGTGACTCTAGACTGGGAGCTGGAACCTGTTGCCTGGGTACGACCATTTTTGGACTTCTGCGCTTAATTGAAGCCAGCGCCAGAACATGCGAAATACTTTTGCAATTTGCCGCATGCTCAGCTTCAACAAAGGTGCCAAAAATAAAATGAAATACAAAATATAACGCAAGCTGACTTTGGCGCAGGGACCTGCATTCATTTTTCGACAAATGACAGGTTTATGATATTTAACCAAATTCGGCTAGATTCTAAATAACTATACCACACACAATCTGTGAGTTTGGTTAAGATATCTAAAAAAAAAAAGTTTTTCGTACCAATTATTCCTGTGGCAGTTGTGAGACGCGCTCTTGGCTTGAAGCCAATAATATTCGTTTTTCGGAGTGGCCCGCATGCTCTCCGGACACGAATCGCATGAAAAGCTTGTGGGCATTGCTGGTACGAAGGATTTAAGACAAAAAAACCAAGAACGACAGTATTTAGGACCTTTTATATATATACTAGGGGGTTTGCCCCTGCTCGCTTCGCTCGCCAACCCCCGGCTCGCTACGCTCGCTAAAATCTCGGGGAGAAATGTGGAGTGAAAATAGGGAACATTTATCACAGCTATAGCCAGACCTTATGTCATTTCTAATTAGATAGCGGGAATTGTAAATTCAATTTTTCCCTGTAGTTTGACTTAAGATAATAGTAATAAGTAGTACTTTATATAATATAGAGAATTTACATTTTCGCTGCTCGCTGTTTTAAAGTTTTCTCTGCAATTGGATTATTGCAGCAAGAGCGAGTAACAGTGCCATATACTGAAAATTGATTTTGAAAGTCGCAACACTAATGAATCGTTACACAATGCTCTTTTAAACGCTAGTCGCGGATTCTTTCTAGCCCTACCCCTTCTACCTGCTATATCTGTTCCAAAGTTTATATGATTTAGTGATACGATCCGGTCGATTCCGATATATGTACTCCGTTCATCAAAAGAAACTGACCTGTACCAAGTTTCATCAAAATAGTTATAAAACTGGGACACTAAAAGATCGACAGACGGGTATCAATTCAGCTCGTCGTGGTGATAAAGAATATGCATACATACATATATACTTCATGGGGTCTGACACGCTTCCTTCCATGCCTTACACATGACGCGACAAAATTATATTATCTTCTGCAAGGGATTACAAATTCAAAAACAGAGAAGAAATATCTAACAGAAACAGCTCAATAACATCGCCGCATATTTGTTTTATTTCAATGTATGCAAATGTTTTCAAGCCGACACCTAACAACAAATTTCTTCTTAAGCCAAGGAAATCTCTTAGGCTTTGAACTAAAACTCAGCTAATTTCTTTTTAGTTCATTTTATAATGAGGCAAGCAGAGTCAAATCTATTGAATTTTATTCAATATTATTATAATTATAATTATAATTACATCGCGGCTGACTTGATGTCAGATCAAAAGAGCGTTACACAGTCATGGACCTACACAGCATCCAGTGGTTTGTGCGTGGTTTCCTTGGCACTATTTTCAACAAGCTAAAATCAAACGGCGCACAGTGACACGTTTTGAAATTTTAGGTTGCAAATATCATATATATTGATCAAAATTAGATTTAGCAAAAAAATGCAGTAAGCTACAGTGGAGCAAGCTCGACAGTAGGAGACCCAGCACTTTTTGAGTGCAAAGCGTTAACTATCAATCCCATACAATAGATGGCGCTACTCAAAAGTGCTCTTGTAATTCGACTTTGAAATTTTGTATTTCAATTTCCTGGGGCGGAGAGGGGCGTGGCAAAAATCAAAAACAAACTTGATCAATTGGAGATATAGATGAACCTACATGTCAAATTTGGTCTCTCTAGCTCTTATAGTCTCTGAGATCTAGGCGACACAAAATCGGACAGACAGACAGACAGACAGACAGAAAGACAGACGGACAGACGGACATCGCTATATCGACTCGGCTGTTGATGTTGATCAAGAACATATATACTTTATGGGGTCTGCCACGCCTCCTTTTGCCTGTTACGCACATTTTTTTGCACAAACTTAATAGACCCATTTGTACTTTTTTAAAGTACTGCGTCTAAAAATTAAAAGGCATTTGATAGTTTGTTGTCGTAGCTTTAAAATGAATGCAACCTTTATATATAATAAAACTTTAAAACAGCGAGCAGCGAAAATTGGATATACATTTTTCGCTTTTTTTATAAAAAATAACATAACAGCTATAGCTGTGAAGAGTGTTTTTTTACTCCACATTTCTCATAAATAAATACACAAAATGGCTCTTAGCTTAAGCCGCGCGATTTTCATAACAGTCCAATCTTTTTTGAGTATATGGATGATAGGGTGATGATGATATGATACATAAATTATTCTGAATGCAATAATCTAGAGCAAAATTAGAGTATTAATAGGTTAGTTGTATCTGTATGTTTTTAAATAAGTGCGCTTGCAACGCCAACTTCTCCCATCGTCGAACCTTTTGCTTAAAAATAACGAGATCAGATTTTTTATTTTCCAGAACACTCTGGTTGGCTGTAACTAGAAGAACAAGTTTGAAATTTACAATTGAATCACTTTGATGCTGCCACCCGCATCCAAAAATCAGCTGTTTTGTACAAAATGCTGCCTTTCATATATTTTTGTCATTCACAAATTAAAGTGATACATTCTTTTATGTGTCGATTGAAAAATTAAAATTTCTTATCGCTCACTTTATCCAAGGGGTATTTTATTAGAAGCATATCTCTATATTGGACATTGAAAATTTAATGGTTAAATCTTTAAACGGTGTCATAATCTCAGACACTTTAAGCCAACATACTGTTCTTAACCGAAAATAATAATCTGTACTGTTTGTAAGTTTTACAAAACTAAAGACACAATGTCAATTTCTTAATCTATTTCTATGCATAGGAACATCCTGAATATGCATTTAGCTATGGTGTTAAGGATCTGCACACTGGCGACGTGAAATCGCAATGGGAATCACGGGATGGTGACGGGGTCAAGGGTCATTATAGCATACTCGAGCCGGATGGTTCTATACGCACAGTACACTATACAGCAGATGCCAAAAAGGGTTTTAATGCAATTGTAAAGACCGTGGGCGCAAACTCTCATCCGATTACAGAGACGCCTGATGGAGAAATTAGTCCTAATGATGACACATCTCAGTCGAAGATCAATCATTACAGCAAAGATCAGGAGCACATAGTTCTAAGTTCCGATATAAAGCCACTTAAGAAGCCAATTGAGGATCTGACGCACTCACATCCCAGGATACCAAATTTGATTGAGTTTAAGCCGCATGCCCGTATTAAGCAGGTACCCATGGAACTGGAACCGGATATAAGGAACCGCCTCCAGCAGGCGAGGGATAATTATTACAAGGAGATTGCAGCTGCACAGAAACTAGAGGATTACGCGCTAATGGTGCAGCCCAACTATGGTGTGCAGGAGAGCGATTGGAAAGCACTTATTGTCAATGAGCCCAAAGACTATCGCCCGCATTTGAGTACTAGTCAGCCTCCACAACATGCCTACTATGACCAATATAAGCCCAAGGCGTTACCCCAAAACTATCTGCATAAGCCATCAGTGCCGCAACAGGCATTACACACAAGCTACTCACCCTCTAAGCCACGACCCACCAATCCCGAGCCGATCTCCAATCACATCCATCATAAGAAAATTGTCCATACTACGCCCGGACTAAAGCACTACAAGTACAAGGGCGTCACCAAAAGCTTCTCGCGTCCCGATTACGCCAGCTATTTTCAGCGTAAGCCCAAAAATGTCCACACCAATCCAACGGCGCCCAAGGAGAGACAACGTCACCCGGAGAGCGGTGGACCTGTCCTCTTTCCGGAACTCCTAGAAGATGACTACGAGGAGTTCTCAGACGACGAGCAAGGCATCGCCTCCGCCAGCCTAGTGCAGTCTATGGTACGGCGGGACAAACAGCATCTGGTGCCCATGTACGCCGGGGGGCATATCTCCTCAGCTAACTATCGAAACTTACAGGGCATATAAAGGATATAAGTGAGATTATTTTTGTTAAATGTTTCCTTTATGTTTGTTAATTTAAACTTATTTATTTGTAGTTTAAAGCTATTTATAGTTATCGTGTTTCAAATAAATACATTTACATACTTTATTACATAATAAAAGGATTTAAAAATATTTAAACTTTTTTTGTTAGGGTAATCCATTAAACAAATCAGTTAAATTTGCAGGTTATTAATCGTAACTACTAATTGTAAAGATTTCGATGGAAAAGAAATATTAGGTGAGACGAGGAAAGATTGCTTGGTAATAAAAAGCTAGTTGTGTTTTAAGATTATGAATTATTTGTAACATTCTGAAAAATTTGGTCAAGATCCAAAGACTATATCATAATGCTGCCTTAGGAACAATCGGATGCAAATTAACGTTTAGTATAATGACCTTTGCCAAACCTGCGTTTTTCCCGTCAAATTTGACTTTTCAGAATCAAATAATTTCTACCAAAGTCTAATTGCAGCGAATACTTAAAAACAGCTATCAGCGAAAATTTAAATTTTCAATCTATTAACGTTTAATATAGAGGAGCTTTGTTTTTTTCAAAGCGATTTCAACTTAATTCACAGATTAGTTTTATCTCGACAAATCTGACCATTTCCAGCCAAACTTCACTTATTCCAGCCAAATCTGATTTTTTCCTCCAAAGTCCAATAGCTGCGAAACTTTAAAACAGCGAGCAGCGAAAATGTAAATTCATTATCTAAACCTATATACATAAAATTTTTTGTCCTGACTGATTTACTAATTCACTGAGTCATCACGATGTAGGCCAAACAGCTTAAGATATCGATTTCAAACCGATCGTTCCTAAGGTAGCTAAATGATATAGTGATCCGATCCGGTTCCGACATATGTAATGCGTGCAGCAAAATGACGGACCTATACCAAGCTTAATCGAGATAGCTTCAAAACTGAGAGACTAGTTTGCTTAGAAACAGACAGACCGACAGACGGACATGGCTATATCGACTCAGCTCGTCGCCCATCAAGAATATATGTACTTTATGGGCTCTGCCTCCTTTCTGGCATTACAAGCTTCGTTACTAAATTTGAATTCCCTCGCAGAGGTAAAATAATTATTTCTTATAATCTTCCGTGCTTATTATTTGATCTTGACCAAATTTTGATGGTTGCTTTACATCTGTCTTAGTAACTGAAGAAACTCACGGGCTCAGCATGCAAAATATTACTGTATTTTAAATGCATATAAAAATTTGAGAAAGGTCACCGCGGAGCCGTGCTATGAACTCGCAACCATTTGCACATAAACCATAACAATTACCCTTGGGCTATTGCAGACTCTAAACTCAGCTTGTCAAACTCGCTTAACAGATAAAACGTTTAACCACGGATTTGAGCCCCTTCCAGTTGGTAAGACGCAAAACGCCGTCTGGCACGATAATATAGTTTCAGCTGTGTTGTCTCAAAATTTTAATTCTGTAGGTGTAGAAAGGAGCGGAGCAAGGCGCGGCGAAATGAACTGCTCAGTTTGCACTCGGCAGGTTTATTAAAAGTAAAATTCTTATATCTAACATATTCTAATCTATTTATATCCAAGGTTAAAACTAGGGATAATGATTAAGGCGCTGCTTATAATATCTGCTTCTTATCATATGCAGCTAGTGCGAAGGCTCCGTATCTGCGAAGGACTCTATTTATTTAGGTTATATGCGTATGATAGCTCTTCCTTATCGTATGCACATGGTGACAACCCCGTATGTGCGGAGGACTCAATTTACTTAGGTCTATGGGAAATATGAATTTAAATGTAAGAATTTAAATGTAAGTTTATATCTTGCAATCTGTGTATAAGGTGATGAAAGGTTTAACTTTCAAGTACAATGTCATAGCGAACAGGCTCTAGAGAAAAATATTTAGCAAACAATTGAACAGTAGGTTTAATAGTATAGCCAATACAATGCCTAGTCAGACAGTCCGGAGAAAGACTTGTATGTATACAGAAGATAGAAGATATTATGAATTACGCCAATCCCATGTCAAGAGAAGAAACCCCATACCGTCTTATGCACTTAATTGCCTCCTTCGTGCTTTACAGAGCCAATGCCAATATTTCGGATTCAACCTTTTCCTATAATTTGGTCAGCTAGCTCGTGTTATGTCATCTGAATCCTTCAAATTGGAATCCTAATGGAACGTCTAAATCGAGGAATGCTGCACAATGGGAAAAGTCCAATATTTTGGCAATAATTCGAAATATAAAGTTCGAGACTCGAAAACTCGCAGGAACATTAGTAAGATTAAAGTAGAATTTAACAATTTTTATACCCTTGCAGAGGGTTTTATAATTTTGTCACGAAAAGTGTAACGCATTGAAGGAAGCCTTACAGACCCCATAAAGTATATATATATTCTTGTCCGTCTGTTTCTATGCAAACTAGTCTCTCAGTTTTGAAGCTATCTTGATGAAACTTGGGACAGGACCGTCTTTTTAATGCACGCAGTACATATGTCGGATAACTATATCATATCGCTGCCATAGAAACGATCGGTTCGAAATCAACATTTAATATGAAAAACTTTTTGGTTTCTCAAGATATCTCAACCAATCTCACATATTGTGAGTTTGACACTTTTCCATACATCCTTACCACATTTGGATAAAATTGGACAACTATAGGAATGATTGGTTCGAAATCAACATTTAGTATGAAAATATTTTTTGCTTCTCAGGGTCTCTTAACCAAATTCACAGATTGTGTGTATGACACATTTATATACATCCTTACCAAATTTGGTGTAAGTCGAGGAATCGGTTCGAAATCGACATATTTTGATTGTTTAAATTCACCCCTTTCCTCAACCGAATATGAGAATAAGGATTACAACTTTGACATTAAATGTAAAGTTAAAGCTAGAGACTTTAAATTTTCTTCTGAAATTAATATATAGTTTTTATATACATATTGCATAATGCCTTCACCCCGCGCACCAAGTGCTAATGCTGAACGATTCATGATTAAATTCACCTGCCTAAAGGGGCAAACAGATGCAAAAAATATTAAATAAAACTGATTCTAGATGGTTTTATTGAAAAATTTCCCAATAAGCACTGAGCACTTGAGCTAAAAATACACATAAACAATCCATTATACAATAAGACGAGAAAATTAAAAACATGTCCATCAACATAAGCTAGTACATACCTTGATAAACATTTATTGAATTTACGCTTTATCTGTTGTGTTTACAATTACTGTAGTCACGTTGCAAGTTAAATAAAATCTCCTGCACTTTTTCAGTTCACAAAACAGCTCTAAATCAGCTAACTTTGATCGAGCTCAAAATAAAGGGCACTCCCTAAAATTAAAAAAATTTTTATTTTATCTAAAGATACTTAAATGTTACAATACAGAAAATATAGCATTTCGTCGGGAGGGTCCGACAGTAAAATACCCTGCGGAAGCAAGGACGATGTTAAATTCCATATGCATGCAAAAAGATTAACCTGCTCAATCCATGTGTGCATACATATATATGCAAACATATTAGATCACATACACACGTACGCACTAAATATTAGCGTTACTAAACGGTACAATTGTCTTCGAACATCTTCTGTGTTTATTACCTGATTGCGATCAAGTTTTGACGGTGCACGGTGTAAGATTTTGCAAAACTAGTGACCATTTCTAGTGACCATTCTCGAGTGCTGCAGTAAGGTGTTGTATTGGGGAATTGATAACTTGGTGTTCACCCTTAAGCAGTATTTACACTCGCCTCAAAACGCCGTTGAAATGAAAAACTCCATATAAAAAAAACAGAGAAAATTTTTTCCCCGTTTTTCATTTCAAAGTTGGTTCACACTTCTCGTTACGTTTCATAACGTAAGGCCCAGCCGTTCTGTTAAACTCAAAATGGCACTGTTAGACTTAACATAGCACAGCTTACGGACCATTTCATTTTGACGTAATGAAATAAGCCTCCACCCCTTATTTCATCAGAGAATGATGAAATTATGACCTTTTGAATAGTAAAATTTGGGGAAAATGTGGTGTGAGGGAATTATCGACGTTTAATTGGAGGTCAATTTTTAAATACCGCAGATTTTCAACGGTCATAAGGACCAAACAAGTTAATTAGGCTTTATTTAATGTAATTAAAATGAAGTGGCCGACAAAGTAAATATATTATATGATTATAATGTAGCATCAGGCCAGAAAGCGACTATATTATTATTTTATTTAAAAGTGGCAGCATTTAATTTATTTTGTTTAACAGCAGCAACAACAGCTGATTTATATAAAGCAGCCACAATAACAGCGTAGATAACACATATGTCGATATCGAAAACGTATATCGATAACAAAATACTATTTACAAAAAACTAAAGTTGAATCATCTTGTCATTTGAAGTTACTTCATGTACATTTTGGTATCAATGGAAAGGTCTTTTGAATTCCGTTTGAATTATACAAAAATGTTCTTAACCCATTAAGTACCCATTGAATTCTTGGAATCCTTGTAAAATACTGGTTTTTTGACTTTATTCCTCGATTATTTTAAATGTATACTTTGATGCAAAAAGTTTCTTTTAACAATACAAATAGTGTCTGCAAAAAATTTGTTCAAAACAATTTTTTCAAAAATATCTGCTCTTATATTTTTGATGATTTTTTAAAAATTGCTGAAAACTACTATTTTTGCCCTTTTTATCTTTTTCATACAAAAATTTTCTGAGATCATCCCATTCAAAAAATCATAAAAATATATGCAAAAATATTTTTAAAAAATTTTTTTGCAGACACTATTTATATTGTTTAAAGAAACTTTTGCAGCTTCCGAAAACTAATGAATTTATCTACTATATCGACTCGTCTGTTGATACTGATTAAGAATATATATACTTTATGGGGTCTGCCACGCCTCAACTACACCCAGGAAAATTTTTTAAAGTCTATATATTTTAACTTTCATATAAGGCAAAATTTTGGCCAAGGACCATAAAAAAGCTTTAAATTGTTGCCAAATCAAAATCAAAATATATCAGTTAGTCGGGAGGAACCGACAGTAAAATACCCTGTTGAAACAGAGGACGATGTTATATTCTATATGCATGCAATCAGAGTTTAGCTCAATACATATGTATGTACATATTTATGCAAACATATTAGAACACGTACACATGTGCGTATAAAACAATATCGTTACTAAATGGAACAATTGTCTTGGAACATCTTCTGTGTTTATTATCTGATTACGATCAAGTTTTGACGGAGACTTTATATCACCCTAAGTATTATTCATGCTGATTCTCAAATCTCTAACTTAAAAATTGCCAGAGTTATGGCTTTTTTGCGATTTGTAGAACAAATTCGAAACTGACGATCGGTCTGACCCTCCTAATCATCATAAGTGTGTCAGATCTCAAGGTATATCGATATTTATCAATTTTCGGTCGAAGGGGATGGCATAAAAATAAAATTGAAATAAACTTGATTTGCATTCAAAAATAAGAAATCTTTATATTAAATCCGAAAATCAATCCTACTTCTGGTAGCTATATTCTGGATAATATACCTTTTTGTACTTCTATATTCATTAGTTGTTTACTATATTCTTGGCTGTTAATAAAGTCCTTGAGAAGTAAAGCGTTTTGTGAGGTAGATGTGGCGTTTCATTACTAGTTAAAATTATGGAAGGGACAAACCATTGTGCCTTGTAGCCAAATATTAACGTAATTTTTAAGACAACTTTCAGTAAAGTAATTCTTTACATCGAAATATTGATGTACATGTCAGTATATCATTATCCAAATTCCTTGATAGATCCTATCAAATATGATAGGAAAACAAATTGACAGGATTGATAGGATATCAATTGTCCACAAATTATAAAAGAATATAATGCTCTCAGAGGAGTCAAATTAATGCACGAGCATTGGGCCGTTATCTGATTTAGATGAAGAGAAGAAACTTCAAGATTAGGTTCAAACAATGCAAAATGTCACAGTATTTTGCTCATAGTGCAATCCAAATTTAAGCGGATCAGTTAACAAAGATGGTGTTTGGGACTACAACCACAAATAAGGTCATATTGTAAAACAAAAATTATAAACAACAAAGATATTCCTGCATACTGCATGAAATTATACCAGTAGAATTTTATACGCTCAAACCGACAAAACCGTCTGTTACGGTCTGTTCCGCCAAGCGTCCATTCCAACCAGAAAATAAATGAAATTCATAACTTAATACTACATAAGTATATAACGTATTTTTAAAAAATAAAAAAATTTCAGCTCGATTCAAGCACTATATTTATTTTACCTGTTGGAGGGTTAATGCGCTACACATTTATAATACCCCCTGCAAGGGTATAAAATTCATTTTCGTGCTGCGATTAAATTATTTTTTTGGATAGCTTATCAGCAAGCGAAATTCATGCCAGTTTGGTAAAATATTTATAGGACTCTGCTCCTTCGTTTGTGCCTTCAAAGATGGACCTTAGAGTTTAAACGTGGTCGTACTATTGTTAATGATGATCAAGAAATTATTAATGCTGTTCATGATATGTTTATAGCAGACAGTCATTTGGCACTGATTTAAATAGCAGAGGCTGCCAGCATCTCAGAAGAATGGATGTTTCATTGAGAGTGCTGATGGCGTGATGGGAGCCGCATTTCTTAAATTCCGCTCAAAAACGCCTTCCTTCCTGATCCAGCACTCCGACAACCAACTGCAGAGTGGACTGAACCCGGGTTTTCCGCTCTGAAGCAACCAACGTGGTCAAAATCATCGAAAAAGGTTATGTCTTTAATTTTTTAGACCCAGTACTTTGAAAACGTACAAATGGGTCTATTAAGTTTGTCCAAAAAAAATGTGCTTGGCAGACCCTATAAAGTATATATATTCTTGATCAGTATCAACAGCCGAGTCGATATAGCGATGTCCGTCTGTCCGTCCGTCCGTCTGTCCGTCTGTCTGTCTGTCCAATTTTGTGTCGCCTAGATCTCAGAGACTATAAGAGCTAGAGACACCAAATTTGGCATGTACGTTCATCTATATCTTGCATTGAACGAGTTTATTTTAGATTTTTGCCACGCCCCTCTCCGCCCACGGAAATTGAAAAATAAAATTTTAAAGTCGAATTACGAGAGAACCTTTAAAACTAGCGCCTTAATTAATACATATAATACACACTATTGTCCAAACCTGTCCAGAAAATTTCATTCCAATCTAATGATAAACGCGGAAGATATTCAACTAACAATGTTACAAGCAAAAGGAAGAAGAAGAGACGCTAGCGACCTCTCTGTTTATCAACTGATATGTTCGTAGTAGCGCCATCTATTGAATGGGATTGGTAGTTAACGCTTTGCACTCAAAAAGTGCTGGGTCTCCTACTGTCGTGCTTGCTCCACTGTAGCTTACTGCATTTTCTTTAATGAGAAAGGAATGTTATTGACTGACTACTTGCAAAGTGGAAAAACAGTATCAGGAGAAGACTACTGCTGTCTTTAGGACCAACTGGATGCGATGATTTGTGAAAAAGACCTGGTTTAAGCAGTATTTACACTCGCCTCAAAACGCCGTTGAAATGAAAAACTCCATATAAAAAAACAGCGAAAATTTTTTCCCCGTTTTTCATTTCAAAGTTGGTTCACACTTCTCGTTACGTTTCATAACGTAAGGCCCAGTCGTTCTGTTAAACTCAAAATGGCACTGTTAGACTTAACATAGCACAGCTTATGGACCATTTCATTTTGACGTAATGAAATAAGCCTCCACCCCTTATTTCATCAGAGAATGATGAAATTATGACCTTTTGAATAGTAAAATTTGGGAAAATGTGGTGTGAGGGAATTAACGACGTTTAATTGGAGGTCACTGCTTAAATACCGCAGATTTTCAACGGTCATAAGGACCAAACAAGTTAATTAGACTTTATTTATTTAACTAAAATGATATGCCTAACAAAGTAAATATATTATATAATTATAATGTATCATCAGGCCAGAAAGCGACTATATTATTATTTTATTTAAAAGTGGCAGCATTAAATTTGTTTTGCTTATGAGCAGCAACAAAAGCTGATTTATATAAAGCGGCCACAATAACAGCGTAAATAACATGTAAATCGACATCGAACACGTATATCGATAACAAAATACTAATATTCTGTTAGCTAAGTGAAAAAAGCAGATTTTTGACGATTTCTTTTTGATCTGAGTGTAAATACTGCTTTAGCTTAAAAAAAATTCACATATTATCAAGAAAATGCTTCGGCCTTCAAAGGTGCCTTGGCGATATATAACATCGAATTACAGAGATATTAAATTACATATTACCGAATTACATACTAGATATCAATGCTAACACCAAAATTTTCATCCCCACGAATAACGACGAAAAGTTTAAAGCGGAATGTCCAACCCTGCCTTTAGTCGGGGTAACTTTCAGAGCAGTTATAGTAAACATACTTAAATCTTATTAAGCATATTTATACATCATTTAATTAATTCCTAAATTTCTTACCATCCAGTATTTTTTTATCTCTGTACGATGATATTAACTATATATTTTTTTGGTCTAGAAATCTGTGACTTATTGCACTTATCTAATTCGTCGAAAATCTAAATAAGTTGACTTTAAAGTGATTTTTCTGCAAAACGTATAAAGTTAAAGCCAAATATCAAATATAATCAGATGCTTACATATAATTCTTAAAATATAGTTAAACTCTGTAATAAAAATGCAGTAAGCTACAGTAGAGCATGCTCGACCAATGTACCATGTACCAAAAACCAAGGCGCTAGCATCGAAGGTGCTCTTGAAATTCGACTTCAAAATTTTGTATTTAAATTTTCGGGGGCGGAGGGGGGCGTGACAAAAATCTAAAACAAACTTGATCAATGGGAGATATAGATGAACCTACATGCCAAATTTGGTGTCTCTAGCTCTTATAGTCTCTGAGATCTAGGCGACACAAAAAGGGACAGACAGACAGACGGACAGACAGACAGACGGACATGGCTATATCGATTCGGCTGTTGATGCTGATCAAGAATATATATACTTTATGGGGTCTGCCACGCCTCCTTCTGCCTGTTACGCACATTTTTTTGCACAAACTTAATAGACCCATTTGTACTTTTTTAAAGTACTGGGTCTAAAAATATTCATTTTTGCTTTTTATTTGAGCTTTTAGTTGACTCCGTCTCAAGGCAGGGCTGGGCATTAGAGGGTTAAGCACACGAAATGCAACAAACATTTCCCAAAAATGATTTAATTTTTATGATATTTATTGATCACCTAGAAAGGAGTTATATTTTATTTAAAAATAATAAATTAAATGATTTACATATTTTGCAAGCTGCATCTTCTTCGTTCTTTCGTAAACTAGTTCATGATTAAATGGCAAGCCAAACTGAACATAAATGACATAAGAGTTGCCAGATTTAACAAAAAAAACTTTATCTCTACTCGAGAAACCAACCTCTAAAAAAATTCCTTTAGCAACAAGAGCGAGTAACAGTGCCATATACTGCAAATTTATTTTGAAAGTCACAACACCTTAGTATAGACATCCGATCTTGACCATCTCAGGATGTAGCAGTGAGTAAGTAAAGTTCGCCAAAATTCGTCAAATTTTCTTCTACTTAATTGAGTGAAAAGAGCGGAGCGGAGCACGGCGCGACGAATGAACTAGACTCTAGTTACTAGACACGTTGAGTTTCTGTTTTGGACTGACTGCTGAGAGACTCGGCAGGTTTATTGAAAACTAAAATTCTTATATCTAACATATTTCAATCTACTTTAAGGATACAATTAGGGATATTAGTTTAGGCGCTACATATGATAACTACTTCTTATCATATGCAGCTGGTGCGAAGTACTCCGTATCTGCGGAGGGCTCTATTTGTTTAGGTTACGTGCATATGATAAGAAAGAGTTATCATTCTCATTTCACATGGTGTGAAAACTCCGTATCTGCGGAGGACTGAATTTACTTAGGTCTATGGGAAATATTCTTAATCTAAAACCAGAATTTACATTGATTTTAGGTGTACAGTTTATATCTTACAATATAAGATTAAACATCCTGGCTCTGTTGAAAGGTTTACCTTTCAAATACAATGCCAGGGCGACCAGGTTCTAGCGGAAAATATTTAGCTTACAATATACAAGATTATACATTCTGGTCCTGTTGAAAGGCTTACCTTTCAAAAAATAATATGTCATTTAATCTTTTGGATTTCTAATTGTATATTGTTCGTTACAGTTTCTTTGTTTTTAAAAAAAAAACATTATTTTTTCTCTTTCTTTTAATGTATCAAGTCTTAATTTATTATGTGTGCATACAATTTTTTTTTTTTTGTATTTTAGTATTTTTGCTCCACAAATAAACCTTTTGGTGTTTTCTTCACTATATAGTTTTATATTTATTTTAGACAGTAATTTTATTCGATTGAAAAAAACTAAGCAAGACGTGGCAAGGCAATGGTGGCAGGCAAAAATTGAGATGGCATCTGACAGACTCGCTTGAATAAGATGACGACTCCCACGATGATTGCGACAATCACTATTGCCGAAGTAACGCTGGATGTGTAGTGAGCTGCATGATGAAAATCCAGGTCTACAGGGAGTCCCAGGATCCGTCCTTGAAGTGGCAGCTCAGGGATTTTGAAAGAGCGCAGTTCTCCTTCCACCTTAATATGCTCCATCGCTGGTAACTGAGTACTCAGGTTGAATGCTGGTACCCAAAAGTCCACGTCGGTTGTAAGGTCTTCGTAAGCCCAAAGACTGACATCTTCAGAGTGAAGATAGCATCCTGGCTGAAGCTGAAGAATTCCTTGACCAGACAGCCCAATTGACTTTGGCTTGTCCTCACAAAAAACGTCAGCGGTTATTTCCTTAGGAATTGAAAACAACCATGAGTTTGCCTTGTGTAGTTGGTGCCAAACATTCTTTGGCTGCATGATATTTACATAGCAGCTGTCTGGTACCGTTGATCTCTTCAATAGAAGTAGTACTTCGCAGTTGGTCGCTGTATTTACGTTGAACAGGGGATGACGTTGAGCACAATATATTACTTCTTCCATCTTGGGACAGTGCTCCCAATTGCCTTCAGACATACCATAGTATACTGTCTTTGCATCGTCCATTAAGACATATTTAAATTCTGGCTTAATGCTGACAAATCGAACAGTATGAAGGACAGGTTGCTCGTATACTTCAAACGCTCGCAGTTTTTTGTGGTTGATGAGCGGGATCCTTACATTGAAGAGGGTGGCTGAGCTAGTCGTCCTTGTGGTAACCTTAGCAATCCTTTCGAGTTCAAGCGGATCCATTGTTGGTAGTGTACTCCCTCGGGCATGTTTAACAAAATTCTTTGAATTTGCTTATGGAGTTCTGTTGTTGGAAGCAAGCTCTCCAAAAAGTTTCCATTTGTGTTCCAGATTATGTTAATGATGTCCCGCTGCAAGCGATCGAACGCATCCATGGTCATTGATAGTGTTTCATATGCGGTGAGAAACACTTCATGGTCAATCATTGAATTCAATGCGTTTTTCATTGAATACATTCCTGTATTAATTACGTTAAAATTGTCCCAAATAACTTCATTTTGTTTCTTCATTACTTGGACCGTTGCATCTTGGATGGACGATTGGTTTCGTAGCAGCTCAAGGAGGTATTCCTCATTCTGCCTACTTTGATGAACCTTTTGAAGCAGCTCATCGGCGTGGTCTTCATCCATCAGCACAAACACAGCATGGTATATTGCTCCAAAAGCCTTCAGTGTTGCCCTTGGTACGCGATGTGCCTTCCTTGCCTGGGTTTGCTTGATGATGTCGTCGTGTTGCTGAAGTCTTCTGGCCTTGTTTGCGGCAAGTGACATCAGTGTGTCGATATGCGAATCATTTTTTAGTTTTGCCCTTATGGTTAGAAGCAGTGTCCACGATTCTTCCACGCGATGCTTAAACGTACCGTAGTCCTCCAGATCTGCATGAATTATGATGTTCCATGCCCTCCTTGATAGCCCCACAATGCCTTGCTCTTCATAAAATAACCCTGCCTTATTTTGAGGCTGCGTTATGTTTTGAAAATGTGCCTTATTGACTATGCTTAAAAATGCTAAAATACACAGTAGCATATTCTTGTTCTTAATTTTATTAGGCTTATTTGTGGGGGTACATAATTTTTCATTTTTGTTTGTGTTTGGTGCATTTCTTGTTGCAACATTGCATTTTTCTTTTTGTAGCTCAGTAGGAAAAGGGCAAACATTGTGTGTGGATCTCATCACCACTCCATTGCTGGTCCTTACTTCTACCATTCTACAAAGCCCATCTTTGCCTATGATGGGCTTGGTAACCCTGCCCCTTCTCCAACTCGTTTGAGCCAGATTTTCTTCTTTTAATAGAACAAGGGTTCCAGGTTCGATATTCATTTTTGGGTTCGTCCATTTGTATCGTTTTTGTAACTCGGACAAATATTCAACGGACCATCGCTTCCAAAATTCTTCCGAGTTCGATTGCACTGCTTTCCAGTGATCTCGAAGCCCCCTATAGCTTTTATTTTCATTTGTGTCCATTAATGTGGACATGGCCTTCCCCAACTTGCTAATACTTGGAAGTCGTTAGGGTTGTCTGATAAAGGTGTTAACGGTCTTGAATTTAGAACGGCTTCTATTTGGGTCATCAGAGTCGCCAATTCTTCAAATGTCAATATACCCTCGGTGACTTTTTCAAAATGTTTTTTGACCGACTTGACACACGCTTTCCACAGCCCTCCAACATGAGGTGCTCTTACTGGTATATTTATCTATTCAATTTGCTGTTGTGAGCAAAATTCATCCAATTCTGTTTGCTGTTCTTTAAAAAGCACATAAATTTCATGCAAAGCATTTGCTGCTCCAATGAAATTTGTCCCGTTATCCGAATAGATTTTCCTAGGACAACTTCGTCTACCAATAAATCGCTTTAAAGCGCCTACAAATGCTGCTGTCGTCATGTCAGATACCACCTCCAAATGAGCAGTCTTTGTTGCAAAGCAGACGTATACACATACGTATGCTTTATCTGTTCTTTTACCCCTAATTTTGTGGTGTATTATTATAGGCCCTAAGAAATCAATCCCAACATTAAGAAATGGCCTAGTCTGAATTACCCTATCTTCTGGTAGACAACCCATCATCTGATGTATGGGTCTTGGCTGCGTTCTAAAGCATCGATAACAACGTTTAACGACCTGAGAAGTTAACTGCCTGCCTCTTAGTGGCCAAAAACTTTGACGCATTATAGCCAGCAAACCTTGAGGACCTACGTGTAAATGCTTTCCGTGTAAATGTTCAGTCAGCAGATATACCCAATTATCACTATACGGCAAAAGAATCGGATGTTTTGCATCAAAGCATAAATGTGCATTCTAAATTCTACCCCCTACTCGTATTATATTATCTTTGTCTAATAGAGGAGCCAAAGACTTAATATTTGACGTTCCAGGTAATACTTCACCGCTCTTTAACAGCTTGTATTCCTCCGAAAAATGGTCTTTTTGAATAATTTTAGCAATAACTTCTAACGATTTATTCCTAAATTCAATCCAACTTGGGACGCTTGATTTTCTGCACTTTGCTATATACTTAAGTACATTAGCTAAGACATTCTGAAGAAACATAAAGCTGTTTTTGTGATTTATGTTTCTAAAACTTGGCTCTGACTTATTTAATAGCACTTTCACATTGCTTTTCTTTTCTGGAATCTCAAAATTTTCTTCAATCTCTGGGCTTTTTATTGAGCTGCCTGATATTAAAAATGAAGGTCCCTTAAACCAAAATTGATTTTTAATCAGCTCGCTTGGATACGCACCTCTTGAAATTACGTCATCTGGGTTATTCTTCGTATCTTTATAGCTCCAATTTAACATGTTTGAGCTTGTTTGAATAGTGTTAACTCCATGAGATACAAAAGTTTTGAGTGTTGCGGGATCTATTTTAAGCCAACATAGCACAATTTTTGAATCGGAATAGCAATGAATTGAATCAAACTTAATTTTTAAGCTTTCCACTACCTTGCTTGTCAACTCTGTTAATAGAACTGCCGCGCATAATTCTAGTCGAGGAAGCGATAAAATTTTTGTTGGAGCTACTCGTGACTTAGAAGTAGCTATATTTACACAGACTTTTCCATTCCTGCATATGGTTCTTATATAAATGACTGCACCATATGCCTTGACAGAAGCATCACAAAACCCGTGCATCTCAATGCATTCTGCATTATCACCTATTATTCTCCTAGGTATCGTGATGTTATTCGGCTCTAAACTTTGTCCATACTTTAAGTATTTCTCCTGCAATTTCATCATCCCAGTCCTTGTTTTCTTTCCAGAGTTCTTGTATAATAATTTTTGCGCTTACTGTGACTGGGTTTACCAATCCTAATGGGTCAAATAATTTTGAAATATCGGACAATATATTTCTTTTAGTTGGTTTGCTCTTGCAAATTCAATTGCATTTTATGGCAAAACTATCAATGTCTGGCATCCAGGACACTCCCAATGCCTTGACACTGTCGACTTGATCCTTATCAAGGGTTCTGGAATTGCTTCTAGGATGTGAATGCTGTTTGAACACCACTTCCTAAGATAGAACCCCCTTCTTTTTAATTCTATGGATATTTTACTTTGAATGTGCTGAATTTCTGAGATGGGATCAGCCCCTGTCATCAAATCATCCATATAAAAATCATTTTTAATTATTTCACCCACTCTTGAATATCTTCTCTTTATCTCCTCCGCTGCTTCTTGAAGACATTTTACTGCCAAATAAGGTGCGGCAGCAGTTCCATATGTCACTGTTTTAAGTGCATATGTCTTCAAAGGCTCTTTAGGACTCCACCGCCAGAATATAAGCTGGTAATTTTGATGCTCTTTCTGTACCCAAATCTGTCTATACATCTTTTCAATATCTGCCAAAATCGCATACTTATGTTTCCGGAATCTCAGTAGGATATTAAAAAGATCTTCTTGCAATTTGGGTCCAGTATACAGAATATCATTAAGGGAGAGGTTACTTGATGTTTTACAAGAAGCATCAAAAACCACTCTTACTTTTGTTGTTGTACCATCTGGCTTAAACACGCAGTGGTGCGCCAGATAGTATTTCGTTACCATTTTCTCTAAATTATCTACAGAAGCCATGTGGCCTAATTTCAAGTATTCCTCTAAGAATTCCGAGTTTTGCCTTTTCAAACTCGGATTTTTTAATAGTTTTTGTTCCAAGCTAAGAAATCTTCTCTTGGAGTTTAGAATTACCTAGCTGGGACCTATTTGACTTAAACGGTAACTTTACAACAAATTTACCGTCTTCATTTTTATGTGTGGTTTTAGAAAATAATTCCTCACACTTTAACTCTTCTTTGTGAAGATGGCGGTCGGGGTTTTAAATTCTTCGATTTCCCAGAATTTTTTAAGCTGAGAATCTAGACTTTCCTCCTTTTTTATTATTGTTCCGCAAAATACTGGCGTTTTTTTCTAACCATTGGTCCATTGGCTACCCATCCAAAAGCCGTATTTTGAAGTCTAATTTGACCATTGTTTAAGGTCGAAGTGCCCCCCAAAAGGGTCTCATAGAACAATTCTATACCCAAAAGCATATCTATGCCCTTAGGAATATTGAAATATGGATCGGCCAGCTTAAGATTGGGAGTAACTGCTCCTATATCAAATTTCTGAGCTGGTAGTTCCGATACAATATTTTTTATTAGTAACACTTCAATGTCTGATTCAAAATCAGAATTCTTTGATCTTATGTAAAGTGTTAGACATTCGTCTACTTGTGACGTTTTCCCCCCATTCCTTCTACAGTAGTTTGCATTTTTTTGGTTTTAATTCCTAACTTCTTTCCCATATTTTTTGTCAGAAAATTGACCTGTGAGCCGCTGTCAAGCATCACTCTACAGTCTTGCCAATTTCCTTTATTGTCCTTTACCTGCACTATTGCTGTAGCAAGAAGAACACATTTTTTGTTATCTGCACTACATGGCTTGTGAACCGCAGCATTTTTAGCTTTAGTCGACACATTGTGCAGTAGATAATGGTGAGTTTTTTGACAATCGGAACACACCTTTTTGCAGTTTTTGTAAGAATGGTCCCCGCCTAGACATCTGCCGCAAACCTTATTCTTGATAACAGACTCCCACCTCTCAATGTTATTTAACCCTCTGAATTTAAAACACTTAGCTAGAGGATGAACAATTCGGCATCCCATAATGCATTTTTCATCCTCTTTGCTAAATTTTAATTTATGGTTACTTTTTCCGCTTGCTTCTAAAGCGAAATATTCGTGTTCCAAAAATTTCAACAATGTGTCCAGAGTTTGAATATCTCTAGAGTTACCTAACGAATTTTTATATCGTGACCTTAATTCGCCGCTCAATTTTCGCATGAACAAAAAATTGAAAAGGGTTTGCAAAATTTCTTCAGGTCCTAGCCCTAAGGCTTTGATTGCCTGAGTATTTTCTTGGATTGTGTCTAAGAGGCTTTTTACGCTGTCCACTGATTCTCTCGCATTAGGAGCATCGACTAGCGCTTTAAAGTATGCATTCAGCACTGATCTTTTGTTGTTGAATTTTTTATCCAACAGTGACCATGGAAGCCTGTAATTCGCCTCACTTGGCGCCAAACTTGCTATGGTTGCAGCTGCATCACCCTGCAATTTTGTCTTAAGGACACACATTTTTTGTGCATCCGGAATCAGACTTGAACCTATTAATTGTTCAAACAAGTCTTTAAAAGTCTTCCATTCTTCAAATTTACCCGAAAATGATGGTATATCAATTTTAGGTAATATGTACGGAACCTTTTTACTTCTAGAAGTTGAAGCTAGCTTGTTGTATTCTTCATTAAGTGCATAAAACGAGTCTACGAGTGCATCATGACCATACGTTTGCATGTAATTCATGTACACGTCCTGACAGGATTTCTTTACAATCCTTAACTCATCTATCGATTCCGATCCTGTCTTTGCTCTCTTCAAACATGCCTGATACTCACTTATAAAATATTCAAACATATCTACTAAACTTGAAGCTTGTTTTTGAACTACAGGAATCGATTGCACTTTTGTTTTCTTCCTTGCCCCCGAAGCATGTTCTATACTATTGAGTAGCATTGAAGTTGTAGTACATAATTTACGTACCTGGTCGCCGTACTTTTCCTTGAAGTACGAATCCTTTTTGTTTTTCTCTTGCATTTCGAGTAACTTTTTATCGTTTTCCTCGAAACGCAGAATGATTGACTGGAGATCCGACTTGTGGTTCCCCATCGTCCATCGTGCTGGCTGTCGCCGCAGCCGTATTATAGAGCTTCGCCAACTCTTCACCCAAGATTTTTTGGGTTTCCACAATTTCAAAAAATTCAGACATAGTTATGTTTAATATTTTTCTTAACTTTTTCTTTAAATCACTTGTACTATATTTATTTTTTTTTAAATATAGCTCTCAGATTTCACTTGTGTAATTTTTTTTTTTTTTTAGACCCAGTACTTTAAAAAGTACAAATGGGTCTATTACGTTTGTGCAAATGTGCGTAACAGGCAAAAGGGGGCGTGGCAGACCCCATAAAGTATATATATTCTTGATCAGCATCAACAGCCGAGTCGATATAGCCATGTCCGTCTGTCTGTCCGTCTGTCCGTCTGTCTGTCTGTCACTTTTATGAGATCCTAGATCTCAGAGACTATAAGAGCTAGAGACACCAAATTTGGCATGTAGGTTCATCTATATCTTGCATTGATCAAGTTTGTTTTAGATATTTGACACGCCCCCCTCCGCCCCTAGAAATTGAAAAACAAAATTTTAAAGACGAATTACAAGAGAACCTTTAAAGCTAGCGCCTTGATTTTTGGTACATATAGTATGTATTATGGTCCAAACCTGTCCAGAAATTTCATTCCAATCGGATGATAAACACGGAAGTTATTCAAGTAACAATGTTACGGGCAAAATGAAGAAGAAGAGACGCTAGCGACCTCTGTGTTAACTTATTTCGTAGTGGCGCCATCTATTGCATGGAACGCAACATTCAAGAACAATGTAGTAAACGCTTTGCACTCAAAAAGTACTGGGTCTCCTACTGTCGAGCTTGCTCCACTGTAGCTTACTGCATTTTTTTTACTACACTAGTGTAAGAAACACAGTAAAACTATTTTTTTTTTAAACTCGCGCGTTTTGTTTTTTTTGAAACGGATTGCCTTGTCTTCCTTATTTTTTTAAAGAAGCAAGTTGCACTTTACGGTTTTTTTTTAAAAAAACTAGCGTGAACTACATGGTCACCAAAATGAAAAGAGCGGAGCGGAGCACGGCGCGAAGAATGAACTAGACACGTTGAGTTTCTGTTTTGGACTGACTGCTGAGAGACTCGGCAGGTTTATTGAAAACTAAAATTCCTATATCTAACATATTTCAATCTATTTTAAGGATACAATTAGGGATATTGGTTTAACTACTTCTTATCATATGCAGCAGGTGCGAAATACTCCGTATCTGCGGAGGGCTCTATTTGTTTAGGTTACGTGCATATGATAACTCTTTCTTATCATAAGCACATGGTGTGAAAACTCCGTATATGCGGAGGACTGAATTTACTTAGGTCTATGGGAAATATTCTTAATCTAAAACCAGAATTTACATTGATATTAAGTGTACAGTTTATATCTTACAATATAAGATTAAACAATGAGTTTTTTATTTCTGCAGAACATTCTTAACGGTCGTAACATAAATGAGTTGCACATTAACTTCGAAGGGGATGACTCATCAAAATTTTTAGATTACCGATATGTGTTCAAGTTTATAGCTGTAATAATGCTGTAGTTATAATGCTTTTATCGATTTATTTGCGTGGGGAGCGTGGCATCCCAAATTTGAAACAAACTTGATCTGCGTGCAAATATAAGAAGTCTTCATACCAAATTTGGTGCTCTTAGGTCTTACCATCTCTGAGATCCTTTCGTTCATACGGACGGACAGACAGATAGACAGACAGACTGACGAACATGGCTCGACTCGGTTGTTGATGCTGATTCAGAATATATACACTTTATGGGGCCTGCCACGGGATGACTCATCAAATATTTGAAACAGATCAGTCCGGACCCTTCTAATCTTCACAAGTGCCAAATCTCAAGTCTGTAGCTGTAACATTGCCCTAAAGCAATGTGGTTTTTTTCGGTTTGTGGGCGAAGGGGGTGTGGCATCCAAAAATTGAAATAAACTTCATCTGCATGTAATTATAAGAATTTTTTGTGCCAAAGTTGGTGTCCCTAGGTCTTACCATCTCTGAGATGCTTTTGTTCTTACAGACAGACAGACGTACCGACGGACATGGCTATTTCGACTCAGCTCGTCGGCCTGATCATAAATGGGCTCTGCCATGCCTTCTTCTGCCTGTTACATACTTTTTAGACCCAGTACAAATGGGTCTTTTACGTTTGTGAAAATGTGCGTAACAGGCAAAAGGAGGCGTGGCAGACCCCATAAAGTATATATATTCTTGATCAGCATCAACAGCCGAGTCGATATGGCCATGTCCGTCTGTCTGTCTGTCCGTCTGTCCGTCTGTCCCTTTTTGTGTCGCCTATATCTCAGAGACTATAAGAGCTAGAGACACCAAATTTGGCGTGTAGGTTCATCTGTATCTCCTATTGATCAAGTTTGTTTTGGATTTTTGCCACGCTCCCTTCCGCCCCTGAAAAATGAAATACAAAATTTCGATTTGATTTTTGGTACATATGATATACACTACAATCCAAACCTGTCCAGAAAATTTGATTCCAATCGGTTGATAAACGCGAAAGTTATTCAACTAACAATGTTACGGGCAAAGGAAGAAGAAGAGACGCTAGCGACGTCAGTGTTTTTTAACTTATCTTCGTAGTGGCGCCATCTATTGCATAGTAGGGAACATTGAAGAACAATCTATAGTAAACGCTTTGCTCTCAAAATGTACTGGGTCTCCTACTGTCGACCTTGCTCCACTGTAGCTTACTGCATTTTTTTTAACAAACTTAATATACACAGGGTATTAAAACATAGTCTGTGAGATTTGTTGAGATAGCTCAAAAAACAAGAAAACTATTCATACTAAAGCTTGATTTTCAACCGATTGTTCCTATGGCAGCTAAAGAGTTTTGTATATATAGACAGACGAGTGGTTCCAATCACACTTATGTTTCAACCCTCGTTCATGTTGCATGTTAGGCACTTTGGTTGGCTGTGGAGCAATGTCATAAACATTAGTCATATTTAACACACATATTTTAGGCAGTATCATACATGAGCTCGAACTGCTGCTGTAGTTGCACCGTGCCCACTGCCTGGTCATCTGGACACCTACCCACGAGGTGATGGCTTGTACGCAACAAAACTATGAACTATGGCTTAATACTTCAAAGAATTTTTCGAAAGAAAAATAAAAGTGGGCGTGGCTCTCAAAACGGCTTAAATTAACGGTCAAACACAAATTCTCGTAATGTGTACTTTTCAGAAATTAATCAATAATTGAAAAAATATGTTTTCATTTTTTATTTTTTAATAATTTTTTTTTTTTTTTAGTGGATTTATTTTTGTTAAAATGTTTGTTGGCTCTCGCAAAGGTATTTAAGAGCATTTGACCGTTATGCCCTTTATTGTTCCACGCCCACTTTTATTTTATAAAAGCATAGAAAAAAGGTTTTTAGTTTTTTTTTAATTAATATTGTTTTCCTGCATTTAGGTTTAAAAATAAGTCAGTCAATATAAATAAATAAGTTAAGTACGGAGACTTAACTCGATTCAAAGATGTACAGCTCTAAGCTTGCCCTTATAAATCATAAGTTATGTCTCATTGCATGTTTTAGAAAATTACTTAAACTTTGACGAGCTTCACAGTCTTCAAAAAACTATAAAACCTTTTGCATAAAATACTTTAACCATTTCTTTATTCAAATATATAAACATTTTTCAACGGAACAATTCAAAAATGTATTTTTGCAAAAAAATTTTCAGAAAACGAGCCATGGTGCGCTGGTTAATCCAGTTAAGTTAATCTCACATAACGAGTTTAAATAGCTGAAATGAATACATTCGAATACTCGTACCACGTACTAGAACTCTAAGCACAAACAACATGCATGTGAATATTTATGCAAAAGTATATAAAAACACGCTTTTATGTACATACTTATGTTCAAACTTATGTACACTTAGAAGAAAAAAAATGCAGTAAGCTACAGTGAGCAAGCTCGACAGTAGGAGACCCAGTACTTTTTGAGAGCAAAGCGTTCACTATAGATTGTTCTTCAATGTTCCCTACTCATGCAATAGATGGCGCCACTACGAAATAAGTTAATTAACACAGAGGTCGCTAGCATCTCTTCTTCTTCCTTTTGCCCGTAACATTGTTGGTTAAATAACTTCCGCGTTTATCATCCGATTGGAATGCAATTTTCTAGACACATTTGGATTGTAGTGCATATTATATGTATCAAAGATCAAAGCGCTAGCATTCAAGGGGCTCTTGTAATTAGACATCGAAATTTTGTATTTTAATTTCCGTGGGCGGAGAGGGGCGTGACAAAAATCTCAAACAAACTTGATCAATGGGAGATATAGATGAACCTACATGCCAAATTTGGTGTCTCTAGCTCTTATGGTCTCTGAGATCTAGGCGACACAAAAGGCGACAGGCAGACACGACAGACAGACGGATAGACGGACAGACAGACAGACGGACATGGCTATATCGACTCGGCTGTTGATGCTGATCAAGAATATACTTTATGACGGCCAGTTTGGTACTTGCAGTCCGTGTACCGCCAGTTTCACAAATTGTTATGTTGATTTGGCCGATCGATCCTATGCAGCAATGATATATAGTCTTTACCCATTGGTCAGCCTGTTTTAAACTTAGTCAAACACACAATTGTATATTTGGTTGAGACTTTTGCAAAGTTTTACTAATGTTGTTTCGAACCGTCGTCATGGCAGCTATATGATATTGCTATCCGATTTACACCAAATTCGATATATAAAACTATACCAAACACACAATCTGTGAGTTTGGTTGAGATATCTTAAGAAGCAAAAAAGTTTTTCATACTAAATGTTGATTTGAAACCGATCGTTCCTATGACAGCTATATGATTTAGTTGTCCGATTTGAGCCAGATTTGGTAGAGATGTATGAAACTGTGTCAAACACACAATCAGTAAGTTTGGTTGAGATATATTGAGAAACAAAAAAGTTTTTCATACTAAATGTTGATTACGAACCGATCGTTCCTATGGCAGCTATATGATATAGTGATCCGATCCGGCCGATTCCGACATATGTACTGCATGCAGTAAAAAGACGGACGTGTACCAAGTTTCATCAAGATAGCTTCAAAACTGAGAGACTAGTTTGCATAGAAACAGACAGACAGACGGACAGACAGACGGACATGGCTATATCGACTCAGCTCATCGCCCTGATCAAGAATATATATACTTATGGGGTCTGACACGCCTCCTTCAATGCGTTACAAACTTCGTGACAAAATTATAATACCGTCTGCAAGGGTATAAAAAATGTGCGTAACAGGCAGAAGGAGGCGTGGCAGACCCCATTAAATATATATATTCTTGATCAGCGTCAACAGCCGAGTCGATATAGCCATGTTCGTCTGTCTGTATGTTTAGGAGCTAGAGACACCAAATTTGGCATGTAGGTTAATCTATATCTTGCATTGAAGAAGTTTGTTTTAGATTTTCCCACGCCCCCTCAGCCTCTAGAAATTGCAATACAAAATTTTAAATACGAATAACAAGAGAGCCTTTAAAACTAACGCATTGATTTTTGGTATATAATAGACACTATAGTCCGAACTGTCTTGAAAATTTGTTTCCAATCGGATGATAAACGCGAAAGTTATTCAACTAATAATGTTACAGGCAAAATGAAGAAGAAGAGACGATAGCATTGAAGAACATTGAAGAACACTCTATAGTGAGCGCTTTGCACTCAAAAAGTACTGTTTCTCCTACTGTCGAGCTTGCTCTACTGTAGCTTACTGCATTTTCTTTTTAGAAAATAGCGCGAGCTTTATATGTGTGTTATTAAAGATCTGCTACGATTATTGTACTGTCGCACAGTGGGGCGAAAAAGTCAAAATCGCGCCATAATTCTGCGGAGCCCTATAGGAAAAACCTTTTGATGACATCTTTTTAAGAGAATTAAAGTATTACAAAAAAACTTAAAAGTTACAAATATTTAGTGGAATGTTATTTTATTTTTGTAAAAATTCTTAATTCAACAATTTTTTTCTTTACAATCGGAAGAGTATATAGGTTTCGTAGGAATAATCTGGTCAAGTTTTCAAAACTTTTAAGACTTCTTTTTCGTTATTCCTCACCGCTTCTTTCCAAAAAATCGCTTAAATTAGAGTATTCCTCTTTAACCTCAGGTACATTTTGTAATAAATCTAAAGCTGATTTTGCATTTGATTTATTTTTTTTTCTGACTCTTGTAATGCCTCGATACTAAAGGATCCGAGGTTAACATTCTATTCAGAACATCGAGGTTGCACTTTTCCCGACTGCATTTTCTCGAAAAATGTTCTCGGTAAAACTTAAAATCTTTGTTTCGTGCTTCCTGGGCCTCCTCGGTTAATTGGCCAATTGGGAGCAATGCATACTTAATTATTTCCGGGCCAAGAATAAAAAATGTATGTAAAGTTGGCGACATATTATACCAAGGTTACAAATTTACGAAATGCCTAGCAGTCTCTAAGGCGTAATTCTTAAATTTGTCCACATTAATATCATGGTTGCATGAAACAACTATTAATATTGCACACTATATTAATATTCTTTCAAGCAAACCGATGTCTATCTTTGGTATCTCTGCATACAGTTCTTCATTTTGAAAATCGATTGAATGTTAATCCAGGCTTCGGGAGATCATCAGTAACTAGTTTTTCCTTGAATTCGTTCTGCCACCTTCTTTAGGCAATTGTTCCAGAGTTCGGGGCTGGCGACATTTGAATTCGGATATGACTTCACTACTAAAATTCAAATTTCTCAGAAAAGGCAAAAAGGGCTCAAATTTTTTAGGACATAGTTGAATATTAAATCTTGTTTTTAAAAAATTAAAGACGGATCTTGCCCGATTAATTACTTTATGTCCATCAATAACAAAAAAAATGTGTTTTTTTTGACCTTTTTTTAAAAGTTAAAAAAAAATATACAAAATGTTTTTATGAAAACTTGATTTGTACTAATGAACTGAGAAAAGTCAAAACTTATACTTTCAATTGCCACATATTCCCATAATTGTTTCATGTTCATGAAAAACGATTGCGAACAGACATTAAAATGACATACTCTGTGAATTGTTAAAGTCGAGCTCGAAAGTTTAACTTTAAATAAGTGTTATGCGAAAACCAAATATCCTAGACTGATTTTTATGCAAAATTTTATCATCTTTAAAGTTGCATTTAAACTTTCTTCAATATCTAAAGAAAAAAATCAATTTTGGCGCGGAATTTGCTCTAGGCGCTCCAACGTGTGTCGCCCACAGTTAAGAGTACTTTGAGTCAACTCGCACATCTTGTCAATACTTGGCATTGACTTGGACTATACGCATGCAATCCTTATCCAACAGTCGACTGTGCCAAAGCGCGTTCAATTTACACTTCAATGGAAGTCAGGTGAGTTTATATGTATACTTTTAAAAACTCATTGAAAAAATACAGTGGTATGCAAAATACAGTGACTATGCAAATTGCTCCCACATCGAGAACAGCATTCTAGGCCAATTTGGAATCAACCAGTTAGCCAGATCAATAAAAAAGTTGATCCACAATTGATGTGGAAATCACTTAGCGCGCTTTTGGACGCGTGAAATGTACAATTGAGTGCAACAAATTCTAAGCTTAAAAGTCTTGAATCGTAAATCTGTAGAGCTCAAAGCTGTTGAGCTGTAGAGGCGTTGCCGACGCTCCCAATTAAAGTAATTTAAAAGTTCTAGATTAGGCGCCGCCTCCGAAATGGTGACATTGGACAGTTGCTATTATTGATCCATGACTCAAAGACTCAGTCAGTCAGTCGGCTCTTGAGACTTAGATCCGGTTTACTAGCTAAAATTTCCCGCCTGACGCACACACCTATTAAGGATCTAGATAATATAGTCAATAGGCAAGAGAAGGTCAATCTATGTTGAAATTTTTTTTGTCAAATCTCTAAGATTTTTATACGTTTGTAGAGGGTATTATTACTTTAACACGAAATGTATAACGCATTGAAGGAAGCCTCACAGACCCCATAAAGTATATATATTCTTGATCAAGGCGACGAGCTGAGTCGATATAGCCATGTCCGTCTGTCTGTCCGTCTGTTTCTAAGTAAACTAGTCTCTCAGTTTTGAAGCTATCTTGATGAAACTTGGTATAGGTCCGTCTTTTTGCTGCACGCAGTACATATGTCGGAGCCGGCCGGATCGGATAACTATATCATATAGCTGCCATAGGAACGATCGGTTCGAAAACAACATTTAGTATGAAAAACTTTTTTGTTTCTCAAAATATATGATTCAAATATACACATTGTGTTTGATTAAGTATTAAACAGGCTGACCAAATTTGGTTCACATCGGACTACTATATCATGTAGCTTCCATAGGAACGCTCGGTTCGAAATCAACATTTAGTATGAAAAACTTTTTTGTTTCTCAAAATTTCTCAACCGAATATACACATTGTGTGTTTGATTAGGTTTTAAACAGGCTGACCAAATTTGGTGTAAATCGGACTACTATATCATATAGCTGCCATAGGAATGATTGGTTCGAAATCAACATTTAGTATGGATAACATTTATGTTTCTCAAGATATCTCAACAAAATATACACATTGTGTGTTTGATTAAGTTTTAAACAGGCTGACCAAATTTGGTGTAAATCGGACTACTATATCATATAGCTGCCATAGGAACGATCGGTTCGAAATCAACATTTAACAAATTTTGTAAAAAATCTGACAGCTTACACAGGGCACTGCAAGGGTATCCAAACTTTGCCGCGCCAAAGTTAGCTTGCGCTATATTTTTTAAATTTTTTTAAACGTTTAAAAAAAGTTTTTTTAAGTTTTTATTTAGTTAGTTTGAAAATAACGTGCTTATTGTAGCTAACTCTTTCAAAAATTGTTCTGCAGACCGCACAAATACAAAACTCAAATATAATTAGACGAAAATTTGAGTGGCGTTCTTTACTACCACAGGGTTTTCTTCTGCCGATATATAAAATCTGACCATATTGGGATAAAATCGAACTACTTTATCATAACTCTGTCATATGTCGAAATAATGACGGGCCTGCCAAATGGTCGGGTGTTAATTTATAGCTGTACACCCAAATTGTAGTCCAACACACATGTTTAGTTTATACGGATCATTCATGAACTCTTCAACTTGAAGAATAAAATTTTGTGTCCTCTTTATACAGCACTCTGCTATTCACAAAATGTCAAAAAATTCAAAGAAACTTAACTCCTTTCATAAGTTGATGCTGAACTCATAGTCAACATTCGTTGGTTCGTCGAGTTCATGAATCGGTACACAAATTTTGACAGCATTTTGTGAAATTATTTTGTAAATTGGGCTCCGTATAAACAGAATAACAGTTGCAGCTACAGACATGTTTAGTATGTTTCAGTAGCTGACTTAAGAGGTAGGGCAACTGACAGACAGACAGAAAATAAGAAATATCACAGAAATCTGACTTGATTGTAAAACAGCTTGTTAGCTATTTCTCACCTGCCTACGATTTTCTAAGGATTTTATATTGTTTACTATAATTTTTTGTTTGCTGGCACAGTTGTTTTATAAAGCTTCCCATCGGGCCACAATGCACTATGGTCCAAATGACCAGTTTTCTTGTTGCCAAAACCCCTTTTTTTAAAGTTCAGATGTTTAAATGATTTTGATGGCTCTGCAATAGAAGAAGTGTGACCACCCAAGTTGCATAACAGAAATTTCTGTAGATGGCGCCAATTTCACGAACACAGCTGTTATTACAGAAAAGCACGCGGTGTGAAAAAGCCCCAATTTGGATGCGTTTTAATATTTATCATAAGCTAGGGGATTTGCCCCTGCTCGCTTCGCTCGCTAACCCAAGGCTCGCTACGCTCGTTACAATAAGTAAGTAATACATAATCTGTGATTTTGGTTAAGATAGCTCGAAAAACAACAAAGATCTTCATACAAAGTTTTAATGTGCATCTGATTGTTCCTATGGCAGCTTAATGATATAGTGATCCGATCTTGACCAAATTTTCTAAGGATGTAGCAGTGAGTAAAAAATTTATAATCTGTGAGTTTGGTTGAGATAGCTCAAAAAACAAAAAAAAATTTCTTACTAACTATTTTTGACCTTTGACCCCCATTTTAGACCCTTCCAGTGGGGATATCAAAAAACCCCGTCTTATTGCACGATAATTATGTCTCAGCTATGTTTTGCGAAAATTTCAGCTCGATATCTTCAGCCGTTTGGCCTACAGCTTGATGACTCAGTGAATCAGTCAGTCAGTTAGGACAAAGAGTTTTATTTACATACTAGGGGGTTTGCCCCTGCTCGCTTCGCTCGCCAACCCCCGTCTCGCTACGCTCGCTGAAATCTCGGGGAGAAATGTGGAGTGAAAATAGGGAACATTTCTCACAGCTATAGCCGGACGTTATGTGATTTGTAATAAAAAAAAGTGGGAAATGTAAATTCAATTTTTCCCTGTATTTGGACTTAAAATAATAGTAATAAGTAGTACTTTATATAATACTAGGGGGTTTGCCCCCTGCTCGCTTCGCTCGCCAACCCCCGGCTCGCTACGCTCGCTGAAATCTCGGGGAGAAATGTGGAGTGAAAATAGGGAACACTTCTCACAGCTATAGACAGACCTTATGTTATTGCTATTAAGAAAGCGGGAAATGCAAATTCAATTTTTCCCTGCAATTGGAATTAAAATAATATTACTTTGTATAAGCAGGGGGCAAGCCCTCTAATACTCGCTTCGCCTCGCCAACCCTCGGATCGCTACGACCGCTAAAATCTTGGGGAGAAATGTGGAGTAAAAATAGGGAACATTTCTCACAGCTATAGCAGGACGTTATGTCATTTTGAATAAAGAAAAGTGGGAAATGTAAATTCAATTTTTCCCTATAGTTGGACTTAAAATAAAAGTAATAAGTAGTACTTTATATAATATAGAGAATTTACATTTTCGCTGCTCGCTGTTTTAACGTTTTCGCTGCAATTGGATTATAGTAGCAAAAGCGAGTAACAGTGCCATATACTGAAAATTGATTTTGAAAGTCGCAACACCAATGAATCGTAATAGCCCCCAATCCCTCCCCATAGCCATCTTCTTTTGATTGTTTATTAATAGCATTTAAAGCCACTGTTCCTATGGCAGCTTTTCGATATTGTGATCCGATCTTGACCAAATTTTTTCAGAATGTTACAATGAGTACGAAATCCATAATCTGTGAGATTGGTTAAGATAGCTCAAAAAACAACAAAGTTCTTCATACAAAGATCTAATTTGCATCTGATTGTTCCTATGACAGCTATATGATATAGTGGTCCGATCTTAACCAAATTTTTACAGAATGTTACAATGAGTACGAAATCCATATTCTGTGAGTTTGGTTAAGATAGCTCAAAAACAACAAAGATCTTCATACAAAGTTTTAATTTGCATCTGATTGTTCCTATGGCAGCTATATGATATAGTCATCCGATCTTGACCAAATTTTCTCAGGATGTAGCAGTGAGTAATAAATACATAATCTGTGAGTTTGGTTAAGATAGCACAAAAAACTAAAAAAAATTTCATACTAAGCAATTTTGACCTTTGACTCCCCATTTTAGCCCCTTCCAGTGGGGATATCAAAAAATCCCGTCTTATTGCACGATAATTATGTCTCAGCTATGTTGTGTAAAAATTACATCTCAATATCTTGAATCGTTTGGCCTACAGCGTGATGACTCAGTCAGTCAGGACAAAGAGTTTTATATATATAGACATAGACTGAAAAAGTTTATTAATACATACAATTTGTGTGATGAGTGTTAATCAGTGGGGCTTGTACTACGTGTTTTGTGTTGTGAATTGTTTATAGTAGTTGTGATGTCTTCGTAATTATAGGTTAAAGTGAGCCGTTCAACATATCAGAATTGATAATGAAAACTCAATTTTAAAAAGATATACTAAGTGAGTCCCACCTAGTCCCACCTTGAAACCTATTGTGTGTTGTAGAGTAATGAATTCTTGTCAAAATATTTATAGTAGAAAATGCCACATTTAACCACAATTCTTGAAATTCGTATTAATAGATCATAACCTCAAATTCAAAAATGCATAGATTGGCTAGTTTGCTTGGCAAGAAGAACAAAACGACTGGAAAAACGAAAAGGAGGATATTGTTTTTAATTTTTTCAATGTTCGTATCAGTAGATACGAATATATATAAATTTTTTTGACATAAAAATGTGTAAAACCGTGTTTTAACCGGTTGTCCCCATGGCCGCTAGATGTTATTGTGGTCCGATCTTGATCATTTTTGGGCAATATGTCAAGAGCATCGTATTCTTCACAACTGGATATCTTAGAAAACAAAAAAGTTTTTTATACACGAACATATATTTTAACCGATTGTTCCTATGGGAGCTATATAAAGTATTATAGGTTGTTCACGTCAAATTTGAATCATTTGGTCGGGACCGCTTGAAACGCTTTATATACCTAATAAAAAAAGGTCTGATTACACCCATTTTCTAGCACAGCTTCGTACTGATTTGAGTCAGGATCGCTTAAGACTAAACCGGCATATCTATATACCGTTCTTGAATAATTAATTTTGAAAAAAAACTGGTCATCTGACCACAGCCCATTATTTCTAGCACAGCTTTTTACTGATTACTGTTATTTACTGTTACGCATTCGCAAATTGGTAAAATCAAATTTCAAATGGCTTGAACACATTTCAAAGTCGAATAATAAGAGCGGGTTTAATGCTAGTGCCTTGAGTACAGGGTCCCCCACAGTCTAGCTTGCTCCACTGTTCAGAAAATGTTGAGAGGTTCAGTGAAAACGTACGGGGAAATAGATCACGACTATTATATTATTTTACTTAACCATACTCTGAATTAATGCATGGAATTGTACAGATTCTGTGCAATGAGATCTTAAAGTGAGAGGTAGTGCGAAATATTTGAGAAAATGTGGCGTTCAAAAACCGACCGTTTGATGTAGTACTTCGAGTTGTGAAATTTTGCGATGAGCTGCCTCTCGGCTCAGCACAATGGGATACTTAACTTCTGCACACTTCTTAATTTTTTGAAAAGGTTGGTTCGGTGTTTCAGACAATAATTCTACTAGCATTGCCTCAACTCTTGGGTTAATTTAATGCAACCTAAACGTTTATTTCACTCATTTTTTTGCAATTTTTTTTTGTACTTTTCCAGATGAATACATTTAAAACCTGCAGTTATGTAATTCTTTTTAAAATCTTACCTAATAATACAGATTTTATTATTATTTATTATTGATGTATTTTTTTACTCGCTTCTCTCGCAAACTCCCAGCTCGCCTCCTTCGGAATTGATCAAGTTTGTTGTAGATTTTTGCCACGCCCCCCTCCGCTTACGGAAATTGAAATACAAAATTTACAAGAGCACCTCCGATGCTAGCGCCTTGGCTTTTGGTACATATAATAAACACTAAAGTCCAAAGTCCAAACCTTTCCTGAAAATTTCCTTCCAATTGGATAATTAACGCGGAAGTTATTCAACTAACAATGTTACGTTCAAAAGGAAGAAGAAGAGACGGTAGCGACCTCTGGGTTAATTAACTTATTTCGTAGTGGCGCCATCTATTGCATGGTAGGGAACATTGAAAAACAATCTATAGTGAACGCTTTGCTCTCAAAAAGTACTGGGTCTCCTACTGTCGAGCTTGCTCCACTGTAGCTTACTGCATTTTTTATTATAATTGGGTCGAGTTGAGGTTCGAGGTGTGGAAAATTTGAAATGTTTGGTTCAAGTTCCGGTTTGGCTTACCTAAAAATCTGTAACAATTTGGATATGTGAGGATCGGTGCAGAACCGGCTTGCAGACATGCTTCTGTATCAATTTGCGTTATAATATTGTAGTAAAATAAATTGAAACCAAAGTTCAATGCTCCACTAGCTTATTTAAAATAGTGCTCGATAGTCATCATCAGATTAGAAAAATTTACTTAATTTGGAAACGTATTTGAATCACAGATTCATTTTCAAGCCGAAAGACCAAACTATGTTTATTAATAGGGGACAGAGGAAACCAGGCAAATCAATTCACAATATTCTCTTATCGCGGGGTGTTTCGTAGAGGGGTTGAAAGTGCAGTAGTGGGCTGTGTGATTGTTAGGCGGTCTTTTGATTTCGTCATGATGTTAAGTACGCAGTGGTCGTGAGAGTTAGTCATGGTAGTAGTCGTCGTCGTTGCTTTGTGTTAGCCAAGCGACTGGCCGTTGGCAATTACGTAACGCCCCTCAGCTAAGGAGCTCGGTGCGTGTGTGTGACAAATGCCCCACGGACGAACTAAACTCGACCAGTTTACCCGAAGTAGGTTAAAACTGCAGCTGACTAGCTGTCGGAGTATTCAGCTTTGCTGTTAGTAGTTTTCGTATTGGTTTGCAAATGCAAAAATTAAAATTCAATCAAATTGCGAAAACCCGAAAAACGTAAAAGCAGACAGTCAGACATATAGACTAAGAGCCAACCAAGCAACTGCCTCAGCTGAAAACATGTTTCTTGTTCAATTAACAGACCCATAAGTCCCAATATCAACGACAGCCTTTCACTCTCGACACTGCCTAAGCATATTATTTTCCATTTTGTGCGATAAAAATCACATCATGACACGAAATACTTAATTGGTGCATAAGGTTTATCGCTTTAAGCCAACTGAAATCAGCATTCTTTCTGGTCTGGACTGGCCCAGTCGGGCTTGGCCTCGTCCATATGGACTTCTAATTGAAATGTCAACGCGTTTGCTTCTCAATCCATTTTGCCAGTAAGTGCGTATGTGGTCAGTATGTTACTTAAATTTCACATCGATTTATATTGACTTGATTTTAATTGATTTGCACGGCGTGTGATGTCAAACTCAAGTCAGGGACGAAATTTGGCGACTATTGGCAGCAGCTGAAGTTAAAATGTGTCGTGGCGACTCCAAGACAGCTAATTAAAAACCAGATTTGATTCGTAAGTTTGCAGTAAAAAGTATTTAAGAGTAATACAACAAGTATATGCTCAAATTACACAATACGTATCCTGAATTCGATAATTTTTCGGACTACTTAAATAGTTTTTAATAGATTTGGAACTTCCATGCTCAAACAGCAGTACAAGCCTTGACTATGCGAAACAATCTGAGGTCGCGAATATCAGTCAACATATATTTCAAAATCTGTCTGCTCTCGACGAAAACAGAAAAATTTGATCTCGGTTCGGTTCCCAGCTCCACAGAACTCTTAATATCAAAGCCTAACAGAGCTGTTCCACAAATCTCTTGATTTTTTCCCGACAATTGCTTGTGTAAACAACTGCTGCCATTTTTTTATTTTATTAATTATTTAAATAGAATTGAATAAATTTTAAGTTTATTTTAAGGTATGCAATTTTTTTTTACATTTGAAAGCAATGGTTACTTGTTTGAGGACACCAAAATATGATTCTCAGTTGCTTTTGGGTTGCTAGAGCTTGTGGAACACCCCTGTCTGTGTGCCTTTTGTTAAGTGTTGAACAATAACACAAAAGGGTCTAAACAGTAACACAGTAACAGAAGAGCTCTATATGTCATTTAAAAAGAAAAACGAAATAAGAGGAATTTAAAAGTGTTGACTTTAATTTTTAATGTTTAACAGCGATGGGCACGCCATTAATCGAAAACGGGACTAATTTCACATAGTCAAGAAAACGCGACTTGGCACACAGCTATATCACGCACACATTGATAGAAAAAAGATTGATAAATCAAGATTTTGGTCTTAGAACTAAAAATTTTGGGCTAAAAAATGCGTCGAGAATTCTTGAAGTAAGAAAACACATCTCGATTTCCCGAAAATTTCATTCCAATCGGATGATAAACGCGAAAGTTATTCAACTAACAATGTTACGGGCAAAAGGAAGAAGAAGAGACGCTAGCGACCTCTGTGTTAATTTACTTATTTCGTAGTGGCGCCATCTATTGCATGGTAGGGAACATTGAAGAACAATCTATATTGAACGCTTTGCTCTCAAAAGTACTGGGTCTCCTACTGTCGAGCTTGCTCCACTGTAGCTTACTGCATTTTTATTTTTATTTTTCAGAAACGTAACAAGAATTGTCTGTTTATTTTGGGTCAACAGAATAGGTTCAAGAGATTCAAATAAGAAATAAAAATATAAAAAGTAATTATTCACAGTCTGGGTTATTTTTAGTATAACTCCATATATACGATTTGGCAAAGCTTCATAATAATTTTCGATAACTCCAAGAGAAATCTCTGTCCAGGCGTTTTTAATGGCGTCAACTAGCGCCTCTCTGTCTTAAAATTGTCTCCCACCCTCATTAACTTTTCGAGACAATAGCGCCCAAGCGTTCTCCATACTATTTAGGTCCGGGGAGTATGGTGGCCAATCGAGCAATCTTACGATCTGGTCTGCAATCCACTGTTTTACCACTCTTGCAGTGTGAATGGGTGCGTTGTCATGCTGGAATGTCCATGACAGCCGGTGAAACACCTTGGAAAATTGTGGAAAACTCTTTTGTAGTACAGTTTTATACACATTTGCATTAATTTCTGATGAAACAAACTTCAGTTCACAAGTCCCATATTAGGATATGCCTCCCCACACCATTATTCCATCTGCGCAAGAGTGGTGGCGACTTAAAACACATTCTTCCTTTCGTAGGTTATGGAAGTTGTAGTTATACCCGTCCGGACCATCCAGATTGAATTTTATCTCATCGGATAACACGACAGTGTTCCATTCCTCCTTCCATGTCATGTGGTCCTGAGCAAACCGAAGGCGTGAAGCCTTACGCACATCATTGAGAGGTGTTTTTTTATTTTCAACCTCTTCAAATGTTTAGCACTACAAATTATGCGTTTCACAGTCGCCAGACTGGCCTTAACACCGCAAGCTTCCTTGATTTTGGCAGCTGAGCGTGTTGAATTGGATGCAGCTCTAATAATGTGTCTTCTGGCTGTTACCGTTGTCGCGTATTTTGCACCTCCTTTCATGTAGTTGCCGTAGTTCGATTTATTCCGAGATAATTATTAACGACACTTTGACTTCCACCTATTTTTTTTGGCGATTTGACTGTGACTTAGACCAGACTTACATATCCTTCTATTTTACCTTTTTCAAAGTCACTCAGTTGAGTTCCGCGGCCCATTTTTCATTATAATAGCTGCGACTACTCTTAATTGAAATTCACTAAAAAATTTACGTCTTTAAATTATCGATGTCGCTCACAAATTAAAGTCAAATGCTATTGAACCTTTTCAGTTGAGCCAAAAAAAATGCATAAATTCCAACGAATTTGACGACGAGCGAAAAAATCTGATTACAGTTAGGCATATTCCGTTATTTTGCTTTGCTGCCATGTAGTGAAAGGAATGAAGTTTCAAAGTATGCTTTAATAATAAATATACGTAAACAAGGAATTGAGAGGACAAAATGCAAACAGATCTTTGTGAACCTATCCAGTTGAGCGGCAGTGTATATGTATCGCGTTTACGATTTATACTCGAATAAGCTGAATCTTCTATGAAAAAATTTCAAAAAAATATGTCTTAACAACTAATCAAAAAAAAAAATTTTAAGATAAATTTTCGTGTTTAGGAGGTCAAAATCTATAGGGAAAAATACTTAGGGCTCTGAGGCAAAAATGCTATAAACTAGTGTTATTACCAAATAAATTATCATATAGGTGCCATAGGAACGAGCGGGTCGAAATCAAGATTAGGTGTGAACAACTTTTTTGTTTCTTAAGATAACTTAAAAAAATTCATGCATTGCATGTTTGGTATAGTTTCAAACAGGCTGTTCAATTTTCTTGCACATTGGACTACTTTATCATATAGCTGCTATAGGAACGATCAGTTCAAAATCATCAAACAACAAATTTCGTAAGAAATATGACGGCTTATACAAAGTTCTGCAAGGCTATCCAAACCTTGGCTCGCCAAATGTAGCTTGCGCTATATTTTGGAATGCAAGAGACGAGTATCTCAACCATACTAAATTTTAAGCTAAATTATAAGTATTTTTAAATATATACCCAAGGACGTAGCAGGAGGGTGGGGGGGGGGAACGTTCCCCACCCATACCCACGTAACTTTTTCCTGCATTTCTGATTTTGTCAACTAGTATACAAAATTTTGCTCTTAAATTGTTATTAATTTCTTTTACAAGCTGCCTTTTATAAACTAACTAGATAGAATCAGAACAACTAGTTTTATGACTAGTCATAAGGCAACTTGTAAAAGAATCGAATAGTTCCAGGTCTAGTTAAAGAGCAATTTGAATTTGACTGGAAACAGATTTAGGTTAGTTGATCAATAAAAAATGCAGTAAGCTACAATGGAGCAAGCTCGACAGTAGGAGACCCTGTACTTTTTGAGTGCAAAGCGTTTACTTACTTTTTGAGTGCAAAGCGTTTACTATAGATTGTTCTTTAATGTTGCGTACCATTGCCCGAAACATTGTTAGTTCAATAACTTCCGCTCTTATCATCCGATTTAAATGAAATTTGCAGGACAGGCTTGGACTATAGTGTATATTATATGTAGCCGTAATTAAGGCACTAGCATTAAAGGTTCATTAAAGGACAGACAGACAGACAGACAGACAGACAGACAGACAGACAGACAGACAGAAACATTTCAAATGAAATCAAAAATTTAAAAGAAGCTCCCATATTGTGTAGTACTTAAATTAAGTAATTTGGAATTTCATGCATACATAATGTAAAATAAAATCCGCTCAGAGTTGTATTTAGCGATTCTTAAAGAATTTTCAACAAATCACAAGAAACTTCTTCTTTAATTTTAAACAAGAGATCCTTAAGTAGTGAATATAACAAAATACAACTTTAAAAAAGAAATGGGCAACAGATTTTACTTTTCACAACAATTTGCCATACACCAGTGGTGTTACACCACTATATGGCTTTTACCACTATTCGGTTTTCACCATAATTTGCTCCTTCTAATAAGTACAGGGTCTCCAACTGTTGAGCTTGCTCCACTGTTGCTATTTGGGTCCTCAATACTTGATGCTATTAGCTAGGTCATTTGTAGACAACCCGTTCGCTTTTGCGCGATTTAAAACGCGGCGTCACAAAAGTTGAAAAATTGCCAACAAGTCAACACTTGCTCATATTGCAGGCTATTCTATTACTTATATACATACACATACATACACATATATGGTGCATTTTATCTTACTAATGCACTATCAAGGCCCCAGGCACGCATAGACAGAGAAAAAAATTTATTGGTAGCGCCATTAATACCAAAAGTTTGTAAATTTTTTGGTGGCGAGCAAATTGCGTATGATTTTTAAAATTTGCTGCATTTTTTGCCATTTTTGTCACAGCTGCACGCAATTTTCGTGATTAAAATCTAAATCAAATTAAGTCGCTTTAAGAGCACATGCAAAAGATCAAACTACAAACTTGGATAACATGCAGCAGCAACCACTGTAGGAACTTGCAGAAATGCACCACGCGCAATTATAAGCCGTATTTCAAGCTGAGGCGTTTGCTATGATCTAATAAAATGACAAAGTCAGATCAATGCGCGAAGGTGGGGCCAATTTAATAGCAGTAGACGTTGCAGATTGCAGGTTGAAATCGAAAAAAACCCGAAAACAAAAGAGAATTTCAGCATGCAACTGGCAACTCAAACCAAAGTTGAACAGTCATCAATTTTTCTGACTTCAGTTGAGTTCGCATTTTTGAATCCACTATTTCTGCTCGTTTATAGACCCTGTACTTTTAAAAAGTACAAATGGGTCTGCTGAGTTTATGGCAAAATAAAATGTGCGTAACCCGCCAGACCCCATCAAGTTTGTATATTCTTGATCAGCATCAGCAGCCGAGTCGAAATAGCCATGTCCGTCTGTCTATCCCTTTTTTAAACACCTTGATCTCAGAGACTATAAGAGCTAGAGACACTAAATTTGGCATGTAGGTTCATCTATATTCATTTATATTCCATTGATCAAGTTGTTTTAAAATTTTGCCACGCCCCTCAAATTTCAATGTCAAATTACGAAAGCACCTTTAATGCTTGCGATATGACTTTTGGCACACATGATAAACTTAATGGTGCAATCCTATCCTGTTTTATCCGAATCGCCTCCTTCCGCCCCCGCAAACCGAAAAAAATTTCAAAGTCTAATAACAAAAGCACCTTTAATGCTAGTGCTTCTATTTTTTTAGTACATATAATATACACTATGGTCCAAACCTGTCCTGAAGATTTCATTCCAATCGGATGATAAACGCAGAAGTTATTCAACTAACAATGTTACGGACAAAAGGAAGAAGAAGAGACGCTAGCGATCTCTGTGTTTAACAACTGATATCTTCGTAGTGACGCCATTTATTGAAATTTCTTGATTAAAGAACCATCTATAGTGAACGCCTTGCACTCAAAAAATTTTAGGGTCTCCTCCAGTCGAGCTTGCTCTACCGTAGCTTACTGCAGTTTTATACTACCCATTTGTGTGTGTGTGAGTCTAGTTTTTTTTTTTTGACAAACTGGTGCGTGGCTGCTGCGCATGCGTGTGAGCCAAAACTGACCGAACGTATATAAGCGATTATAGGGCCGGGCTGGCCAACAGTCAGCCGCGTTGCTCCACATCAAGCGAGCATTGCGTGTGTCGTGTGCGGAATAAGTTTAAATACAAAATCGAATATCAATGAAACTAAGTTAACGCTTGTTAAGGTATTCAATTTACTTGCAACACGGATTAAAAGATTACCGTACAAGCCGTGAATAAAATCATAACAATAATCAAGGATTTAGTGCTGCCAACAATATCACCACGAGTAAGAACTCTAATTAAACTGTGTGGATTAAGTGCAAAATGAAGGTGGGTTTATTAATTAATGTGAAAAAAATAATATCCATTGCAAACGGAGATATACACGAATGTCCTATAAATGGAAATTTTTGTTTTAGTTATTCGATACAAGTCATTTAATAAGATTATGTTCTAAATGTGTAATACGCATAATTTATCAAAACAATTTTAGAAAACAATAACAAAAATCAGATAATCTGAGAAAATTTATAAGAAAAATTTAAATAAAATATTTCCTGTAGTGAAAAATGTGGAAATAAAAATATTAATAATAAAGATTGTATACCCGCATTCAAAATTCGACGTATGGCAAGTTAATGATATGGTAATCCGATTTTATCCAACTCGGTCAGATTTTATTTAACGATACAGGCTGTGAGTTTGGTTAAGATATCAAAAGAAACTAAAAAGTTGTTGAGGCTAATAAGTGTTTTTTTTTTCTTTTTAATTAACTTGAAGAATGAAACTCTTTTCGGTTTCTTTAAATATCTTAACCAAATGCACAGATTATTTGTGTGGTATCGTTTTATAAAATCTGACCGATTTTGGATAAAATCGGACTTCTGTATCATAAGCCTGTGATACTTATGTAAAACCTTAAATGCAGGTCTCTGCAATGTCGCTCCAAAGATAGTTTGCGGTTTTTTTTATTTACCCTTGCAGAGGGTACTATAATTTTGTCACGAAATGTGTAAAGCGTTAAAGGAGGCCTCACGGATCCCATAAAGTATATTTATTCTTGATTAGGGCGACAACTGAGTCGATATAGCTATGTCTGTCTGTCCGTCCGTCTGTCTGTTTCTATGCAAACTAGTCTCTCAGTTTTGAAGCCACTTGATGAAACTAGGTACAGGTGCGTCTTTTGCTGCACGCAGTACATATGTCGGAACCGGCCGGATCGGATAACTATATCATATAGCTGCCATAGGAACGATCGGTTCGAAATCAACTTTTAAACAATGTTGTTAATAGCCTGATTTATTATACAGGGCACTGCAAGGGTATCCAAACTTTGGCGCGCAAAAGTTAGCTTGCGCCATATTTTTCTTTAAGTTAATAAATTAATAATAAATTAAGTTGCTCAAAAGCCAATTAATCGAAATAATATAAATTTGTGAAATAATTACCTTACTTTTAATATACAATTTCTTTTGGCCATTGACTTCATTTTGTTCTCTTATAACATTTACATGCTTTTCAAAAATTTATATTAATATCTTAATTTATCGCAATCATACCCGTTTTTTAATTAGAAACATAGGTTAGGACTAAGTACATTATAAAGTCATATGTAGTTATCTTTCAACTGATATTTTGTAACCTCGTATATCGTTCATTATTAATTTTAATATCAACAGTTAAATCTTTTTATGCTACTGAGCTTTCTGTTCAGCTCATCGCTGGCAGATCCATCGCCCACATTGGCACCCTGTGTGCATTCAGACGGTGCCGCTGGCTACTCTTATGCGCCGCCAGCTGAAGTCAAGTTCTCCATAACGCCAGGAGTGACAAAGTACAGCCAGACGCCTGCTATTTCCAGTTATTCGGAAAATGGAGAACTACTGCACACATCCGTTAGCAGCGGAGCAGCGTCGTATGACTCCACGGCAGGCATTACGGGATACTCCCACGGCGGAGTGACCCAAATCAAGAAGTACGTGGCTCCGGTGCAGAAGACACTGTTCACGCCCTCAGCAGAGTATGGTGGTCCTGGGATTACCTATGCAGATAGATCACCAGCTGCCAAATATGCAACTACGGTGCCATCTGGCATTGAGCTCAAAAATCTAGTTTTTCCTGACTTGAATAGGGCGCTGCTTACGTCTCCTAAACTGGAGAGTGCCTATCTGCCGCCAACGCGTACCTTGACCAAGGTGGCTACTTACTCGTCGCCTGGTTACTCCTACAGTCAAGCCACTCCAGCCATTTCCAAGGTGGCAACTTATGACTCGCCCTCGGTCTCCAGTTTGCCCTATTACTCACCGAAGGTTACCACCAAGGTAGAGACCTACACCTCACCGGGTTACACATACTCAAAGGCCACGCCAGGCTTCTCTAAGGTGGAAACGTATAGCTCACCAAGCTACAGCTTCTCTCAGGCTTCTCCAGGAATATCCAAAATTGCCACCTATTCTCCCTCAGTTGCCTACGGCGCCCCAGCCATTACCAAGATTGCCAGCTATGCGGAGCCTGCACCAATCCTGACAACAGGGCTGCTCTCCTCACATGGTACGGACTACTCCGCCACTTATGCCCCTGGTGTTTCCAAAACATATGTCTCAGCTGATCCTGCCGTTGCAACGCCCTATATCTCTGCACCAACCTATGCTGTTCCACCATTATCTTCTCCTTCGCCTGCTCCTGCTTTAAGAAAACTGAGTGCTGCCTTCCATCAGTACGTGTCGAAGCCAGCAGTGACTACTTATGCAGGGGCCTCAGTTGCGGGCAAGTTTGCCAGCTATGCTGCTCCCGTGATAAGCACTTTCACCTCGGCGCCTGCTGTCACAAAGACTGCCAGTTATGCTTCGCCCTCAATCTCTACATACTCCTTAGCTCCATCTCTTGCCAAAACTGCCACTTACAGCCAAGCTGCGGATGTCTCTCATCAATACATTTCCAAGCCAATTGTCGCAGCATATCCAGCAGTTGCTCCTCCAGTCTCCACCTACTCCATTGCTCCTGCCATTACTAAAGTCTCAAAGGTCGCCAGTTATACTGTGCCAGCCGTCAGTACTTATTCGACAGCTCCTGCCATAGCCAAGATTTCCACCTATGATGCTCCTTCGATTTCTACTTATTCCACTGCTCCTGCCAGCACCAAAGTAGCTGCTAGCTATGGTAGCAGTGGACATGGAGGAGCTGTCTCCCATCAGTATGTCTCCAAGCCCGCTGTGGCAACTTACTCCCCTGCTCCTGCCATAGCCAAGATTTCCACCTATGCAGCTCCTTCGATCTCTACTTATTCCACTGCTCCTGCCAACACCAAAGTAGCTGCAAGCTATGGTAGCACTGGACAGGAAGAAGCTGTCTCCCATCAGTATGTCTCCAAACCCGCTGTGGCAACCTACTCCGCTGCTCCTGCCATCTCCAAGGTAGCGACCTATGCAGCTCCCGCAGTCTCCAGCTACTCCACTGCTCCTGCTCCTGCCATCACTAAAGTGGCCACTAGTTATGGTAGCACTGGCCATGGAGGCGCTATCTCCCATCAGTATGTCTCCAAACCCGCTGTGGCAACCTACTCCGCTGCCCCTGCAGTCACCAAGGTAGCCACCTTTGCAGCTAATACAGTCTCAACCTACACCACTGCTCCTGTCATCACTAAAGTGGACACTAGCTATGGTAGCACTGGCCATGGAGGAGCTGTCTCTCATCAGTATGTGTCAAAGCCTTCTATAGCGACCCACACCGCTGCTCCTGCCATCGCCCAGGTTGCCACCTATGCAGCTCCCGCAGTCTCCACCTACTCCGCTGCTCCTGCCATCACTAAAGTGGACACTAGCTATGGTAGCACTGGCCATGGAGGAGCTGTCTCTCATCAGTATGTGTCAAAGCCCTCTGTTTCAACGTACTCATCTGCTCTTACCAATGTCAAGGCTGCTACTTACGCAGGTCCTACTGTGTCCACCTACTCGACAGCTCCAGCAATATCAAAGATTGGTACCTATGCAGCCATCCAACCTGCCATTACCACCTATTCAGCTGCTCCTGCGATCACCAAGTTGTCCACGAGCTATAGGGGTTCTGAGTATGGTGCAGTCTCTCGTCAATATGTCTCCAAGCCAGTTGTGCCCACATATTTAGCAGCTCCTTCTGTTACAAAGATTGACAGCTATGCTGCTCCCGGCATCAGCCCTTACTCCTCAGCTCAGGCAATCGCCAGAGTGGCGCCTTACAGCAAGGCTGCTGACGTCTCCCATCAATACATCTCTAAGCCTAGTGTCGTCAACTATCCTGCAGCAGCTCCGTCTATTACATTTAATTCCGCTGCGCCTGCAATAACTAAAGTGGCTACGAGTTTCGGCAGCTCTGGTCGTGGTGCTGTGTCTCATCAATATATCTCCAAGCCTGATTTGACCACGTATGCAGCTGCTCCTGCTGTGACTAAGGCAGCCAGCTATGCTTCCACTATCAGCACTTACTCCACGGCACCTGCCATTTCTAAGATTTCTAGTTATGCCGCTCCCACCATTTCCACATACTCAGCTGAGCCTGCCATCACAAAAGTGACCACAAGCTATGGTAATATTGGACATAGGACTGTCTCCCAGCAATATGTCAACACGCCCGTTGAGGACACTTATGCAGCGTCACCTGTCTTTACAAATGTCGCTTCGTATGCAGGGCCAGCCATATCCACGCACTCCGTCGATCCATCTACTATTAAGGTTAAAACAAACTATGGTGGCATTGGACATCGCGCAGAGTCCCATCAATATATCTCCAAGCCTGCTGTCGCCACTTATGAAAGTGCTCCTGCTGTGACTAAGATTGCCAGCTATGCTCCCGGCATCAGCACTTACTCTACGGCACCTGCCGTCACCAAGATTGCCAGCTATGCTGCGCCTATGCTATATAGATACTCAGCTGCACCTACTGTCACCAATGTGGCCACAAGCTTTGGCAGCACAGGAGATGGAGGAGCCGTCTCTCATCAGTATGTATCGAAGCCTGCTGTGGCCACCATCTCTGCCGCTCCTGATATTACCAAGATTGCCAGTTACGCTGCACCTGCTCTGGCCACGATCTCCAAGAGTAATTTACCAGCTACTCCAGCAACTTTCAGCTATGGAGCTACACCTTTCATAAACAAAGGAGCCACTACTTATAGCGGATCTGGTCATAGTGATGTCTTGCATCAACATGTGTCGAAACCATCGATAGCTAGCATCGCAGCTTCTCCTGCCATAACCACTTATCACTCAGCAGCCGTAAGCCACATAATTCCAGTTCCTGCAATTGAAGCAAGCTATGCCAGCTCTGAGCTAGGAAGAGCTATCCCCAACCAGATTGATTCTAAGCTATCAATAGCTCCCGTTACCGCGCGTCCAGCTATTGCTAGCTATGGCCATGCTTACTCGGCAGGCAAGTTGGGTCTTAGTCTGGGTTCCAGCAGTTCGACGTATGGAATCAATGCGGGTAAGCCAAATTTCAGATTAACGCTCCTAATAAAGATAAAACTTCTTATTAAGCTTGCACAGCCACGACCAAGAATTTCCATTGCTGGCAGTACTTTTGACAACAGAGCTTGAGATGGGTTTCGATATTTTAGATATTTTAAGACCCTGTATTTTAGAAAAGTAGAATTGTTATAAGTCTGTGAAAAATATGCAGTAAGCTACCGTGGAGAATGCTCGACAGTAAAAGACCCTGTACTTATAGGAAAGAGCAAAAAGTGGTAAAAAGCGAAATGAAAAAATTTTAGACAGTTACCAATTAAACAAATTTTGAGTGCTACGCGTTCACAAAAGATTGTTCTTCAATGTTGCGTACCAGAAATTTCAATAAAGGGCGCCACTACGAAGATATCAGTTGATAAACACAGAGATCACTAGCGTCTCTTTTTCTTCCTTTTGCCCGTAACATGGTTAGTTAACTAATTTCTGAATTTACCATCCAATTGGAATGAAATTTTCAGGACAGGCTCGAAACATAATGCACTAGCATTAAAAGTGCTTCTGTAATTAGACTTCGAAATTTTTTTTTCGGTTTACGGAGCCGGAAGGAGGCGTGTCAAAATTCTAAAACAAACTTGATCTGGGGCAGATATAGCTGAGCCTACATAACAAGTTTTGTGTCTCTGGCTCTTACAGAATCTTAGATTTGGGTGCTCATATTTTCAAAATTTAATGTACGTTGATTGTCCGATCAAGAGGAAATTTTCAGGACAGGCTCGGACTATAAAGCTTATCATGTGTGCCAAAAATCATATCGCATTAAAAGTGTTCTGTAAATCGACTTTTAAATTTGGACTTTAACTATCGGGGCGGAAATGGGCGAGGCAAAATTTATCCCGATAATAGAAGTATATAAGTAGATGAACCGACATACCCAGATTGGTGGCTCTAGCTTTTATTGTCTCTGAGATATTGGAACTCAAAAATGGGACAGACAGACAGAGGGACATGGCTTTATCGACTCGGCTCTTGGTGTTGATCAAGAATATATACACTTTATGTGGTCTGCCACGCCTAACCATTTAATGCCTAGCCCTGCCTGTGTTTGGGGTCAGAAAAATAAAATATTATATACCAACATAAATTAGCAATTTATTCAAAGTCTGTTACTACAATTCAAGGAACATCTGCCAGCATGACACATGGCTTTAACCTAATTAAATTTACAGAAATATCACTGAATGGTTAAATTAAAAGGACTAGAATAAATAAGTGTAATCATTCACTAACTTTTTTTACTAAAAAAATATATAGTAAATTTCATAGCACATAGATTGGAAAAAGTCGGTCAATCAAAATATGTAGCTTTTTATTAAATGATGTAAAAATAAAAAGGTTGAAAAATCAATGATTCATGGCGCCTGCTCCATCCCTACCTCTAGGTGGGGTGCATGTTAACATAACAACTGCACCTGGTGAACGAAAATTATATATTCAAATACTACTAGGAGGCTTGCCCCCTACTCGCTTCGCTCCACAACCCCCGTCTCGCTGAAATCTCGCAAAGAAATGTGGAATGGAAATGAGGATCACTTGTCACAGCAACAGCTATAGCGCTGTTTTAAAATATTTCTAGCAATTGAACTTATCATAATATTGAAAATACTACAGAAAATTTATTGTACCGCTGCTCACTATCTTTAATAGGTAAGAACTGTCGAGAGATTAACTCGCATCGGATTGTTCCTATGGCAGATATATTATAAAGTCAATACTTGGGGGCTAGCCCCCTGCTCGCATCGCTCAACATTTCTCAAATCTCGGGGAGAAATGTTGAGTGAAATATGGAGCACTTAAGGACGGACCTTATACCATTTCGTATAAGAACGCGGGAAATGTAAATTAAATTTTTCCTGCAATTGGACTTCAAATAATAATACTTTACTTTTCGCTGCAATTGGATTATAGCAGCAGGAGCAATTAACAGTTCCATATACTGCAAATTTTTTTTTAAATCGTAACAATGGTAACAATGGCGTTCACCAGCAGAAATTAATCATCTATCACAAATTATAAAATTTGTGATTGTCTGCTGGTGAACGATTTTGATGGAATTTTAGGCAACGACGTAAAAATACAAATATTATAAAACTCTTTTTCATGATATTTTGGTTTTAAATAGGTAGAATCTCCTCTAGTTGGTTTTCTATACAAAACCACACCCTCCGCCAACATCTTAACTTAATATCTAGTTCTTTTTGCCTTAAAATTACATTATTGATAACAAAACATCACAATCAGAGAATTCTAACATACATTTTTTGTGATGGATTTTCATCTATCACACTCACAAAATTTTTTGCATGATGATTGCACATCACTGCCGTTCAGCAGCAACGTCATAAAAATTCTTCGATTTTTTGTCATCAATGTGTGCTGGTGAACGCGACCAATGATTCGCACCCCCTCCCCCTCTGCTTTTGATTGTTTATTAAAAGCATCAAATGGCACTGTTCCTATGGCAGCTAAATGATATTGTCACCCGACCAAACCAAATTTTCTCAGGGTGTAACAGTGAGTAAGAAGTACATAATCTGTGAGTTTGGTTGAGGTAGCCCAAAAAAGATCTTCATACAAAATTTTAATTTGCATCTGATTGTTCCTATGGCACCTATATGATATAGTCATCCGATCTTCACCAAATATTCTCAGGATGTAGCAGTGAGTAAGAAATACATAATCTGTGAGTTTGATTGCACAATTTTGAACTTTTGACCCCCTTTCACGTCTTGTTGTAAGATAATAATACCCTAGCTATGTTGCGTGAAAATTTTAACACCGTAGATCATTTCATTTCTCTCTCTGCGATGATGACTCACTCAGTCAGTCAATAAATCAGGACAACATAGCTAAGACTTAATTATATGAAAACCAAATTCAGAGGTTATGTATATAGTACAATATGCAACATATTGAAATTTCATTACCTTTAGTTGAAACCTAATTTTGTTGAAAATGGTAATCGCGTTTACGATTTATACTCGAAGAAGCTGAGTCACCTATGAAAAAATTTAAAAAAATAATATCTCAAAAACTACTCCATAGAACAATTTTAAAGATACTTTTTCATATTTAAGAGGTCAAAATCTATACTGGAAAAATACTTAGGTCTAAAAGGCAGACACAGATAATTCATTTGTAAACTAGTGCAATCGGATGCAAATAAAACTTTAAATTAAGTATTTTTTACTTTTTGTTACGTTCTGAGAAAATGTGGTCAATATCGGACGACTATAGCATATAGCTGCCATAGGAACAATCGAATGCAGATTAAGCTTTGTTGTTTCTCTAAACTTAGCTATATAAACTCGGTTGTTGATGCTGATTCAGAAAATATACACTTTATGGGGCCTGCCACGCAATCTTAAATCTCTAGCTTGAGATGACTCATCAAATATTTTAAACAGATCGGTCCGGACCCTTCTAATCTTCACACGTGTCAAATCTCAAGTCTGTAGCTGTAACATTGCCCTAAAGCAATGTTTTTTTTTCGGTTTGTGGGCGAAGGGTGTGGCATCCAAAAATTGAAATAAACTTGATCTGCATGTAATTATAAGAATTTTTTGTGCCAAAGTTGGTGTCCCTAGGTCTTACCATCTCTGAGATGCTTTTGTTCTTACAGACAGACAGACGTACCGACGGACATGGCTATTTCGACTCAGCTCGTCGGCCTGATCATAAATGGGCTCTGCCATGCCTTCTTCTGCCTGTTACATACTTTTTAGACCCAGTACTTTGACAAAGTACAAATGGGTCTTTTACGTTTGTGAAAATGTGCGTAACAGGCAAAAGGAGGCGTGGCAGACCCCATAAAGTATATATATTCTTGATCAGCATCAACAGCCGAGTCGATATAGCCATGTCCGTCTGTCTGTCCGTCCGTCTCTTTTTTGAACACCTATATCTCAGAGACTATAAAAGCTAAAGCCAACAAATTTGGCATGAAGGTTCATCTATATCTTGCATGAATCAAGTATTTTTTTGGAATTTTGCCACGCCCCCTCCGCCACCGTAATTTTGAAACAAAATTTCAAAGTCGAATAACGAAAGCTCCTTTAATGCTAGCGATATGATTTTTAGCATACATGATAAACTCTATAGTCCAATCCTGTCTTGAAAGTTTTATCCGGATCGGATAATAAACGGATAGTATACGGCTGTTCGAAATTTCGAAAATATGAACACCTAGATCTCAGAGACTATAAGAGCTAGAGACACCAAATTTGGTATGTAGGATCATCTGTATTTACCATTGATCAAGTTTGTTTTAGATTTTTGCCACGCCCTATCCGCCCCCGGAAATTGAAATACAAAATATCGAAGTCGAATTAAAGAAGCCCCTTTAATTTCATTCCAATCGGATGATAAACACGGAAGTTATTCAACTAACAATGTTACAGGCAAAAGGAAGAAGAAGAGACGCTAGCGACCTCTGTGTTTATTAACTTCGTAGTGGCGCCATCTATTGTTTGGTACGCATTATTGAAGAACAATCAATAGTGAACGCTTTGCACTCAAAAAGTACTGGGTCTCCTACTGTTGAGCTTGCTCCACTGTAGCTTACTGTATTTTTTGTATTATTGTTAGCAGCATTGTGCCCACCCAACAGCTGGCAGGAGCAATACCGACAAGCAGCAGGGGGGACAACACCAGAGGAGCGATTGGTCACCGTCTCCGGGTGGCCACAGGTTTTTATACCAGTGTTTTTTTTTGTTTGGTTCGACGTTCCCTTTTGCCATAAGGGAGTTGTGCCAGGCAGTATTTGAGTCTCGCTACTATTTAGGTATTAAAAGAAAAGCAATAAAAAATTTAAAATACAACCAAAGTCATCTGCTCAGTTTATAATTATAATAATTTATTATGTGTACTTAAAAATCTAATTGTTTTCTATGTACTAATTTACCTGATATATATTAACTTAAATAATTGTTTGTCCACAGCTACTGAGTCCCATTTACATTCTTCTCAAACTGCTCGAGCGATAGGTGTTGAGTAGTTTGGTTCCAGTAGGATGTGTTATGCCACTAACCAATGAATACATAGATGTGTCAAACAGCGATTTTCGTGTTACGCTTTTTTTGCCTATCATGGGTCCCAGATCGCTCGGCAAATTTTACGAAGCTTGTAGGTCTCAGCCGAGCGATCAACGAACGTAGCAGACATTGCCGAGCAGAGAGAAAAGATTTACGACTTGATTGCATCAGTATCGTATCGACCTTACAGCAGAAGATGGGTGAACATGACTTTTTGTCAATAATTGCTAATAGTTGAATTTGTTTTTATGGTAGCTTTTATGTTATAAATGCATTGCTTGATATGCATGATATTCGTCAAATATTTACAATATATACATATGTTTTTGTATTCGAATACACAAAAATATATATGCATTAATTTAAATATGTTATCTATACATACATATAGAAAGCATATTTTGTCGATCAGAAATATTAAAATCAGAAGACATTATTTTTATACAGAAAAAAGTCACAGCGAACCACTGTGCGCCATCAAAATCTATGTGCTTCATAGATTTCTTAAATGAACCTCACACTGATCGACGCAACGCGCTGTAGCCAGTTTTCATAAAAACCCACCCCCAAATACATGCGCATTTTGTCTGTCCGCAAAAAAAACATGAGAGAGCAAGCGACACAGAGACTACTCTTCTGCTGTAAGGTCGATACGATACTGATGCAATCAAGTTGTAAATCGTTTCTCTCTGCTCGGCAATGTCTGCTATGTTCGTAGATCGCTCGGCTGGGACTTACAAGCTTCGTGAAATTTGTCGAGCGATCTGGGACCTATGATCAGCAAAAAAAGCGTAACACGAAAATCGCTGTTTGACACATCTATGTATTCATTGGTTATGCCTAATGGCGAAATATAAGAATGAAGAAAGTGTTAAAGGTCAATAAATATTATGTAAAAGCAAATCAAAGAATGACAGTGTAAATACCTTTAAAGGGGTGAAGTGAAGTGACGCGCGGTCGGAGCGGTCGGAATAGGGTGCTGATCCTTGAAGATCTGGATCAGCATATGGTAGGGTGGGCGACGCAGGTGCCGGCGAATGGCTAGCACGAATATTCCTTCTCCTCCAAAGAGATACGGAAGAAGACGACAGTGCTGAATTTCCGCAAATATAAATGTTGTTATACGATTATCCGTGCATCGAGGGTCCATTCCATCTCTGGACACACAAAATTTTAGAGCTACATTTAAATAGCCAAGCTGACCAAAGTAAATAGAACACGTATATGCTTACATTTTTGTATGAAATTCTACAGAGTGTGTCAAAACAAAAAGCTATGGGATTTTGGTGTGAGCACGAAGCGAATATTGTGAATGGCAAACTTTTCCGTCGGTCAGAAAATGCCAAACAAAAGCTGACCGTCTGAACAGAGCTTTAGCAAGTGATAGTTTTTTTTTTATTAATTTGGCTGTAAGGAACTCTAGTTGTTCAGGAATTGTGTATATGTTAGCTTTCAGCAGAAGGTTGTCAGTGGGTGTTGTTCGGAAAGCCTCAAATGCGTTGATGATTGAGGTGTTAAGAATGTTTTGGATTTTGCGAAATATTTAGTTTGTTGCGTTGCCGTAAAAAGTTGGATTATTTTTGTTTTCAATATTGTGATCAAGGTGTTGGTTTGGTTGGTTGGCAGTTAAATTTGAGCTAGAGAGGCATTTAAAAACATTTAGGGTGTTCACTCGACTCTCGCAGCGTCGCAGGTAGGAGAAGTGAAACTTGTCACAACAACAATTTGTACTGAACAATTTCAGGCGAGAGTGCTAGATTCCTGCCTTTGTATACAAAATCTTTCGTGGGACATAAACATATTTAAGTATTTTTGGGCCAATGTTTGTGTTGCTACAGCATAGATACCGATACGATCAAATGCTTTGGAGAAATCAAGAAAAGGATAGATATGTGGTATAATTTTGTCAAGTACTTTACTTGGACAAGGGCTAAGGGTAATTGGGTGGGGATTGGTATGGTAAGGCAATTACAAGACATTTGAGTCTACATAGTATAAATGAGTCCAGTATTTGATTGCAGTGTTTGAGTATTCTATTGAGCAAAGTATGTTTGGCTTTTTTAATAATTGGATACGAGGTTCTGTCGATTCTGGGTTGGGTCCTTTTAGATTTTTAAGTGCGGATATGAGTTCTATCATGTTTATTCTCATTTAAATTTGCTGCTTGGTTTTTGATTCTGGTTTGAGGGTAAGTGATAGGGCATTTTCTCGCCAAAGGTGCTGCAAGATGCTTAACCTAATGTGCTCTTGGAGCCAAATTCAAATTACAATGTTCAAATTGATTTACAATTATTACTTTATGTTATGAAAAGCCTTAACAGGCATTTTTGTGGCGAATGAAGCTTTGGGAGAAGTTGTTATTGTCAGTTTGTTTTGACCAATGTGTAGCGAAGGTGGCTGCTATTGCCGAATCTTCTGTAATTGGTAGATTGGTTTCTCGGTTAATTATTGTATGAATGTGTTAGTTAATCCGCTAAAACGTCTAACGTTGCTCCAGGTTTTATTTGTTGAGGTGGTGGGTTGAGTTTGGGTAGTAATTGTTGAAAGGGTAGTTCGTTTGACAATTTTGAGCTCGCTTCTAAAGAGAGCGTTTGCTCTTCATATTTTAATAATGTTTGCGGTGCTATAATTTTTTAGGCGATTGCAATTTAAATCAAAATTTCAAAGTCGAATTACGAAAGCACCTTAAATGCTTAAATATGACTTTTGGCACACATGTTAGTCCAATCGTATCCTGAAAGTTTTATCCGGATCGGATAATAAACGTATAATAATAGAATACGGCTGCTCGAAATTTCAAAAATATGAACACCTAGATCTGAGACTATAAGAGCTAGAGACACCAAACTTGGTACACAGAAAAAAAAACGGGATAAATAGACCGAAATCACTCCGAAACGGTGTCAAATGTGCGGTAATCCCCGATTTTTTTAACCCAAGTATAAAATACTTGGATTCTTCAATCCCGAATAAATCCAAAAAAAATTAGCCAAAAAAACAGAATTTTCGCATTATTTATTAAAATTTTTTAATTTTATTTTTAATAAGTTTTATTAATTTAACATAGCTTATTAATTTTAAATGTTGTTGTTATAAATTTTTTAAATTAATATACCGTTTCAGTTAAAAAATATAGCGCAAGCTAACTTTGGCGCGCCAAAGTTTGGATACCCATGCAGTGCCCTGTGTAAGCCGTCAAATTTTTTACAAAATTTGTTAAAAGTTGATTTTGAACCGATCGATCCTATGGCAGCTATATGATATAGTAGTCAGATTTACACCAAATTTGGTCAGCCTGTTAAGAACTTAGTCAAATACAGAATGTGTATATTTGGTTGAGATATTTTGAGAAACAAAAAAGTTTTTCATACTAAATGTTGTTTTCGAACCGATCGTTCCTATGGCAGCTATATGATACAGTTATCCGAAAAATTTATAATGGATTACATTCAGCGTGGTTTTTCTTGCTATGTGTTGTTTTATGTGTCCTTTTAAGTAATTTAAAAAATTGCTTAAAAATAAAATCTGCGAAGAAATTTTGACTTTAAGAAGGCCAAACTACCTTCGACAGCAAATGACAGCAAAGTGACTATATGCAATTTGTAGAGTGATCAATTCTTTATCTGGATGCGAAAGCTTAAAGTGCACTTTTGTGCACTTTTCTCAAAATTTGAATTTTTAGCACATAACCTCAGTGTGAAACATGTCGGCATAGTGAAAAACTGACAGAAGCAGAAGGAGTAAACTTATTTTGAAAATGCCGTTTTATGGCACTTTATAGCTTGCATTAGTTGAAACGAATATGTTCTAATTTGTTGCAACAACAAAAACAACAATAAAATAGTTTTTTCATACAAAAACTCATATGTCGACTGATAGTTCCTATTACAGCTATATGCTATAGTAGTCCGATCTTGATAATTTTTGGTCAATATGTCAGAAGCATAGCATAACTCATATATAGAAAGTTTGGTCAGGACATCTTGTAAAACAAAAAAGTTGTCAATAGCTACTTATTTAAGAAGTGGTTTGCATGGGAGCTATAAGATATAGACTTCCGATTTGAATAATTTTTTGACAGAATGTTAAAAATAAAAAAAGGCGGTGCCACGCCCACTTTTCTAACACAGCTTCCTAATGATTTTAGAAGCCCACTGCAAAAAACTAGTCTAAAATATCTCGTCCCGTTCTTGAGTTATTTATTAATTCCAAAAATCGGGCAAAGTTCCCATAGTGCACTGCAGCCTACTGCATTTTTATCTCATGGTTTTTAAGGGTTTTTTCCACCATGGCACCATGATTGTGGGGAAGTTTGGGGGGTGTGGTAGGGGCGCTTTAGAGGATTATTTAGTTAATATTAGCCTCTTGTTTATATTTTGCGAACGTGGTATCATGTTATTGTAGTGGTGTAAGTGTTTTCAGTACTTGTCCCAGTCTGCAAGGTGGAGTTTAAAAAGTGGCTTACTGTGAATCGTTTGGTTTTGGATTTGGTTGTTTTTAAAAGGGGCTAGAAGAACCGGGAAGTGATCGGGAAGTGATCGCCTCCATGAAGATTATCGATAGTTTTCCATTTTGAGGTCGAGTTTGCTAGCTCGGGTGAGCAGAATGATAGATCAATTTGTTTGTATGTATTTTGGATGGAGAATGGAGTGGAGGCTTTGTCGTTAACTAATATTGGATTTGTGTTGCTTATGAACGACTAGGGGGCTTGCCTCCTGCTCGCTTCGCTCGCGAACCCCCGACTCGCTACGCTCGCTGAAATCTCGGGAAGTAATATGGAATGAAAACAGGGAACACTTCTCACAGCTATAGCTGGTCCTTATGTCAGTTCTAATAAGAAAGCGGGAAATGTTAATCAGATTTTTCCCTTAAATTGGACTTAAAATAATAGTACTTTATAATAGCAGGGGTAAGCAGCCTAGTGCTCGCTACGCTCGCTGAAATCTCGAGAAGTTTGGTGTGAAAATACACTTCTCACAGCTATAAGCGGACCTCTCTTCCCAGTAATTTAACTTAAAATAATAGTACTTTATATAATACTAAGGGGTTTGCCCCCTGCTAGCTTCGCTCGCCAACCCCGGCTCGCTACGCTCGCTGAAATCTCGGGGAGAAATGTGGAGTGAAAATAGGGAACACTTCTCACAGACCTTATGTAATTGCTATTAAGAAAGCGGAAAATGCAAATTCAATTTTTCCCTGCAATTGGACTTAAAATAATATTACTTTGTGTAAGCAGGGGGCAAGCCCTCTAATACTCGCTTCGCTCGCCAACCCCCGGATCGCTACGATCGCTGAAATCTCGGGGAGAAATGTGGAGTAAAAATAGGGCACATTTCTCACAGCTATCGCCGGACGTTATGTAATTTTTAATAAAGAAAAGTGGGAAATGTAAATTCAATTTTTCGCTGTAGTTGGACTTAAAATAATAGTAATAAGTAGTACTTTATATAATATAGAGAATTTACATTTTCGCTGCTCGCTGTTTTAAAGTTTTCGCTGCAATTGGATTATAGTAGCAAAAGCGAGTAACAGTGCCATATACTGAAAATTGATTTTGAAAGTCGCAACACCAATGAATCGTAACAACCCCCAACCCCTCCCCTTGGCCATCTTCTTTTGATTGTTTATTAATAGCATTAAAAGTCACTGTTCCTATGGCAGCTATACGATATAGTGATCCGATCTTGACCAAATTTTTCAGAATGTTACAATGAGTACAAAAACCATAATCTGTGAGTTTGGTTAAGATAGCTAAAAAACAACAAAGATCTTCATACAAAGTTTTAATTTGCATCTGATTGTTCCTATGGCAGCTTTATTATATAGTCATCCGATTTTGACCAAATTTTCTCAGTATGTAGCAGTTAGTAATAAATACATATTTTGTGAGTTTGGTTAAGATAGCACAAAAAACTAAAAAAATTTCATACTAAGCAATTTTGACCTTTGACCCCCATTTTAGCCCCTTCCAGTGGGGATATCAAAAAATCCCGTCTTATTGCACGATAATTATGTCTCAACTATGTTGTGTGAAAATGTCAGCTCAATATCTTGAACCGTTTGGCCTGCAGCGTGATCAGTCAGTCAGTCAGTGAATGAGGACAAAGTGTTTTATGTATTTTTAGACCCAGTACTTTAAAAAGTACAAATGGGTCTATTAAGTTTGTGCAAAAAAATGTGCGTAACAGGCAGAAGGAGGCGTGGCAGACCCCAAAGAGTATATATATTCTTGATCAGCATCAACAGCCGAGTCGATATAGCCATGTCCGTCTGTCCGTCTGTCTGTCTGTCTGTCTGTCTGTCCCTTTTTTGAGTTCCTAGATTTCAGAGACTATAAGAGCTAGAGACACCAAATTTGGCATGTAGGTTCATCTATATCTTGCATTGATCAAGTTTGTTTTAGATTTTTGCCACGCCCACCTCCGCCCCCGGAAATTGTAATACAAAACTTCGAAGTCGAATTACAAGAGCCCCTTTAGTGCTAGCGTCTATATTTTTGGTACATATAATAAACACTATAGTCCAAACCAGTCCACCAAATTTCATTCCAATCGGATGATAAACGCGGAAGAAATTCAACTAACAATGTTACGGGCAAAAGAAAGAAGAAGAGACGCCAGCGACCTCTATGTTATGAAGTGGCGCCATCTGTTGAATGGTACGCAACATTGAAATGCAATCTAGTGAACGCTTTGCACTCAAAAAGTACTGGGTCTCCTACTGTCGAGCTTGCTCCACTGTAGCTTAGTGCATTTTTATGTCTGGTATTGTCAGATGGAGACCCCCAATTGGTACCGCAACTATTGAAGTAGCCTAGTATAAGCGTGTTGGTTAAGCACCTTATCAAGGTCGGATAATTTAATTTTTTTATTGGGCGATATGTTTGCTGTTATGTATGCTGATATGATTTCGAATATTTTTATAGAATTCATTTCGGCGGAAGATGCTCTGAATTCTTTAGAGAGTGGTATTTCTTTAGGTTCGATGGATTTATGAATGAGTAGAGGTGCTACTCCAAGGGAATTGAAATAGTTGTGTGAGAGAAGGATAAAGTGAATTTGTATGGGTATGCCATTGTGTTTTTTTATATTTGTTTCTTGGAGAACGATTATGAGTGGTTTATTATTACTTGTTTATTATTTTGTGACTCACTGTAGTTGGATGTGTAGCCGCGTACGTTCCATTGGATTAATTAAAGTGAACGTATTGTGATAATATTGCGTCATACTTGGCAATGAGTGTGAGCGAGATATTATTGGTTTATTTTTGGGTTGGTCTTACAAATTTTTCTTAAGTTTAATCGGATATCATTTCTTCGTCTAAGAGCTCTGGGCTCAGATCAAGTTGGCTACGGGATGAGTCTAGTTTAATATCAATTTTGGTACTTTTTTAGACCCAGTACTTTTAAAAAGTACAAATGGGTCTATTAAGTTTGTGCAAAAAAATGTGCGTAACAGGCAGAAGGAGGCGTGGCAGACCCCATAAAGTATATATATTCTTGATCAGCATCAACAGCCGAGTCGATATAGCGATGTCCGTCTGTCCGTCCGTCCGTCTGTCTGTCTGTCCGATATTGTGTCGCCTAGATCTCAGAGACTATAAGAGCTAGAGAGACCAAACTTGGCATGTACGTTCATCTATATATTGCATTGAACGAGATTGTTTTAGATTTTTGCCACGCCCCTCTCCGCCCCTGGAAATTGAAAAATAAAATTTCAAAGTCGAATTACGACAGAACTTTTAAAGCTATCGCCTAAATTTGTGGTACATATAATACACACTATTGTCCAAACCTGTCCAGAAATTTTCATTCGAATCGGATGATAAACGCGGAAGATATTCAACTAACAAAGTTACGAGCAAAAGGAAGAAGAAGAGACGCTAGCGACCTATCTGTATATCAACTGATATGTTCGTAATAGCGCCATCTATTGAATGGGATAGATAGTTAACGCTTTGCACTCAAAAATTGCTGGGTCTCCTACTGTCGAGCTTGCTTCACTGTAGCTTACTGCATTTTTGTACTTTAAAAAAGTACAAATGGGTCTATTACGTTTGTGCAAATGTGCGTAACAGGCAGAAGGAGGCGTGGCAGACCCCATAAAGTATATATATTCTTGATCAGCATCAACAGCCGAGTCGATATAGCCATGTCCGTCTGTCTGTCCGTCTGTCCGTCTGTCTGTCTGTCACTTTTATGAGATCCTAGATCTCAGAGACTATAAGAGCTAGAGACACCAATTTTGGCATGAAGGTTCATGTATATCTTGCATTGATCAAGTTTGTTTTAGATTTTTGTCACGCTCCCCTCCGCCCCTAGGATTTGAAAAACAAAATTTTAAAGACGAATTATAAGAGAACTTTTAAGACTAATTGATGATTGATTTTTGGTGTATATAATAAACACTATAGTCCGAACCTGTCCTGAAAATTTCATTTCCAATCGGATGATGAACGCGGAAGTTATTCAATTAACAATGTTACGGGCAAAAGGAAGAACAAGAGACGCTAGCGACCTCCATGTCTTCGTAGTGGTGCCATCTATTGAATGGTACGCAACATTCAAAAACAATCTAAAGTGTAGTCTTTGCACTCAAAAAGTACTGGGTTTCCTACTGTCGAGCTTGCTCCACTGTAGCTTACTGCATTTTATTTTTCTTTGAGGTATGGGTTTCGGTCTATTTTACTTTCGTTTTTGTTGATTATTTTGAGTTTATTTTCGGAGAGATTTAAGAGGTGCTTTCGAATTTCCAGATGTTGCTTCAGATGTTATAGATTGGACCTTGCCCGAATTGTGGTTTGAGTTCCTTAAGGTTGTTGGTTTAGATCAGTGGTCGGCACCCATATCTTCACATGTTAGCAGTGCGCGTGTGTTCCCATCAACAGACACGAAGTCAGTGACGTTTTCTTGCTTTACACTGAAAAAACGCTTGCTAACGTTGAAAGATTACTTGTCTTGCTTTCAAATATAAATTAAAAAAGAAGCTGCACCTCATCGAAACGTGATGGCAAATGATGCATTGTACATCACCATCACAATTTTCAATGAAAAAGAAAAGTTCTTCTCAAATTTCATCAAACATTTGTTTTTCGTGTACTTTTCAATAGTTGCGCAGGAAGCGTATCGTAACAGCGAGAGCCGAAGTGCCATTGCCGAAGCCACACGAACTTTCATAGCGTCGGTGTGCTGGCAGCGCTGCTTCAGAATGACAGCCTATGCACTGTGCATACGACGCGCCTAACACTGGTTTAGATTCTGATTTAGTTTGGGAGTTGTGTGGCTTTGATGGTTCTGCTATTGGGTTTAAACTTGCTGAGTTTGGTGAATTTCGGTTGGCATATGAGATGGATTCTCTTGTCGCTTGTGGTTTTGTGTTGATAATAGTGGAGAACGATTTGTTTTTATTCCTTAGGCTGATGTCAGAGTGTGCGCGAGAAGCGAAGCGAAACAACGCGAGAAGCGATGAGCAACGCGAGAAGTTGGCAGAGTGAGAGCTTTGCGAGAAGCGAGCTACATTGTTGAAAATAGTTGTTTGAAAATAAAAGGTAATTAAATTACAGAATGCAACAAAAACAATCGTACGCTCTGACTCAGAGCGTTGCCAATGTTTGACCGTTAAAAAAGGGACAGATTTGAAAATAAAATGAGAAAGTTATGTAAAGAGAAGAGGTAGGAAAAGTAAAAAAATTGCTAAAAATATGTAACCCCAAATGTGCACAAAATACATAAAACAGTTTTTGGGTTAAGCTCTCACATATAATTTAAAAATTGTTTAAATTTCTTAAAAACAGGACAGATCTATCCGGAAAAGGGACAAGTTGGCAACAGAGCCTCTGAGCGAGTTGAAGCGATAAAGCAGGTTGCAAACTGCTCTCTCGCTTTATCGCTTGAACTCGCAACTCGCTTCGCTCTCATTCTGACATCTTTCGATCGATTGCATATGAAAAAGGTTGCAGTGGTTTATCGCTCGTTTTTGCCCAATATTATCGCATCGCTTCTCGCGCGCACTCTGACATCAGCCTTAAGCGTTTATTGTATGTTATGTTGGTTTGTTTTTTCAATAACTCGAATCGCTTGAATTTCTTTCTGTTTAATAAATATTGGCATTTTCGGTAGAAGATGCTGTGGTGGTATTTAAGGTTGTTGTCTTTTTTGCAGTTACTAATACAATTTAGGTTTTAGCATTGCTTGTCGGATTTGGAGTCGATGTGACTTGGTTTATCACTGCAAAGCACAGTTTGTTTGCTTTGCAGTGAGTAGTCGAGTGGCCTAGTCGACCGCAGTTGAAACATCGTCGTCTCAAAGGTATGAATGGTCGAATAGCTGTTCTCTGGTATCCACTATCGATGTGGGTTGGTAATTCAAGCGACGCAAACTTTAATGTGATGAGTCCGTTTTCAATTCGGGAGTTTTGAACTTTCTTCATGATTTTTCGGACTTTAACGATGTTTTGGGAATTTTATTCTGCAAGAATATCGTCCTATCGTATTGTAATAAATAATTCCTTTGGCTTATTTGAGGCTATAAGGTTCTGTTGGACTTGAATTGTATTATTGAGTGTTGTTATTTGAGCTAGTTGCATTGCTTGGATGAGTGTTTTTGTTTTTAAATAATATTGTTTCGTTGTTTAGTTTATGGCCTGATTCTACTGTTCCTCCACTTACTGTTTCGATGACTTTTGCGACTAAGAATGGGGATATTCCGTGAAGGGAATCATTATAGTTCACTTTTCTCTTTAATAGTTACATATATTTTGTCCACGTGTTGTGCTCTTTAATGTTTTGGTTTTGCCTACTTTAAATGTTAATGCGACTCTATCAGATGGCTTCCTCATGGTAGCTACCGTTGATTTTAAGATGATTTTACATTAATCAGTCTTTGTTCTCTTATTTGTTTACGAAACTATGTTGTTTTTGTTGTACTTGTTTAGAGTAAAGGCTCGAGTAAGCTGATTAACCGTGGACTAAACTTGTCTGGGCAAAGTCTGACTTCGAACTGTAACAAAAGTAAAATATAGCGCAAGCTAACTTTGGCGCGCCAAAGTTTGGATACCCTTGCAGTGCCCTGTGTAAGCCGTCAAATTTTTTACAAAATTTGTTAAATGTTGATTTTGAACCGATCGATCCTATGGCAGCTATATGATATAGTAGTCAGATTTACACCAAATTTGGTCAGCCTGTTTAGAACTTAATCAAACACACAATGTGTATATTTGGTTGAGATATTTTGAGAAACAAAAAGTTTTTCATACTAAATGTTGTTTTCGATCCGATCGTTTTTATGGCAGCTATATGATATAGTCGTCCGATTTACACCAAATTTGGTCAGCCTGTTTAAAACTTAATCAAACACACAATGTGTATATTTGGTTGAGATATTTTGAGAAACAAAAAAGTTTTTCATACTAAATGTTGTTTTCGAACCGATCGTTCCTATGGCAGCTATATGATATAGTTATCCGATCCGGCCGGTTCCAACATATGTACTGCAAAAAGACGAACCTATACCAAGTTTCATCAAGATAGCTTCAAAACTGAGAGACTAGTTTGCATAGAAACAGACGGACAGACGGACAGACAGACGGACATGGCTATATAGACTCAGCTCGTCGCCCTGATCAAGAATATATATACTTTATGGGGTCTGTGAGGCCTCCTTCAATGCGTTACACATTTCGTGACAAAATTATAATACCCTCTGCAAGGGTATAAAAATACAAAATCTGTGAGTTTGGATGGGATAACTCTAAAAACAACAAAGCTTTTCATACCAAAGTTTAATTTGCATCTGATTGTTCCTAAGTCAGCTATTGTACAAGCTTGACCAAGTTTTCTCAGGAAGTCAAATATAGTAGGAAATACAAAATCTGTGAATTTGATTTCCATAGCTCAAAAGCAATCAATTTTTTCATACTAAGCAATGTTGACCTTCAAATTTGCTTCAGCTTTGAAAAAAATTGATTGATTACAGGGTTCCACAACAGAGGAGAAATGACTTCCCCTATGGGGTGCCCCTCGTGGCTTTTCTTTAAATCGTCGAGGTGCAGAGGTGCGCACAAGAGCAAACACGCTTAAGTGTTTATATCTTCCATGTTTATTATCTGATCAAATTTTCACCGTAGGTTCAGACACATATATGAATCATTTGTGCCAAGTCTGTAGCTTTTAAATGGATTTTGGTATATCGTTTTCCATTTGTGGGCGAAAGATGTGTGGCATCTACAATTGGAAATAAACTTGATCTGCGTGCAAGTATAAGAAGTCTTCGTACCAAATTCGGCTTCTGATGCTGATCAACAACATATATACTTATAGAGTCTAACACGCCTGCTTCTGCCGTTCCATACATAAATATCTATAAGCATATAAAAACACACGCACGCACAAAAGAATAGCGTGACTTTATTAAATAATTGTCATTGAATATCTTCAGTGTTTATTATCCGATTGCGAACAAGTTTGCACTGCGGCGTTACATCACAAGAACCATTCATACCAAAACTCTCCAGCTTGATAATTGATAACACAGTGTTACAGCAAAAAAAAACCCTGGGAAATGATAGTGGTTTTCTGGTAGGACTTATCGAGTATAGCATACCTGCATACTTGGAATTTTGGGAACACCCCCAAAATCTGCATTTACCACTAAAAAACCGAGTTTTGCTATGTATGGGTACTTAACAGCTTGTAGCTTAGTGAATTTTTTTACTAATAATAAACTTCTTAGCCGATTTAGAAAGAAGAAGAATGGACCTTTCGATTGGTGTATGTATTGTTTGGCCAAACTTGAGACATCAGTGCGTAATTGCCCCCCAAACCCATTTGTTTTCCACTTTTTTCAACATTTACCAACTTTGACAATCGTTTTATGCACTATTTTCTATAAACACCATACTACTTATGGAATGTTTTAGAAATACTGTTTAGTTCTGAGTATAATCCAGGCTTAATTTTAAAAATCGGATAGTAATTGACCAAGATATTATAATTTTAAATTGACGATCGGTCGGGACCCCAATTCTTTATACGTTGAAAATTGTAGGTCTGTTTCTTTTAAATTCCTCTTGTTACAGTGTTTTTATATAAGAATATAAGAAGTCTTCATACAGATGGACAGACAGACAACTCGGCTTTTGATGCTGGCTAAAAATTTATATACTTTATGGGGTCTGTCACGCCTCCTTCTGTTACATACTTTTATTTTATCTTGATCATTTTAGGTCACTATGTCAGAAGAATAATATAACTTATATAGAAATTTTCGTCCAGAATCCAGACATTTTGTAAAACAAAGAAGTTGTTCATATGAACTACTAAAAGCTACTAACTAAAATAATTGTTCCTATGGGAGCTATAAGATATAGATCCCCTATATGAAATAACACCCCAATCCTGAATTTTTGGTCCAAATATCGTGGAAAACATACCCAAAAAATTATAAAAGAGTCGGTGCCACGCCCATTTTTGCACTACCAATAACAATTAATATTATCAGTCCAATGAAAAAAAATTGACCAACAAATCGTGTTCCGTCCTTGAGTTATTAATTTCAAAAATTCGGACACAGTTGTCATAGTGCACCGCTTGAAACATGGCTTGTCTGATGTCATCCGATCTTGCGGACTTGTAGTAGTGGAGTGCACTGGTAGCCCAGAATATCTTTTCTTTGTTAACAATACCGTTAATGATGGCCCTGCTCTTCATGTCGATCTCCCCTCCAGGCTCTCTTTTGATGGTGAAAATGATGGCTTCACCTTCATCATAAGTATCCAAACAGCCCGGGAAGTGAGTATTCAAAGTTTCATAGTATACCTGCTTCGGCTAGATATTTTACCAGTAACCTTTGAAGTCTGGACGTTTCTGTAGTGCTGATAAATCCTCGCGGAAGGCACCCCACGAATCTCTTTTGACCCTCCTTCATTATTTTTTTAATTTTCTAAAACTGAGGTGGTAGGCATCCCAGTCTACCTGACATTTTCTATCCTATTGTAAAGTCTGCTCGTTTCCTTCTTATTCTGGCCCAGCTCCGGTGCTCACCACTTGTTGCGGTTTGACTCTGGAGGACGGCTAATGGGGTAGGATTAGTGGCGCCATCTATTGTTTGGTACGCATTATTGAAGAACAATCAATAGTGAACGCTTTGCACTCAAAAAGTACTGGGTCTCCTACTGTCGAGCTTGCTCCACTGTAGCTTACTGTATTTTTTTCTTAAATTCTTAAAAGTTGTGTGCATTTGGCGACCCTAAACCTTGCGCCCGTAGCGGTTGACCCCCCTGACCATCCCTCGAGAGGGTGCTGTATATATTTATCAATTTGACATTGACAATCTGCACTATTATCGCAGTGACCTTTATTTAAATATTGGAAGTTCCTCTCTCGCCTCTCTCGAGCTTGTTGTCAGAAAAGACCTCAAGCTTTGTTCTTCTTTGGCATGCTCTACGCTCAACCAAAAACCTTTAAAAATAAAAACTAATAAAAGGAAAGAAATAGAATTTTAAAAATATATACAAAAAACATCTAAGCCTTCTGTTTGTGGATGGCTCAACATTTATAGAGAGCTTGCTCTCTCTCCTCTGCTCCCTACTCAGAAAGTAACAAGTCCGAAGCTTCTGAGTTTGGCTGAGTTAGAAAAAGTTGTTCATACCAAGCAATATTTGAGCCTTAGCCATTTTCCGTCTTATTCCAGAATGAATTTGCTTCAACTTTGTTGTGGCTAATACTCTCTGCAAGGGTATAAAAAGATCCATAAAGCTAGAGTGGAGCAAGCTTGACAGTAGAAGACCGTGAACTTAGGCAAAAGAGGAAACAATTGAAACAAGCGCACGTTTTATACCAGCGCCTATTGCTACACATGGGAAATTCTCTAATGTAATGTAATCTAATGTACGCCTTTATTTTATTTTGACAAAAGCCGAAACTTATAGCACTTGATTAGCACTATAATGGGTTCTAAGTTTGATTTTAGGCAATTGATCGTTTTTAATAAAATTACAAAAAACCGAGGCATTCGCACGCAAAGACAGAAGTCACTTTGCGAAGGCCTTATATAGCTAAAATTAAATAGATTCCATCTAAAAATTTGTTAAAACAACATACTTTGCATTTTTTGGGTGCGGTTTACATTTCAGGAGATTTACCCATATATCCCATATGCATTATAGTCCGAATTTGTCCTTAAAATTTACCTCGATCGGATGATAAACATTATAGTCCGACTTTGTCCTTAAAATTTACCTCGATCGGATGATAAACATGGTAGTTATTCAACAAACAATTTTTCACAGCGCGCTGTAGCGTCTCAAGCGTGTCATTTGGCATATAACATTACATATTAGCTTCTTATCACTATTTGCTTTTTACCACAATTTCCTCTCTCCCACTGTAGATTTACGGATCTTTTTCAATTATTACTTATATGGGAGTAAAATCAGTTGCTTCGAATGGAAAAGTGCAGATTGTTGTTTAATCTTTCTTTTTCAAACTATACTTTAATGATCTTCTTCAACAATAAACTTGCAGGTAAATTAGGTTTTGGAACGGCAGGAGACCATTACGGTGTCATTTCGCTTGGTCATGCTGCCGTTTCACCTGCACTTACCTATCATGGAACTTTATCCCATGCCGCTGGTGACTTCGGGCATCTAGGCGCACCAATCGCCGACTACAGCCTTAGACATGGCATTGGTTCATTTGGAGCTGGGTTTAATCGGTATGCTCCCAGTGTTTCTGCATTAAGCGCCCATCCCCCGCTGACGCCCGCTGTCTATTTAAAGTCAGCGCCTGTGGCGCAGCACGCGCTCCTGAAGGTGCTGCCGGAGAAACATTTGGAAGATTTTGTAAGAGCGCACACAGAACGCACTGAAATATAAATATGTATTTTAATAACTTCTTTATGGTACACAGGATGCTCATCCACGATATGCTTTCGAGTATGCAGTCAATGATCCTCACACTGGCGATAACAAGCATCAGCGGGAGGAGCGCGATGGCGACGTGGTCAAGGGAGAGTACTCACTGGTCGAGCCCGATGGCAATGTGCGTACTGTGAAATACTACGCCGATTGGAAAACAGGCTTCCATGCTGAGGTCATCAACAGTCGTGATCTAGGTAAACTTGTGACCAAGCGTCAGACAGCGACGAGGTCGTGAGGTGAGAATATTTAATAATTAAACCGAAATAAATATAAAGTCGATCTAACCCTTTCTTTCGCTATCACTCTCTCACTCTTCTTACAGTGCCTGTGTTAAGATCAGTGCCTTGTTTTGTTTTGCCAGCAACTGTAAATAGCCGACGACTCGATCTTCTTCTCATTAAAGCTTAAATTTATTTATGCAAACACCACAACGACAAGAATAAGACAGAAAAAGGAGGGCCGCCATTTTGTACCAGCACGTTCCCCTTTATCGATACTCATAATATCTATCTCTTTTGTGCTCATGTGATAAGCAATTTAAACTGAACTGCTTAAACTCCTCTCTACTCTCTTCCTCATTACATTGCGTGGTTCTGTACACATACAAACTTACATATTTATATTCGTGTATATATTGTGTACATTGTAAAATGAATAAAAAATCTTTTTAGAAACACTAGGGATTTTCTCTTATTGTAATTGAAAACTGACGCAAGCTATCTTCGGCGCACTAAAAATGGCATGCCTCTGCAGACTGATCAAGAATATACATATATACTTTATGGAGCTGCCAAGCCTACTTTAATGGATTCCAAACTTCGTGACAAACTAATAATACCCTCGGCATAGGTATAAGTATAACGCAATCTATCTTTGGCGCGCCAAAGATTGTATACCCTTGCAGAGTCCTGCGTTCAAATTTTGATTCTATCCAAATTTGGTTAGATTGTACATATACATATACAGGGTCCGGCACTCGAAGTGTAACCTATTCAAAAGGCCATAAAATCGGTTAGGAAAATGATTCTCATTTATTTCAAATGACCGAATATGTGAAAATTATCCAAAACTCAGAATCCATTCACTTTGGCTCGCTATGACCACTTTTGACCTTGACTATTGCCCTGAGATGGTCCAAAACCGAATCGGAAGTTACCCGAACGTAACTTCCCGGTACTTAAGCCCATTCATGGAGAATGGCTTTCTTCAGCGTATCGAGATCCATTGTGTGGTCGAAATGAAGCTCAAAACGTTGTTTTTTAACCATTCTTGGCGCTCTCGCGCTTTGTGAGACGGTGCCGAGTCTTGTTGAAGCGTCCATGATCTGCGACCGAAATGTTTGTCTGCCCACGTCTGCCCCCAAGAACATTTTACCGATAGTAAGGCGCATTTATTTTGACGCCAGGCTCAATAAAACCGTTAAAAAGCGCTTTTTGGCGGTTACAGCGGCCCAAACCATTATTTGTGGCGGGTGCTGCTTTCTGGTGGCCAACCGATAAATCAAATTCTCGTATGAAAGGTTTGTCAAGAAAACTCTATCATTTTGGGAGTTTACAAATTGCTCAATTAGAAAAATTTTGTCGTCAGAAAACAAGAATATTCGGAAATTGACCGCTATCGGCCAAGCGAAGCAGCTTCTTCGCTCTCTCAAGTCTAACTTTTTGCTGCATCGGAGTAAGATCATGTGCCTTTAAACTTGTAAGGCTTGACCTTGAGCTCATTTTTCAATATGCGTCGGATGCTGCGATCGGATACTTTTAGATCTGTAGCCATTTGATTGGCACTTCGTCGTGGATTTCGCTCAATCCGCTTCTTCACTTTTTTAACCATCTCAGGTGACGTTGCAGTTTTTTGATAACGACCTCCATGGCATTTTTCGATGCTACCAGGATCATTATAACGAGATATGGTGCGATAAACAAACACTTTATTCACTTTGAGGCTTTTGAGCTCACGAACAATCGCTGGTTGTGATTTTCCAGCTAAATATACGGCAATCACACTATTAAGTTTGAATTCCATCGCCCATAACTTTTTTCTCGTTCAATATTATCAAAATGCTTTTCTACGCTTGTAGACAATACTTAGAACTATCAACTAGCAAATTTTCAAATCGCTAACGCCACTGTGATAGATGCGACAACGGTCTGAAATTGGTTACACTTCGAGTGCCGGACCCTGTAACGACAACAGAGATGTGAAATTGGTTGAGAAAAAAAAATTAATTTCATAAAAGTTAATTTTTAATAGACCGTTCCTATGACAGCTGTATAGGATACAAGGCTGCAAGCCGGTTCCGAGCCGAACCTCGCAGAAATGGTTCAGTTCGGGTTCTTTGGACTACCCGAAACGAGCCACGAACCAAACCCCTTTAAAGTTTCGAGCACCGTATTTGAACCCGAACCGGAGCACTTTCACAATAAAAAGATTCGGTACGAAAATTTTTGTTAACCAATATAAATATTTCTGTATTATGAAGCATTTAGACTAGTCGACAAACCAGTCAATGTTGATATTAACTTAATCAATCCTAGTGTAAACAGCTATCAACTTGATCAACTGTTGCGTTGCCGTAGTTTGACAATGCGAAAAACGTTAGTTGGCCTCACGAGTGTGAACATAGTGTGAATGCCTACTGTCAACAGTTGAAGTCACAATTGGCGCGTTGACTGCCCGAAATAAAGTTGACTTCATGTTCATTCTTTTGTTTTGTGTTGGCAAACCCTTTGTACATATTAGAAATGGCAACACTTTGATTTGACATTCGATATAATTAATATTGTCCGTTTGTTTTAACAGTGCAGTTTAAAAAAAACAGTAATTAATAATAAAAATATATTTAAAAATATATTTTAATTTATTTATGTACAATGTACATTGTTATTTAACGATCCATAAATATGCTACGGTTCCGGACGATAGCTTTCGACAATGGTATACCGATATTTCGCCGCCTTTTTTGATTGTTGTGAAAAACAGCAATTGCGAAGCGGAAGTATTTGAACAAATGTAAAATGACATCGACAATATGAACTATTTGATCGAAATATTGAATTTAATTTATTGGCTGATGCCATTGTACTTATTTTATCTTAAATGCATGAGAACTTACCACTGCTTCGAAACATAAACAACAATATCGATGAATATCACTTTCGATACACACACAACATCGACGTCAACAACAAATGCATTAGCAACGTGAACATCAACGAATGTGCATATCAACTAGTTTAAATTACTGTCAATTTCATCTTCAACGCGTTGACATCTCTCCAGTTGCTCAACTCAAAAATTGGTTGGCAAACCGGTTTTTTTGTCAACTCAGTCAACTAAAAAATATAGCGCAAGCTAACTTTGGCGCGCCAAAGTTTGGATACCCTTGCAGTGCCCTGCGTAAGCCGTCAGATTTTTTCCAAAATTTGTTAAATGTTGATTTTGAACCGATCGTTCCTATGGCAGCTATATGATATAGTAGTCCGATTTACACCAAATTTGGTCAGCTTGTTTAGAACTTAATCAAACACACAATGTATATATTTGGTTGAGATATTTTGAGAAACAAAAAAGTTTTTCATAGTAAATGTTGTTTTCGAACCGATCGTTCCTATGGCAGCTATATGATATAGTAGCCCGATTTACACCAAATTTAGTCAGCCTGTTTAGAACTTAATCAAACACACAATGTGTATATTTGGTTGAGATATTTTGAGAAACAAAAAGTTTTTCATACTAAATGTTGTTTTCGAACCGATCGTTCCTATGGCAGCTATATGATATAGTAGTCCGATTTACATCAAATTTGGTCAGCCTGTTTAAAACTTATTCAAACACACAATGTATATATTTGGTTGAGATATTTTGAGAAACAAAAAAGTTTTTCATAGTAAATGTTGTTTTCGAACCGATCGTTCCTATGGCAGCTATATGATATAGTGATCCGATCCGGCCGGTTCCGACATATGTACTGCGTGCAGTAAAAAGACGGACCTGTACCAAGTTTCATCAAGATAGCTTCAAAACTGAGAGACTAGTTTGCATAGAAACAGACAGACAGACAGACGGACAGACGGACATAGCTATATCGACTCAGCTCATCGCCCTGATCAAGAATATATATACTTTATGGAGTCTGACACGCCTCCATCAATGCGTTATAAATTTCGTGACAAAATTAAAATACCTTTTGCAAGGGTATAACAAGTCATGTGTTGAGCTTGGACGCCAATTGTTGATATCGCGAGAATTGAAGAAGTGTCAACTAGTCTAAATGCACCATAACGCTTGGAACATAAGAGGAGGATGATCCGCCCTTTAAGTCATCGTGAGGCTGGGACTACATTTTTGGCAAGAAAACTAACGACAAGTTTTTCAAGTCGTTAAGGCTAAAGGCATGATGAAAAATCGGCACGGAATTTATTGAATAAAACTAAATTAGTTTTCAAAATTAATAAAAAGGCATAGAGCACATTTTCCTGCGACACTTTTTATACCCTTGCAGAGGGTTTTATAATTTTGTCACGAAGTTTGTAACGCATTAAAGGAAACGTGTCAAACCCCATAAAGTATATATATTCTTGATCAGTATGACGAGTTGAGTAGACATCCGTCTCTCTGTCTGTTTTTTTGCAAACTAGTCTCTCAGTTTTGAAGTTATTTCGATGAAACTAGGTACAGGTCCGTCTTTTTGCTGCACGTAGTACATATGCCGGACCCGTCCAGATCGAATAACTGCCACAAGAACGGTTCGGAATCAACATTTAGTACGAAAAAATCTGTTGTGTTTGGTATAGATTTGTTTATCCTAACCAAATTTGGCGCAAATCGGACTACTATATCATATAGCTGCCATAGGAACGATCGGTTCGGAATCAACATTTATTAAGAATAACTTTTTTGTTGCTCAAGATATCTAAACCAAACTCACAGACTGTGTGTTTGGTACAGTATTATGCATCCATACCCAATACGAACGATCGGTTAAAAATCAAAATTTAGTATGAAAAACTTTTTTTAGACCCTGTACTTGAAAAAAACCAGAGACCGTAAATAAGAGTTATGCATGAAAATTGTAACTAAAAAAAAGCAGTAAGCTACAGTGGAGCAAGCTCGACAGTAGGAGACCCAGTACTTTTTGAATAAAAAGCGTTCACTAAAGATTGCTTTTCAATGTTGCGCACCATTCAATAGACGGCGCCACTACGAAGATAAGTTAAGAAACACAGAGGTCGCTAGCGTCTCTTCTTCTTCCTTTTGCCCGTAACAATGTTAGATGAATAACTTCCGCGTTTATCATCCGATTGGAATGAAATTTTCTGGACTGGTTTGGACCATAGTGTATATTTAATGTACCAAAAATCAAGGCACTAAAAGCACTAAAGGGGCTGTTGTAATTCGACTTCGAAATTTTTTATTTCAATTTCAGGGGGTGTGGCAAAAATCTAAGACAAACTTGATCAATGGGACTTATAGATGAACGTACATGCCAAATTTGATATCTCTAGCTCGTATAGTCTCTGAGATCTAGGAACTCAAAAAAGGGACAGACAGACGGACAGACGGACATGGCTATATCGACTCGGCTGTTGATGCTCATCAAGAATTTATATACTTTACGGGGTCTGCCACGCCGGTATCAGCCAAAAACTTGTATTTGCAATCTTTAATAATAAAAATAATTGTAAACATTTCAATTTTTTTTTTAAATCAGATATAATAATTAAGTCTCAATTTTATATTTAAAAGTTACAAAATATAATTATAATACATCATATGTCCTTCAAGGACGGATATTAAGGATCCTTTTATATATTAAAATAGTGACTGTGAATACATCAATCTAACAGAAATACTTTTGAGATTTTTTGCGTGAGACGCAATGCCACCTATTTATTTATAAAAATCAAGAAGCTGGATGCTTGAGATCGTGTTACAAATGCCTGTATAACAATCCAAAAAAACATGTATTCTTATGAGCATTTATCACATTTTGACTTATAATTCCCAAACAATTCAAGCGAAGACCGGGTACATAAATGACAAAATATTTAAGTTGGCTGCTTGTGAGGCTGCTGGCTTATTGGCTTTTTTAATTTCAATGGGGAATAGGGTGTGGAAAAAGCAAGGCAAAACTCTGGCTTAGCTAAGTCAGAGTGATTATTCCTTGTTTTGGACACATCAAGTCGACTCATAGGTGGAAACTCCAGCAATGCAGCGTACACCCTTTCCCGCGGGAGAGGACCTCCACGTGGTATCCCCTGGTAACGTACTAGTAGTACGTCTAACTCTGAGCGGCGACGTTATCCCGTCTACTCCTAAAAAACCTAACTTCTGTCTATCACGCATCCCTTCTCCAAGACCTGGGCAAGGGTCTTTTTAAAGGCCCACTCTCAAGTCAGGGGCGTCATGCGACCAATACCCGTTGACTTAAAGGTTCGCAGCTGAGGGGTAATTCCAGCTGTGCTTGGACGGAGCCTTCCCGAGGCCGGTCAACCTCGGGTCGTATCCAGCCTTGCCGAGGTATGGGGCACTGCCTAGGTCGACCCACTGTCTCACCACATCTTTTCGGGCCCGCAGCGCTTGCCTTGTCGAGCGATGCGGGCGATATGGTATATGAATATGAACCGAGACTAGACGATGTCGATACGAGCGATATTGACGAGGAGGCACTACTCAGCTCCAGCCAGGAGACGTTAGTGCAGAATCGCTCAGGTGGTGCGGCTCAGACGAGAACACCCCAAACCAACCCCACAACCGAAACACGTGAAACGGCGATGCAAAGTGTTGATGGTAAGCCCAGGACGGACTACCAGATACTCAAAGCAAAGGCCGGTCGAGCCCGTTTCATTCTTGGCAAGATTGCTATGAACGAAGCAGAGGGTAATACCGACCCGCGCGACGCCGAGGACAAATTACGATGTAAAGAAACGATCGCGCAGTTCGAGGCACAGCGTGCAAATTTAGCGTCGAAACAAACGCAGAATGGCAAATCTAAGCGTAGTAGCTCCCAGGAAGGATGCGAAGGGCGATGCAAGGGCCACCTCGTTCGGGAAAACCGAGGCACGGCTTTTCAGCGAAGTGGCAAAAGACAACTTGGCCATGGCACTGGTTGACGGGCTCAACGCGGATGGTAAGCTGCTGGCGGAGAAGTGGGGAGAGGTGGAGACCAAACTCTCCGATTTGGTCATGGACCATGTCCTGAGCAAACCGGGGTGCTCCATCCCGTCCTATGACTCCTCAGCCGTGATACAGGGCCATAGGGTAATCACCTGCGAGGACGATGGTTCGAGGTTGTTCCTGGTAGAGTGCATAGCTAAGATTAGCGATGCATTGGTTGGGCTTAAGATTAAGCTCATCCCAGCCAGGGACATCCCTCGCCGCCTCCGGGCACGCATTTGTTTACCCAAGGGTCAAACGGATCATGATAAGCTGATCCGGACGTTGCGAGTCATGAACCCAGGGATCAAGACCGATGACTGGGTGGTGCTAAAGGCCGAGCAAGTAATGAAGGCGAGCCAGCCATTCCTCCTCGTAATTAATGAGAAATTTCTGAAGCAGCTGGAGCAGAACGACCACAGGCTGTGGTACGGTGTACGAAAGGCAAAAATCAAGGTCTTTCGAAACGAACCTCCCGACAACATCCTCGAAGAGGTCGATGACACTAGCGGGCTGCTAAACGACCTAGCACTTGAGGAGAAGCCATCTATCGAGACCGACACTGGCGAAACAAGCGAGACAACACACTAATGCCGACTGTCGTTCAGATAAATCTGAAGCTTTGCAGGGTGGCTTCAGACAATCTGGTTGTCTTCCTCCGTGAGGAGTAATAACCAGAGAGAAACTCATCTGGACGATAAACACTTTTGAACCATACAAAAGCCCAGGACCGGAGGGAATAATTCCAAAAATGCTACACAGAGAGAAAAAATCAAGTATTTCGTACTTAAAACTCAACAATTCGAACTTGATATCGAACCAAGTGCGGAATTACTATATTCGAGGACGACGTACTTATTTCAAGTTCGATTTTCAAGTACGATTTTTAAGTTTGTAGTCTTGAATTAAGTACACTTTATACTTGAATCAAGTACTGAAAACTCTAAAAATGAGAATTTTCGATCTCAGTTCAAGTTTTCTTATTCTTGAAATAAGTATTTGCGATTTTAATTTAAGTTTTTTTGTACACGATTTAAGTTCTTGCGTACCTAAAATTCAAGTACATAATATTCTTAATGTAAGTAATTACAATCTTGATCCCAGTTTTTTAAATCTTGATTTAAATTTTTGTGTACTTAAGATTTAAGTTCATAAAATTCTTGAAATAAGTATTTTGAATCTTGATCCAAGTTTTTTTAATCTTGATTTAAATTTTTGTGTACTTAAAAATTCAAGTACATAAAATTCTTGAAATAAGTATTTTAAATCTTGATTCAAGATTTCTTAAAGTCGATTTAAGTACATGTGTACTTCAAATGTGAGTACCCAAAATTCTTGAAATAAGTATATGTACTTGATTCAAGAATTTGAGTACTTAAATAAAGTAATGCTTGATTTAATGTTTGAAAACGACTTTTTATTTTATTTTTATACATCTTTTAACAAATCATTTAAATGTATTTTATTCTTACATATGTCTTATTGTTATTTAATGGATATAGATGTAATGGTGGACTTATAAATTCTAAAATGTTTCGTACTTCAATTTCTTTTAATAAGTGACCTTCTTCAAAAGCATGGAAATGACGATCAAATTGTTTTAAAATAATTTGTTGGTACAAGAAACCAACAGCGTCAGGAAGGATCATCAACTACCACTCTAAGCATCCCAAGACGATGATTATGAACACGGCAATAAGCTGTATAAAAAGAATGCTGACACTTGGTGACAAAATTTTCCAAAAGGTCATAAAAAAACAGATAATGGACATACTACAGAAGAATGATTTCCCAAAACACATAATAAAAACACTTATTAATGAACAACAGAAATCAACAACCAAACCAAAATCGGAACAAAAATCATACAAAGCACTAACATACATACCCAACCTTTCTGAACGTTTAAATAAATCTGAATGCTACAATAAACAAGATACACAAATAGCACACAAACCGACGTTAACCCTACAAACATATTTTAATAAAACAAAAACCAAGATAAACACAATGGACAAAAGTAATGTTGTTTACAAAATACCATGCAATGGAAACAACATAGAAAAATGCAACAAATCATATGTTGGAACGACCAAATCAAAACTTAGAACAAGACTATCACAACATAAATCAGACAGCAAACTTAGACTACAAACACACATACAAAAGACCGCGTTAGCCACACATTGCATAGAAAACAGACACACAGCGAATTTTGAACAAACAAAAATACTGCAACAAGAACAACATTACAAGAAACGTTACACATTGGAAATGCTTCACATTATCAATACACCAATACACCAAAGACTTAACTACAAAACGGACACTGATAACTGCGCACATATATACAGACACCTAATTAAAACATATTCAGTTACCAACTCCAAGCCGCACAGTAACAACGCGTCTTGTAAATCAAATAGTAGGTTAAAAATAATTTAAGAATTTTAATGTTATTTATAAGTTTCGTAATGTTTTTCTTTTACATGTTAATTGTAGTCGCCCTGAAGACGACAGCCGACGGCTTGTCGAAATACACTGCCGCTCAACTGAATAGGTTCACAAAGATCTGTTTGCATTTTGTCCTCTCTCTCAATTCCTTGTTTACGTATATTTATTATTAATGCATGATTTGAAGCTTCATTCCTTTCACTACATGGCAGCAAAGCAAAATAACGGAATATGCCTAACTGTAATCATATTTTTTCGCTCGTCGTCAAATTCGTTGGAATTAATGCATTTTTTTTGGCTCAACTAAATAGGTTCAATAGCATTTGACTTTAATTTGTGAGCGACAGCGATAATTTAAAGACGTAAATTTTTTAGTGATTATCAATTAAGAGTAGTCGCAGCTATTATAATGAAAAATGGGCCGCGGAACTCAACTGGGTGACTTTAAAAAAGGTAGAATAGAAGGATATGTCGAGTCTGGTCTAAGTCACCGTCAAATCGTCAAAAAAATAGATCGAAGTCAAAATGTTGTTAGTAATTATCTTCGAAATAAATCAAACTACGGCAACAACATGAAAGGAGGTGCAAAATACGCGACAACGGTAACAGCCAGAAGACACATTATTAGAGCAGTATCCAATTCAACACGCTCAGCTGCCAAAATCAAGGAAGCATGCGGTGTTAAGGCCAGTCTGGCGACTGTGAAACGCATAATTCGTAGTGCTAAACATTTGAAGAGGTTAAAAAAAAAAAAACCAAACTGTGAATATTTACTTTTTATATTTTTATTTCTTATTTGAATCTCTTGAACCTATTCTGTGGAGCCAAAATAAACAGTCAATTTTTGTTATGTTTCTGGAAAAAAAAAATTATTTGTACTTATATTAGCGACCGCTAGCTGTTGTTTATTATTAAGAATTAAATTTTGTATAAAATAAAATATATTTCATCGCAATCGCCCAACTACTTAAAGAGATTTGATCCAATAACTTTGATAGAAATCGTGAACCTATTCAGTTGAGCGGCAGTGTATATTGGCAACAATTATTCTTATTAAACACAGACCTCGAGCCAGCAAAAACTACAAATTATTTGTTGGCAAAGAACATAAACATTTTCATTTTTAATAATAAACGACTTAACTTTATATAATTTAACATTTTTAAATTCAGTAGCAAGATAATAATTAACTTTAAATATTGTACCTTTAAAATTAATTTCATTACATGAAAGGCACTCTTTGAAATTTATATCAACTTCATTTTTGTTAATTATAAACGAAAAAAAATCTTCTTTAGTAAAATCTGTGATTGAAGCTGATTTGTACTCAAAAACAGGCTCAATGGAGTTTTCATGATTAACTAGAAATTTTGAAAACTTAAAGCTAGACTTTAAAGCTTATGTATGAGGGGGATTTATCCGCGACGTAATATTATGAAAATAAATTTTCCCTTCTTTGTGTTTGGCTTCAAAGCGCATGCACCAAATATTTTTCAAAGGCCCGCATTTCCTTATTGCTGAAACATAATGCACAAGAAAATGGTGCTTAGGCTTTAATGGACCATATAAATTTATATATAATGAGTGATGTATTTGGATTAATGATTCTAATTTAGTTAGGTCATCGTCATTATAGTTTGACCTAAAAAGTAAATCCGAAATATCTAACAAGACCAAAAAAAAAATCCAATGTTTGTTTGTTTGTTTTAGGTAATAGATCTGCTATCATAAGAGGCAAGAAAAATATAAAACAATTCACTTCACTTGCTGTCATTTTAAGGTTAAATTGTTTAAGTCGATTGAAATCTAATGCAATAGATGCATTATTTATATCTAGTTCACCATACTGGAAAAGTTGTTTTCTGCCATTTAATACGGATAATGAAATAACTTTTGAATTAATTAATTCAAGTAACATATTACAAACGTCGTATACAAAGACACCCTCATATACATCATGCATTAAATCAAACACAAAATTATCAGTTACAAAAAAGCTTGGCAGGTCGTTAAAAATACAAAGAGATTTAATCCCTGATTCTTTAGAATTATTTTCTAAAATATCTTTTTGGTAGGAATCTTCATCTCTCAAATACGTTTTAAGCTCTACTTCATCATATTTCATTTCATCCTTACTTCTCCTACAAGCTCGACAGAACCGCTTAGAATTAAATGACTGAACGAAACCTAATATTGAGTTAACGGCTAAATTGTCGCCTACTATTAAACCTAAAACAAAATGAACTTTTTGAACACCTTTGCCTGCGTTAATCTCTATGCCATTTTCTAAAAACTTTAGTTCTTGTATTAAATGATAAAATGAATTTTCGTTCCCGTTAATTTTAAGTTTGTTGTTGATATAAATGCGGCTGGGTAAATATAGTGCAGTTTCGATATTAAATGCTGGGGCATAGAGGGAAAGCTTATATAAGAAGCGCAAATGGAATATACATGACTTCCAAGAGGATTATTAATTTGGAAATCATCAAAGTATAAAATATAAGGAATTACTAATTCTGTACTAAACTGCTCAAGTTTTTTCTGTATATTTCGCCACTTGTAAAACTGGTTATATTATTTGATAGCAACCCATCTTTAATATTACACAATGTTAAATCTAAAAGATTAGGGATTTCAAAAATGGCTTTAAAAATGTATCTTAATGGCATAACAAAAATTTTAGATACTTTTAAATCTAGTGTAGGGTTTCCTTGAGTCACTACTTCTGAAACTTTTTCTTCAATAACGTAAGGTGTTGGTTCCTTAAATAAACTTAGTTCTTATAATGTCCTTATCATTCTATGTTCCGTACGGATTTCTACAAATGGGCTTTTACAAAAATTTAATAGACATTCTAAGTTGCTATTAATCAAAATGTCATCTTGATTTAACTGGTATTCTATAGCAGAAGATAAAGCTGATGAAAGTATTGAAAACATTTTTTGGATTTCTATGACGTGGCTTCTTGGCATAGAATTTTTTTCATACAAGTTAAGTGAGATAAACAAAGCTTGTTGTTTTAAATTTTTAAAAACAGTAGAAATATCCTTCATGTTAGGTATATTTTTACCCACTGGAATATTATCTATAACTGGCGGAGATTCATTTAACTCACTTTCATTTAGTTGCTTAGGAGTAGTCAACAAAATATTTAAAGTTTTATCTAATTCAACATTACTTATTTGCCTCATATGACGTTTCTCTAAATGTACCCGAAAACTTGAAAAGTTAGTAAATGTTTGTCTACAGTTGCTTTGACCGCACTCCAATATTAATAATTTTGTTGTCATTAGGTGATCAACTTTAAAATGAGTAATTAGTTCTTTCGGCTCTTTAAATGCCTTGTGGCATTTAAAGCAAATAAACATATTTAAATTTTTTATTCTTGTAAATATTGCAAAACGGATATTATATTAGATGACTTTGTGTCAAAAGGAGTATCTATTTGGAAAAAATATTTTTGGATTAACAGCCAAGGGTGTTGGCATGCTACTGGATATTTAAGAGATAAAACTTGAAAAATTTTGAAACATATATCTAAGCTTTCAATAAAAGATTTAAACTTCAGTAAGTTACCATCAATATATATATAAAAGTCTCTAAGGTCGCTTTCCGAAACTCCAACGACGATAAGAAAAGGCTGAACTGTCAATCCAGCTGAGTAGAACTTATTTACGACCGAATCGATTTTTCTTTCGTAATCGTTGATGGATAAGATGTGTAAGGCGAAAGATTCCATAGCATCCGTTATTGTAGCCTTCTTAAATTTTTTTCCACTTCCGTCCTTAAAGCGGGCCGTTGGTAACAGAACAGCTTTTAAAAGGATTGTCAGCAAATAATCCTGCGCATCTATTAAAAAAAATATCGTCAATATAAAGTATTGTAAGAAACATTTAAAAATTTACCAATATTTGTTGCTGATTTAGCTTTAAGTAAAAGCTGTTTGCTGTAATCATTTACAATATTGTTTTCCAAATATTTAAGAATTTTGATTTTAAACTGCTCCCATTTTGCAAAAAGCATGTGAGCCTTTGATGGATATAGAAATTCAAAATCTATTTTTATCTGAAATATATATTTTTTAAAATTTAAGAGCAATTAAAAGTGAGAGGATATAATAATTACCAAATCAGCAGCTTTCGCGTGAGATAACTTTGACCAATTTTTCAAAAATTCCGTGGTATTTAGGTCTCTTAAGTCTCTTTGGCGAATATTACAGGTGGCTTTCCATTTTTGGCACACCTCTTCCCAGTCAGAGCCGTCTCTGTTCAAAGCAGTTTTTAATGCAGTTCCTATTGACTCATCTATTTCAGGAATAACAGGAATAATGTCATTGTTATTTTCTCCTTCACAGATACTGCTGAATCTAGCCTTTTTATAGCGAGCATTTCTGTACTTGGAATATAACCTTCCAGTCGGACTATTTTTCCCTTTTCTTTTAATAAAATAATAATCCTAGAAATTAAACAAATACAAAATTAAGTATCGATATTTGTTAATGGCAAATCTTATATTTGCTTTTGAATATCTTACCTGCATTACATTTTCGCACGGAAAATTAAAACAAATTTCAGATAATATAAGATCAAAGTCATTTGTTTTTAATTGAATTTTGTTTATGGTGACCTCTTCTACAATTATATTTATTAAATCATCCCTGTGAGAATTTAAGAGTGATGAATTCTGCTGTTCATACATAAGAACGGCACGTCCTCTTGTTGACTCTTATAAAATTGTGGAAAGTTCCTAGCAGAATTGAGAAGATTTTAGTTAAAATTGCGAATCAAATATTAAAAAACAAAAATGAATACCATTAAAAAAAAAACAATTTAAGTTACCCTATTTAAAACCGGGGTTAATGTGCTATTTGATCTGCACAAAAAGGCTGAACATTTAGAGCCCACAGATATGGTTTCGTCGTCAATTCCAAACTGATCAAAAATAAACAAAATAATTATAACTTTTTTTAAATCTTTGAAATTGGTAAAATAAACTTACCATTAATTTTTTCCACACCAAAAGCTTTTGTCGGAACTGTACCCTCAAACCTAAGGGAGGAATGGCCTCTACTAAGTCTCCTCGTTCTAAAAATTGTAAGCTTTTGAATGTTACTTTTGCAGCTAGGTTGAAAAAGGATAATAGGAAATAAATTTAAATTAACAAATTAAAAATAAATACAAAATTATTTATAGTATGTAGGTGTACATATAAATTTATATATTTAATTTTCAAAAACAAATATATATGTTTGTATGTACACCTATTTAAATAAAAGCTTGAATCTATTCTGCTGCCAACAGCTTCTACTGTTTTTTTAATGTCACATGTATTAAGGAATATCGCTGCGCAAGCATGCATATGTATGTATGAATTCATATATTTTTTTTAAGAAATCAAAACTTAAGAAATCTAAGTACACAACTTATTGTAAAAAAAAGTGATTTAATGTACGTATGTTTGTATGTAAGTATGTTCAGTCCGGCGCCACTTATTATTGCACAGCAACGACATGCATATACATGTATACATACATATGTATGTACATCGAGTCCGGCGCCACTTATTACTGTACAGCAACGAAAACCAAAACTCACAAATGCATACATATATATGTATGTATGTATGTATATAATCTTCGAAAAACATTTTGCTTTTCTTACTATTTTTATTCACTTTTTGTATATATAATTTATTGCACTTTTTTATAACTTACCTTCCAAAAAAGGCAAAACTTCTGGCATATCAAACTCATTTAACAATTCTATTAACTTTCATTTTCACTAACAAATTCACTGCACTCCGAGTCTGGCATCGTGTGGCGTGTTCCAATTCTAAGCTGCAAGTAAACCAATTTCGTTCAACGCCGTGACAAAATTCATGTTGAGCGAATTTGTCGAAAGATCGAGAAAAAGTAACAAATATTTCTCTCCCTTTCCCACTTATTGGGTTTTTAAGTAGATTCTGGCGCGGCGACGAAGATCTACCGTTAGTGGCGCCACTGGCGGTTTTTATTTCATTGGACATAAGGAATAGGGATGGGTCGTGCCAAATATTTTTTGACGGTCACTCACGAGACCGTACTAGACTTAATTCTATAAAACGCAATACGTACACACGCAGTGCCATTTCACGCAGTGCCGAGGTCCGTGCCCATCTCTATGTTAATACGCTCATCGTATTTTCATACATGTGTACATTTATACATACACACATATATATGGATGCACATAAATGTTTGTATGTGAAACTAAATGCATAAAATCATACTATTTAACCTTTATTATTTTCTAATGCTATGCATATGCAATAACATAAAACTAATTTACATATAAATTATTATGTATTTATGTACGCATACTTATAAGTATTGTCTGTTCTTGCACGCATATGTATGTATGTATGTCATTTGTGTAAACTCAGTATATGCACATTTTCTTCATTATAGATTTTAATACGCTTCAATACCTTTTAAAAAAATTAATTTGTAAAAATACAATAATACCCAATTTTTTTTATAAATGCCATAACAGAATGCAAAACATTTAAAAATACTATTTAATTAATGCCGCTGGTGGGGTTCGAACCCGGGCTCCGAACTTATATTGAGTATTTTCGTACTCAATTTAAGTATATTTCGAATTATACTTGATTTAAGTTTACTTTTACTCGAAACATCCCTACTTATACTTGATTCAAGTATTTTCATGCTTGTTTTAAGTAATCCGTACTTAAATCAAGTATTTATTTTAAGTACTAAAAATACTTATTTCAATGCATTTCGTACTAAATTTTAGTACGTGTTTTTTTTCTCTGTGTCAAGTCATAGATGAAGACACGATCTCATAGCTCCTAAGCATATTAAAAGCATGTATCAGACAGAAGAGAGGCAAAGGTAATATTCATTTCTAAACTAGGAAGAAGAGGGCATATCTTAGCCAAGGACTATAGACCTATTAGCCTTACACCCTTCAATCTTAAGACACTAGAAAGAATTCTGGACATTCACATTCGACAAAAAATTGAAGGCAAGCAATCTAAAAATCAATATGCGTACACAAAATGAAAGTCAACAGAAACAGCACTACATGAAGTAGTGCGGCAAATTGAAAGATCCCTGGAAGCTAAACAATACACGATGGCGGCCTTTTTAGACATAGAAGGAGCAATAATGTAAATGCGGACTCCATCTTGGAATCCCTCAACGACCTTAAAGTCGAGGGATACATCAGCACATAATTCGCAACTATGCTAAAGAGCAGGAAGATAACAGCCAACCTTAATGGCGATAATCTCACGCGATACGTGAGCAGAGGCACACCTCAGGGGGAGTACTGTCCCCGCTACTTTGCCTAATAAATATGAACGAGATGCTGCATCAACTAAACCAAGGAGGAGAGAAGGCAATAGCATACGCAGACGAACTAGTCTCAGGTCCCTTTATAGACGTCATAAGCAACATCTTGGAAAGTGCACTCCGGAGACTAAACGACTGGGCTGGAACTGATGCTCTTCACATGATGAACAAAGATTCCAGATTTCAATCTGCCAAAACTTAGCGGGGAAAGATTGAGAATATCAGACAAAGCAAAGTATCTAGAAGTGATACTAGACCCAAAACTGTCATGGAAGCTAAATATAGAGGAGCGGGTCAAGAAGGAGTGCAATGCATTCTACTCCTGCAGAGAAACTTTCGCAACACGTGGGGACTACATTCTAAGATGACTCTCTGGATGTACACAGCTGGTTTGGTGGCTAGCACTGTCTAAGAAATACAATATAGATAAGATCACAAGAATTCAACGGACAGCATCCGCAGGAACCACAGGCGCTATGAGATCCTGTCCATCAATGGCTCTGAACGCCACGCTGAATCTTCTGAATCCCATCAAGAGAGGAGTGGGCTGCCGATGGATCCAAGATGGACTGTGGTGTAGGGGCCGGAGTATACTCGCCGGACTTGTCAGTGGAAAAGTCATTCCATCTACCAGGTCTGGCGAGTGTGTTCCAGGCAGAGACCTTCGCAATAATAAAAGCAGCTAAGCATCTATTAGAGCGAGGACTCAGGAATGCAAATGTGGCATTCTTCTCGGACAGCCAAGCAGCAATCAAGGCACTCAGCTCTGTTCGGCAAAACTCTACAAAAAGCACTCAGCTCTGTTCGGCAGAACTATACACTAACAACAAGCTGCAAACGAGCTTTTAATGCAGTTGGACTCAACAATACTGTTTCTCTGATAAGGATCCCAGGTCATAGGAATCTGGCGGGAATCGCACTGTCGCAGCACTGCCGCAGCTGCAATGACCCACAGGAGGCGGACACTCCCGAGCATCAGCTCTGCCACTGCCCAGCTCTAGGCAGAAGAAGAAACAGATGGTTTGAGGCACATGAACTCGCGTCGCTAAACGATGTCGGATGTCCTGAACCACAGCAAGTGGATTTAGGGAGTTTAGGAAAGAATAACACATAGTACATATACAAATTTTTGACAAGAAGGTACACCCCCACCCCATCCCCTGTGGATCAAAACGGAGCATGCTCCAATTGAAGAGACTGGTTAATCCAGCTCGCCACCTGACCTACCTACGTTAAGTTTAGTTAAATTTCGTGAAATCCAGTGTATTTTTTGAACATGGACCGCAAGTGAGACTTCATTTTACGCAAATTTTTTAAATTCGAAAAAGAACGGAGTTTAAGTGCATGTAACAGATTGCTAAACGCGTTTTAAAGGGTAATAATCTTACCAATCTAAAACGCCACATGCTTGAAGAGCATAAGTTCGAATTAGAAGAGGAAACAAGGGACCAGGAAAATGAACCCAGCTGAAAAAGAAAAAGTTTGCGGTTACCTTCGCCACTAATCAAGTCAAGGACGCATGCGTTAAATTGGTGACGATGGAAAAAATGCCATTCGCTGTCTTTGACTCTGAACCTTTTAAGGAGCTGACAAGCCAAATCTTTTCCGGATTGGAGATGAGTCCAATAACATCGCGGAATATCATGCAGCACGTTGCGGACAAATTTGAAGTGGTCAAAGCTTCCATATTGAAGCACATGATAATTTCCCTCAAACTTGACATCGCATCAAGGCATGGTAGAGGAATTTTGGCAGTGAATGCGAGCGATTAATTTTGTCACCCTTGGCATTGTTGAGCTGAACAAGAAGCACACCGGTGCCAATCTGAGTACTGAAAATGAAAGCATTCTTCATGAATTTGAATAAAGATTAAATATATTCAGTAACGTCGGACAATGGTCGTAACATTGTTAAGTCCATTCAGCTTATGAACGAAGACTCTGATGATAGCTGCGATGGTGAAGAGGAAGACTTGGTGCCTCAAGTAAGAGTTTACACTATTGCTTTGCAAGTTACACAAAGGGAAGTCTCATTAATAAAGCTCGCAAGCTGGTCAAAGCATTGAGTACTCCCACTTACATGTACATTATTAAACATCTTTTTTTTCTTTCTTGAGACGAACGCTTTCTTAACTATCAAATGTTTTTTAGGCTATTAATTTCAAATGAAGGCTTACCTCAACCCACTATTGTCGTTGCTACAAGGTGGAACTCGACCTTTGGCATTGTTTAAAATCTAAATCTATTTAAGAATTTTTCTGAAAATCGTGTTGATAGCCGGCTCAGATTAACGAAACCATACTGGGCGGAAGTTACAGAGCTGGTCGAAATTCTAAAGCCTGTATATTAGGCCACATAAAAGCTGCAGAATGAGCAGATCTATCTAGTCGATTTTTTAAAGTTTCGCTAGAGCTCACGTTGACTGTGAAGGCCATGAAAAACGCACACAGTGATGCATTGCAACAGGCAATCAAGAAGAGAGACGAGGCTGATACGTCCAATAAATTGGTCATTTCAGCAATATATTTAGATCCCAGGATGTAATGGGTTTGCATAGCAATCCAATAAAGCTAATGAGTGCCAGAAATCATTTGACTAAACTTTTTAGACAAATTAATGCTGTTGCAAAAAAAGTATGTTCGAATTATAAAGTGTAATATCCATTTGTTTTGTTTCAGAAATTTTATTAATATAACACTTCTTTGCAGGACGCTTTGTTATCATCAATATCTTTTGGCTCGTCACAGGAGCCTTCTACAAGCAGCCAGTTTTCTACCGGATAGGAAAACTCATTATTGAACGATTACCTCAGTAGTTATAAATTAGGCAACCAGACGATTTTTGCCTGCTTGACATTGCCTGAGATCGTTGTCTTAAATTTCTTTGTTTGAAAAAACCCTAACAGGTGGGTTACTAACAAAGAATGCCATAAACGATCGTGATTCTTAAAAATCATTGTTTTATACAACCCCTTGCAGCCCACACGAACCCTAAAACATAGCATACCATAAAAAAAGGTGACTTCTCGCACCCACACACAACAGGCGAGAAAAAAAGGTTATCTTATTGATGACAGGCAATTAAATAGTTTGACAAAGAAAACACAAGGACGCCCTTGTGCATTGGAAAATGTTGTAACGGTCAAATACTCAAAAGAGTAATAGGTTCTTAGTTGGATCATTGTTTAACTTTGAATATGAACAAAGTTCTGGAGTCGGGAGTCTGGAAAAATCTCGATCGTAGAAGGGGGGAAATAAGAAAAAAGGGGGAAAAAGAAAAAAAAAAAGAGAAAAAGGGGGGAGAGTAGTAGTATAGATATAGGCAATCGGGCGGCCTGAGCCTGCTCGGCCTGCGCTGTACGAGACTCTGTGCAGGCTAAAAAGTTATAGTTCAGTTCGTAAAATGCTGCTTTGGGTAGGATGAGGTTCGAATAAATCCAATTCACTTTTCATACATTCTACATGAGAACTCATTAGACCCAGTACTTTAAAAAGTACAAATGGGTCTATTACGTTTGTGCAAGAAAAAAATGTGCGTAACAGGCAGAAGGAGGCGTGGCAGACCCCATAAAGTATATATATTCTTGATCAGCATCAACAGCCGAGTCGATATAGCCATGTCCGTCTGTCTGTCTGTCCGTCTGTCCGTCTGTCACTTTTATGAGTTCCTAGATCTCAGGGACTATAAGAGCTAGAGACACCAAATTTGGCATGTAGGTTCATCTATATCTTGCATTGATCAAGTTTGTTTTAGATTTTTGCCACGCCCCCTCCGCCCCCGGAAATTGAAATACAAAATTTCGAAGTCGAATTACAAGAGCCCCTTTAATGTTAGCGACTTGATTATTGGTACATATAATATACACTGTGGTCCAAACCTGTCCAGAAAATTTCATTCCAATCGGATGATAAACACGGAAGTTATTCAACAAACAATGTTACGGGCAAAAGGAAGAAGAAGAGACGCTAGCGACCTCTATGTATATCAAGTAGCGCCATCTATTGTATGGTACGCAACATTGAAGAACAATCTTTAGTGAACGCTTTGCACTCAAAAAGTACTGGGTCTCCTACTGTCGAGCATGCTCTACTGTAGCTTACTGCATTTTTTTTGCTTTGTAAAAATGTCTGATATTTTTTTGGATAACTTTGACTTTGTTCGTTTTATATTTTTTGGTTTTGTATGCACTCGTGAATGATTAGATTTACAATGAGCTCTCTTTATAGTTGCGCGTTTCCTTTTATTCCGTCGTTCAGCTCCAGACTGAGTCATTTTATCTATTACCTTATTCGATAGGTTTTGAAGAGCTATTTTACTTTGTTCTTGGATAATGTTCTGTAACGGTTTTCGTCCTAAGTCGTTTATCACAGCCTTTCCTGATTCAAATGCTTGATTTTTAAGATGCATGAAGCCCTTTCAAGAACAATGGCTTTATATATTTAAATAATCCACTAAAAAAGTTTCCAATTCCTCTACCTTGCTGAACTATTCTCGGTGTTGCATAAAGTGTTCCAATGTGACTAAGTTCTCCACCTAAGGTTAAGATAATATTCTTGGTAAAGTTTCTCCATGCCGGTTAGTTTCTTTATGAATTCAATATTAGCTATGCTACAATATTTATAGTGTATTGCATTTCTTTCTAAAGTGAAGTGTTACATATATTGGAATTGTTGAGGGTTTAAAGGGAATCTTGTATCCGCTTGAGTCAGACATTAAAATGGATATATCCCTTATATGACAATTTTCAATTTAATAGTACTCAATGTTTTTAAATTGCATCATTTTGGCTATCCCATTGTGTAAAAGCACTCTCAAGCATCTGGTTGTTTTATCTCCCACACAACGAGGCTTAATGATGTCAGTATATATAAAAATTAGTCCTCTATTCATAGTATGCATGGTTTTTCGATTGTCTACTACAACCAAAACTTCATTTGCTGGGAGATCATTTAAATATATCTCTGATATACCAACCTCCCAGTTTTCACCAATATTTTGTGAGATATTCACCATGTTGGTGAACGCACATTGTACATTGTCCGGATATACATTTAAAGAATTATTACTTAATACAGTCACAAAAAATGAATCTAAATTGGTCAGTATTTTAAATACAGTTATATTTATCTTAAAGCTATCCAATTTATCTTATTTTTTCCAATTTGATATGGTTTTGTTCTCCGGACGGGCTTTTGGGTTTTCTCCTTATGAACAGGGGAGTTCTAACAACCTCTAAATCCTCTGTGGGTGTAATACTACCGTCTACCAAGGTTTTTTTCCCCGCTTGTCGAGATGAGCGACGTTTGTTTGTTTTTCTGAAGCATTTTGTGGAGAATCTATTACGTTTTCATCCTGTGGAATACTTAGTACTTTGTCGATGTCTTTCACAGAATTAGAATTTATATTACGCTTGACCAGCTCCTTTTTTAATATTTTCACTTGCTTTGAACTGACAGGTTTCTCATCAAAATTTGACTCATCATAATAAGTTTGAGTAGAATTGTTTATAAACGAAAATGACTTGGGTTGAATTTTATTCTCAGTATATATTTCTCGTTTTTCTTTTTATAGACGAAATAATTAATCTCTTGTCGTATTTTGATCCATTTATCGAAATCACTGAGCTTGCTATTACATATTATAGGTAAAAACTTTTTGTTTATTATTTCTTCTCCTCGAGTGTTTGTTGTTAGTTTATGATACTCAGTCGGTTGCATTAATATAACTTTGACTAATTTATTCTGTGAGTTTTTCATTTTCCAAAAGTTTACCAAATACACCTGCCAATAATGATGAAATTAAAATTGGAAGAAATCCTTCTTTTTGAATAAAAACTTTCCTGGTCGCTTTTATAGTACGCTTTGAGCATGAGATTTTACGTAAAACATTTTTATACCTTTTCAAGAGATTAAGGTGTTTATTTGTCAATCGATGATTTCCTTGTAAAGTATTTAGTACAATCTCAATTAATGTTTCAACTAGTTAATCATCGCTATAACTAATTATTGCATTCCTTAACTTAGTCTTAGCTCTTTTCAGCACATACAATATATGCTTGTTCGCCATCAATCGTTTTAGACTCTTTTTGTAAACCATTTTCGTCAGAATAACAAATTGAGTATATTGAATTAAAAATATTCGAGCGAAACCGTAATAGATCGTTTATTCTTTGAGTAAGATCAATTAGCAAATAACCATGAGGCTCTTCGGTTACTTCCTTTTATATACGCATTAATTCACTGGAATTTTCAGGATAAATTTGCCGGGCTAGGCATTGAAATTGAAGCTTGTCTCGAGGATTTTTGAATACAACAATATATTTAGTATTCAAAGAAATATCTCTGGTATGGGATGCTTTATGAAATATGATGATATATGATGATGAGAACCCTTTGTAAACAGTTCACAAACACTTTTATTAAATGCCCCCATCATGAGATCATCTAATATAATTAGAATTGGTTCATTTAGTTCATTTTTAATTGTGTCGGGGACTCCTTTATAATATTCAAGTCCTGAAAATCCTGGCTTTGCATGTTCTT